>JAIFKI010000007.1:1479436-1916936 GCA_025389145.1 Misgurnus mizolepis
AGGGTTATGCAGTGAGACAGCTGTAAGTGTATGAGGAAGAGCGAGTGATGTTGAGCTGGAGAAGGTCGTGCTGTTCTCTTTTATGTAGCAGCAGTGTTTGAGGCGGCCCGCGGATATATTGATTGTCTGAGTCTTATGTTTTATTGAAGAGAGAGAGAGAGAAAGTGTGTGTGTGTGTCTTCTGTTATTATGAATATATTTTAATTATACCACAGGTCTGTTGAATGCTTCATTATGATTGGTTGAGATTATTTTTGTATAACCGCACACACCAGAGCAATGTCTGTGGTATAAGAGGAATAAATGAATCCGCTCCTTTAAATTATTTGAAAATAACGTAGACCCGCTTCATGTCATGTCGCATTACCACATTGGGTGTGCATTATTTTCAAATTATTTAACGGCCCGTCATCAATTATTCCTTACGTATCCAACATTTGAATCCTCTTTATTCATATCTCTCTCATCTGTCTCTCTTTCTCTCAGAGTTTTTTTAATCATCTGTCCGACACCACCTGATATCAGGCTAGTGGTTAGTTTAGTTGTTTATATCTATTCCCTATAGGGGCTGTGTAAGGTTTTCTCTCTCAGAGTCATTGGACCTTATCATGTGTTTCAGAGTTTCAGCCCGGCACGGTTATCATTTTCGTGCCCAGTGCCACTTAATTCAATAGCAAACTTAATTGTGCCCATCTGTTTGCCCGTGGGTATGCACGTCTGAAAATGATGAGTGTTATATGCATTGTTAATATTTTGAGACAGCTGAAAATGATTGCACCGTTGACCAACTAAAGCCTGATCGAAAGTCAATGGCACAGTATTTGATTTGTTTATTTAAAGGGCACATTTAATATACACTTATAGGCAGGTGCACAATGTGACACACAGAGACGCACACAAACATGACAAAAACTCATTGCATGTATCAGAATGAACCACTTAAAGTAATGACAAATGAAATTGTTTCCTCTCTGAAGAAGCGTTCAGTCTTTGCTCTTGCAAATTCCTGCATGTAAATAGCGAGTCTGCCATTGTGCAAGCACAACTGGGAATGAGAGACTCTGATTGGTTTATTGCACGTTACACCGAAATACACTTATGACTCATTAAGAGAATAGCTACCATCCTTTCGGACCATGCACCTGGCGCGCCGACCACTTTTCCGTCAGTAAACTAGTAAACTAACTAACTTCATAGAGCCCAATGCACCTTGTCAATGAGAATCAGACTGAACCATAAAGCTTGAAGCATAAAGCAGGACGCTGATGTCATGATGACATCACAGAGGAGGGCAGTGTTAACCCTGAGACTAACATATATATATTTGGGCAAATGACAGTCCTGTCAACTGGCCCGAGCATTGTTCACGTTGACCTCTTATTGTCGAGCCCCACCATGTTAGTATTGCTTGTATTGTCAGTGTGTTTTCGCTCTGGACTCACATAAAGAGAAAGCAGAAGAGGGTTGAGTTCATAACGTTGCTAGTAGAGACGTCTTTGTCATCTCTATAATGGAGAGATTTCCCACTGGAACCAATTTACTGCAGACAGACCCTTAAAGTAGTTCTAGTGTGTATGTGACTCTCCTGGCGTCTCTTTACAGGTGTGTTAAATATCTTTCAGAAGGCCCTGTGGACATTTATTACTCTCAGCTTGGAGATTCACAAACTCTTCTTCTTTAAGGGAAGAAAAGTTACAGAAAACAAGAAACAGGAGTGAATGACTTTCTGGTAATTGGTATCAGTGATGTTCGTATGCAGCATCAGAGATGAGTCCACGCGGTTTGCCTTCAGTGTGTAAGGAGGATGCGTGCGGTGTTACGCTCGTGGCTTTGAGTCGTGCTCTCTGTCTTTGATTAAATGTCAGGTGAGGTCCACTCATTAACCTCCCTCGATCAATATCTGTACCGCGATAACCTTTCTCTTGCTTTCTACATTCCCCACCAAGTGTTGAACTCAAGACTGTGAGCTCGCAGATGTGAAAAACAGATGGTCTATTTATTTATTTATTTATTTTCAGAGATGTAAAAGCGATGTTGAAAGTAAAGCTGAAGTAGAAGTGGTCGCAGGATGGTGGCTGTAAATGCCGTCACGATAATCCCATCAAACCTGACACGCGTGATCCGGGAGAGGCGTTGACCTTGCTCAAGGACGATCGATCGGATCGATGCCACACTGTTGAGTCTGATCTGTGCGGGTCTGATGGACACACGTCTCACATAATGACAGCTGTCGGTTGTCAAGCCAGATTTGTGGTGGATGTGATTCTCTGGTCTGATGCGGTCTGGTCTGGTCTGGTCTGTGAGATCTTCTGCTGAAGGAGGTTTACGTCAGGCTCGTCATTTAACAGACAGATGTAATGGCAGATCTTGCATCTGGTTTTATTGCAGTGTGAAATTGGTGGCTTTGGACGGAGAGCTGTTTGTCTTGAGATTGAAACTATTAATAAACCCTTCACAAACACACACATCTGACTGATTGTGTACACAGAGTGTTTACAGTTGTGTGTTTTAGTGGAGATCTTGATAAGGAACGCAGCGTATAAAGGGTTCAGACAGCAACAGATGCAAAGTGATCGTCTGAATGAAACGCTACGGTCTGAGCAAACAATACAGTAAATATACAAAAGGTTTGGCAAGGTGAACGCAGATGTCATGTATAATTCAATGACTAGTTTAATCAGATTGAAAACAAATAAATAAATAGAAAGGAAATAATGTGATGTGAAACTACAATCTAAACCAGTGGTCGGCAACAAAACTGTCCCGTCAGCATTAATATCTGTCCCGCGGCGCAGTCAGGTGATTTTTATAGCGCTTGCTTCTGAAATAGATCTGTCATGACGACAACAGTTACTCACAATCACAATCACACAAATGCAGTCACACAAACAAACACTCGCTCGACTCTCTCTATGCTTTCACAGCTGGACAAGATGAGACTTTGTGGAGGGAGTGACACACGATCTTTTGTTTCACATTCGGTGTCCAGTCGATCTATGTAGAGAAGACATGTGTGGCCATTATATCAGAGCAGGTCATTGATGTTAAAATAAAAGTCTTGTGTGATCCATGCAATCAGCTGCAAACCAAACAATAACACCAATTTTTAGGTATTTAAGTCATTTTGTTCAATTATCCATTGACTAGACCTACATGTTTTGGCACATCATCTAATGGAGAAATCTTTTGCCTGATGCCAAACTTACTTCCTGCACCTGCTTTTAAAGCAACACTACGGTTTGTTAAGTGAAATTGTCTTTTCACCGGTGTGGTAAATACTGTGGTTGTGTAACTCTCCCCATGTTCAGGGCAATCCACGTGAATTTGTTAAGCTGATGGAACGGTGAATACAGAAATGAGCGATGATGCCCAAACACCAAACTTACACAGTGTGTATGTAGTCACTCAGACGCCGCTCAGGTTGAAGTGGCAGTGAAAGTCATCTATTAAGTTTTAAGTTTAGTTTGCACATTTATCCTCCATCATATTTATAAACAATGTATAGTTTTCACAGATTTTTTTTACCCTACTGCATTATAAATGTTAGGGCTGGGCAAAAAAATCGATTTTTCGATTAATCGTTTTTTAAAACGTGGTTGATTCAGAATCGATTCTCAAAGAGCAGAATCGATTTTTTTCTTTCATATTTATTTCTGCAAACATTGAATGAAAGATTAACATTAATCGAATTACTAGTCTTCTTCACTAGATGTCACCCTCTTTTTTGTCTAGTGCATGTTACCAAGGAGCAAGACAGGAGGCAAGCCTGTCATTCATTCATTCAGTGCTTAAAATGGGGGTTTCAGGTGATCGTCGATTTAATTAATTACCCACTTGTAACCTGCTGTTCACTGTTCTTTTTATTAATATAGTATTTGTATTAAATCTATATCCATTGAGTTGAATAGAGTATAAAAACCGGTCCGAGAACCAGAATCGAAAATTGAATCGAGAATCGAAATCGAATTGATTTGGTAGCTTGTGAATCGAAATCGAATCGATCTGGAAAATCTGAATCGATACCCAGCCCTAATAAATGTATAGTTTTTGTTGATTTAGTGCACTTGGATTATTACTTTTTTTAAACAGATATTATAGAAAGTTTTTAATAAAAATAATGTTATTTGAAAGAGTTAGGTTACTTCAATATTACATCAAAAATCTGTCAAATGTTCTAAAAAAATACTTTATTATAATGCCCAGCTGTGCTTGAATGTTAATATTTTCAGGGCTTAAAAACACGTGCAAACAATAAACTTGTACTCTTTAAATGTGGAGATAAATCTGTGAATGGCATACGTGTGCTGGATAATGGATTGACTTGAATGTGTTTAAGCGCTCTGTACTGTATTTACTACACTGTAAATATAATCTGCCTTAACAGCACCATTAATATATTCACTTTACAGCCCCTCATTGCTTTAATCCCCAGTTTAACCTTAAAAAGGTCTAATGATGTCATTTGTCTGTGTTTGTTTTTATTGGATAAATGTTGTTAATAAACAGCAAGTTTGGCAAAATGAAGAGTTTGTGTTTACAGCATATAGCGTAATTGAATGAAAGTATGTTTTACTCAGATTTCTCTCAGTATAATTGAAGTAAATAGTGCAGATCAGCTTTCTATTAGATTGCTTGAAGAGTAATGAAAGTCTTGCATATCCAGTGAAGTGAAGTCTGATGGATTTACTCTTGACATTCTGCAGTGTGCAGTGGACCGGATCATTGATGTTTGTTTCAGGATCAGGGTGGATGCTCGTCATTTCAAATGATTTTAGATGAATCCTATGACAACTACTTCTGTTTTAAAACCTCTTCACACTTACTTGCCATGACTTCAGTTCCCTTGCACTGCCTCTCTCTCTTTTTCTCTCTCTCTCTCTCCAAACATCATTTTAATTATATTAATATGTTAATGTGTCAAAGGAGAATTGGCCCTTGCGGTTGAATCTGGTTTCTTTCAAGGTTTTTTTCTCCTCTGGAGTTTTTGTTTCTTGCCACTGTAACCTTTGTCTTCATCACTGGGAGTTTTCTTATATTAGGGTTTGTGAGGTTTTAATAATGGATGGGTTATGGCTGATATAATGGTCTGGCTTAAACCATATATTTTATTTACTTTCTAACTTATTAATGCTAATTGTACATGTGATCTATATTGTACGGTATTATTGCAAACCTTTTATTTAGGCTACATTATATCTTAATTTTTCTTTAATATTTTAAGAAGTTTAATATAATTATGTGCTAACTGTCAATACCACCACAAACCTTAATTCTTATTATTTGCTTATTAGCACTAAACAAATAAAATTACAATTACAGTCCTATACAGCAGGGGTTTTCAACATTCTGCATCTTACGGGCCACCAATGACTGTTTAAAACATTCAGAGGACCACCTTTCTAAACATGATAGTATCAACGCAGAATAAGAGAGAAACTGTAAAGCATTGTGACATGACTTTTGTGTCAGTAAAAGTACACATGGTGGTACCCCTGTCGATAGAAAAACCAAACCACATAGATGTCATTTTGAGCAGAAAAATAAAAAGCATTTAAAGTGGAAGATGTAAAGGTAGACTTTTAGGCTTAGACTTTATCTTAATTAGTATTCAACGGTAGCACCTTTTGAGAAATGACATCTTTATACGGCCGCAGAAAAATTAGATTCAGATTTTGAAACGGCTTACTGCAAAGAGAACAAGTGGAAATTCATTTTAAACAACACATTGCTAATGTTTTAACATTTCTTTTAGTAATAATCTGAAAGTGAATATTTGATGGAATAACCCTGATTTTTAATCACATATTTCACATGTCCTTTCATGTCACTCCTGAGGTTCGCTGTCAACAGACACTGAACTGAAATGAAAACATTAGGCTACATGATTATAAACGGCAAAACTGAAGTGGTCTATTCATTTTTCGGCGGCTGTATAAAAATGATTTCTACTTGTACACATGCAGTGAATTCAAATGCGTCATGTGTGTGTTTAGCTTATGCGTTATTTGACACATAAGCCAAACAACTGAAAGTATCTTGAACGTCAAAAATCGCACGAAAGGGGAGCCTCAAAAAGTGATGCTGAATGCACGTCAAAAAGTGTCGCTAAAGTAGGGAAAACCTTGAGTTCGTTTTGCTCCTTTCAGGATATCACAGACCAGAGCGCCCTGGACAGCTGTTGTAGTTGCCACCAGTGTGGACGTGGATGTGCTGTTTGTTTCACCTTTAACACCGTGTTACTGCATCTGAATAAACATACCTTATATCTGACGTGACGCAATTGCTGTTGCGAAACAGACATGAGATTTTAAATCATGCATCTTGAATGAGCGTTTTTTTATTCATATAAATTCATTAAAAAAATCTGATGTGAATATAACTTTTATAAAGATTTTTCGAAATCATTTATCAGTAGTCTTCCACTGCCTACACAGCCCACCAGATGGCGCTGTGGGGATCACTGTTAGACCGCGGCTCACTGGTTGAGAATCACTGCTATAGACAACTATGTTTAAGGGCTGCAAAACAATTTATCGCGATTAATTGTTTGCAGAATAACAGTTTTTGTTTACATCATATATGTGGTGTCGTAATTAATTATTTAGTCACGATTAATCATTTAGTCGCGATTAATTGTTTTCCAGCCCTATTATTTTTACAGTTAGTGCTGCTAGTAGTAGGCTACAGCACTATGAATATAATGACCACTATGCAATGTAATTGTTTGTACTGCTAATGAACTTGTATTTTACAGTATATCCTACACTATATATTTCATCCTGTACATTTTATGTTTATGTGTGTGTGAATGCGTGCGTGCGTGTCTGTACTACTCTGTGTTCACTGTATGAACTGCTTTGCTGCAGTGCACAATTCTGAAAGCACTATAGAAATAAATTATAACTTAATAAATTAGTCAGTCTCTCTCTCTCTCTCTCTCTCTCTCTCTCTCTCTTTCTCTCTCTCTCTCTCTCTCTCTCTCTCTCTCTCTCTCTCTCTCTCTCTCTCTCTCTCTTTGAGTTCATTCAGAGTTAGTGCTGTCTGTTGTGATGAAAGGCGAATGAGTGTGATTGTGTAAAGCGAGAGATTAGCAGCGCGTTGTTTTCCCGCTTGTGCTTTTCTGTGTTAATTAAGAGCAGCTATGACATAAAAGCCATTTGTATAATTCAGCATTTACACGTGTGGCATTGTGTGGTGTGAGTGACAGCGCATGAGTGTGTGTGGATTAAAGAGAGAAATATTCTCTTCATCCGGTTCAACATTCAGACTCATTAATGGTGAAGCATCTGGAGAGGCGCTGGATCTCGGGGGCTTCGCTCTGCGTTTGCTGTGGGTTTTAATGTGCGTGTGAAGCGTGTTGTGTAAACCGCTTAAGATGGAGGACAGATGGAATTCATTAATTTAGAATCTGCAAATGAAGCTACATAAAAGTTGCTGCCAATTATTTCCACTCAGAGACTTTATTCTGTCACGCTCTCTTGAGGAGGATATGCAGCGAAAACACACAAACACTTAGACACACACACGCACACACGCAACCAGTCGATCTTTTTGAGGACAATAAAGTGATGAATGTTTTATGGATGTTTCTTTATCTCAGCTGTGTATTGCTGAAGTGTTTGCTGAACCGTGACAGTCACACCAGCAGCTAAATAAATCATGACAAATAACAAAACTACACTTCATCTCTTTACCCGTTTCCTTTCTCAATCACAAGTATTGAGCATGACGGACACTAGATGATGTCATTATTACACGTCATTTTCTGTGCTGTTGCCTAGTGATAGAGAAGTGTTAGCGGCTGAATCAGACCGTGTTCGAACTGATCCAGGTTCAGCTCTTTGTCTTTAAAGTCAAATATCCTGATGATTTTTAGTTTTTTATTTGACAGCTTAATTTCATCTGCAATCCCTGACAAACATCCATCAATAAAAGACAACTCCTTCACCTTGTAAACTAATCATAAAAGATCTCTCAACTTCTCGCTCTCATTTCAGATTTTTGGTGCATTCTTCTGGCATCATATTGGTTGAGGAAGTTAAATGTTATGCATTGAAAGATCTGAAGGTTTTTTACAAGTGAAATTTGACAACCTTGAGATTCCTCCTGTATTTAAGCAGCGAGTTATGGCTTCTGTCCATTGATGATGTCCACCAGGCGTCTCATTAGATCTGCAGGCGTCTCTTATCTCTCTGTAATCTCCTCACAATTAAACTCGCAGCTCTGGCGTGTCAGTCGGGATGAAGCGTTTCTCAAGTACATCGTTGAGGAAAGTAAACCGCTAAGCTTCGGCATTAACCCCCGCTGCAGCCGGCGGCCTGTGAAATAGGCTTCACTTCACGGCGTTTCCGTGCTGATCGCGGCACATCTGTCCGACCGCCGCTCATTTCTTAGCGTTCTGCTCGGAGGTCTGCCTGCTGTCAGCGGTGCGCTGCTACTGAGGTTTAAACCCGGAGGCCGGCGGTTTCTCAGTCATCAGTCGGATCGGACGCCGTCGGGGCCCGCAGATGCTCCGGCTCTTCTGTTGGAAGTTTCCAGAAACGGTGCTGGATGATTGAGGGCTGCTGTCTGAGCATTTCCAGAAAAATGCCGTATTGTTCCCCTTCAGTATAGAGCGATGTGTTTCCATAGCAACCAAACGATTAAAGCATTCAGCGCAGAATAATGAAGGATTTTTAGTTTACTGGTGTTTGTGACCACATGCGCTTCACTCTCTGTTATGTTGAAATCACAAGACGATGAGTTACTGCCGACTGAAATGAGCTTTAAACCCTAAATCAGATCAGATGAAACAACTGTGATCCTACCGATCCTGTGCTGTAGTGAACCTTAACTGCAGGGTTCCCACGGGTCCTTGAAATCCTTGAAAGTTTGTGAATCTGGGGAAAAGAATTCAAGGTCCTGGGAAGTTTTTGAAAATATACATACATAGATACAAGTCATTGAAAGTGCTTGAATCTATTTTATGCAAGAAGTTTTCTGAAAAAAATCTATTAAATGCTTTTATCTTCTGTATGCAAATGTTGATTCATACCAAAATGCTTTTTTGCATAGTTGTGTTTGACACATGAAAACGTCTCGGGTTACATATGTAACTGTTGTTCCCTGAGAAGGGAACGAGACGCTGCGTCTCTCTTGCCATACTTCCTGTGTCCCTGTAACGTCGTCTTTGGCAATATTTTCGATAGCGATATACTTCCTGGCTCCCGCGTCACCCTGTCTTTGTCGTTAAGCCTCACCATTGGTTGAATTTGATATACACATTCAGACACACTCACACCTGGAGGCGTCCCCAAAGTGTCACCGCAGTGAAGCAGCGTGAGTTCCCTCAAAGGAAACTGTAACAATGTATCTTAAAAGGTAACACGATGTAACCTTGCTCTCACTTGAAATGTGTCCCCACATTTAGTCCTTGAATTTGAGAGTATTAAACCTGGAAAGGTCCTTAAATTTGACGTTAACCAAGGTGTGGGAACCCTGTAACTGGGGTACATAAATGTCATTTAAAAAATAAAGAGAAGCTTTGATTTTGGCATTAAATAAATAAAGTGTCAGAAGACTTTCTATTATTATATGATGCCAGTAAATCTAAAAAAACATTACTTGCCTTTTAAATTTGTCATAGCATATAAACATGGCCAACATTAAAAGACTTAATTAGACCATAAAACTAACATTACTTATTACACGGCTCTCTGGAATGCTTGATTCTGATTGGTCAGTTGAGACATTTGCAGGTTCGTTCTTTTCGAATAATAACCGCTCCAAAATAATAACGCATAGCCGGTACTACTTTTACGAGTAAGATCGCTCCGCGCCAATAAAGATCAATAAAGATTACTGTTTGTTTGGCGCCATCTTGTGACAAACACTGGACAACCACGACAAGACACAGACAGCTTACTGAGATTGAACTTGACAAAATAGAGCATGACAGCTACGAAGCCAACACACAAAAAAATACAGAATGGGCATTAAAACTTCTCAAAGACTGGCTAAAAGAGAAAAAAATGGAGACAGACAAGTATGAAGCAAAGGATCTTAATAAGGTATTACGATCATTTTATGCATCTGTGCAAAGTTTCGCGGAAGGATAAAAATGTTAATTTAAAACAAATATGCCAATAAAATGTTTCAAATTCATATTCATGTCCAGTTTTTTTTCTTATGTGGCAAGTAGCCGTGTAATAAGCGGGATAATGTAGAGGCAGCCGGTAGTTATCGGGAAATAAGCCTCTTCAGTGTGATACAAGACCCTCCGCTTCGCGTCGGGTCCTGATCACACTGTCGGGGCTTATTTCCCGATAACTACCGGCTGCCTCTACATTATCCCTTACTTACCCAATCTGTCATGTAGTAACTACTATGGCAAACCAGCTGTATATTTTGCCATATAGTAGACCGATACCATAAAGTAGAAGTTAAAGTGTCGCATGCAAAACAACACCAGAACGCCTGCCATTCACAGCTGTTGATGGACAGATTAACAGACAGATTAGGTCTCATATCCCACCCTGTACAAGCCCATTTTTAACCATAAATAGTTAATACAAATCACCTTCTGAATGCTGATCTGCATAATAATGAGACTGGCATCCAATTGTTTGTTCACAAGATGATACAGTATAACCTCCACCAGTAAATGCAAGCCATTGGCGTAATTCTCCAGGAGTGCATTTCTCAAAAGTATCTTTAGCGAACTATGGTCACTCTATTGGGAACAACAAAACTTGCGACCATAGTTGCTTTTGGAAAATCATACAGCATTACAGACGGACGGGGCTCACCGCAGCATTTATATGTTTACAGCAGTTATAATCTACACAGCATAAATGAGTGGTATTTAAAAAAAAAACTAAAATAAAAACTAATTTTACAAATTTTAAAGTCTGTGTATGTTTTGATCATTGCTCTGAATCTGATCCAAAATTATTTTACAAAAATGCAATTATTTCAGCGTTTTGCTCAAAATTTGGATTTTTGAAGAAACCTACCTGTACCCATATTTAAGAGGTTATAAAAGTAACTAAAAATGCTGGTGGGTAACTTTAAAAAAGGCTGTTAGGGAATGAGTTGTTAAATTACACACGGGTAAGTAAATATATTTGTTTAGAGGTGAAAGCATGTTTTTTATGCCGGTTTGTTATGAACACCCCAGTTAGCACTATTATAACAGAAACATAGAGAGTAGCCTAGTGTTTGTACGAGAGTTTAATGGCTGTATTTCTACACTTTGATGTTTGTTGATAAATATGCATTATTTGTTTATTTAAACTGTTTATTTGTGCAGTTATATAATGGTAGGGTATTTGTGCTATCATGTATTCATGCATTCCTCCTCCTGGGCTACTGTAGTGGACAGTCTGACGGCGAGACAGCGCTGATTAAATATTTAAACTTATGTTTGTGTAAGATTGGATTTTACAAGGAGATGTAGGTTTATATGAAACAATTATCACCCAGTACAAGTGCAAATAACACTGCAGGATTTATTCTTCATAATAATGTGGATCTAAAGTCTGATATGGAGTGAATTTAAACGTGTTTGTAAAATCTCTTTGATAACTGCTGGGTGGATTGCTGAAGGCTACAGGTTGCTGGTCAGGTCAAAGATATCTCAGAAAATCTTGAAATGTTGTTTATTGATTGTGTAAAAGAAATATGTGGTTCTGAAACAGATATAGATATACAAACACAAATTATATGAGTAAGTATTACAACAATTAAATAAATCCACTAGTAAACAGATTTACAAATAATTCACTACTATCTGATTAGTTAGATCGTAATGCACACACATGTATACACAATCAATAAACATTTGGTTATTTGGCACTGCTTTTACTCACTTAACTATTTACAACACACAGCCTTAACTCCGTTATACTACTAACTCACCCGGTCCATTACCTGGCAAACCCAGTATTTGGAACAGTCCATAATCTGAGGGAATGATGGGAGTGATTGGGAAAGTCCATGTATTGAGGAATATAAATTCAACAGTGTGTGTGCATCTATACTTATAATCATTTGTCACTTACGTTTTTCAGTCTCACTTAAATTCACGACCTCACCATCTGAAAACGTGCGTACGCCATTTCCCAGGTTTTATGACTGAGACCCCAGGGCTGTGGATTATTTCTGATGGTGTGTAACTGATAAATGAAGCTGATGGGTGTCTGTCTTCCCTCAGTAACATCTTCATTTCATCTGAATCTGAAGAACTGTCAAACTCTTTAAGTGTAAATCTCTAAGCTCTTTATATTTACTACAGTAAAGGAGAAACTCTGTGTCTCTGTCATAATGAACACACATTCACTCTTCTTTTGGGAGCCATGTTTGTCGGTCTCTATTGCCAGACTGTGATCACTGAGTCTGTATTATATACTGAGGAGGATTCGTCTCCTACAGTCTAGAGATATATCTGTTTAGTGTCTGATAATATTTTAGTTCACTTTGAATTTTACTTTCATTATCTCAATGATCCAAATATAAAGTTTTATTTTCTTTAATGATTTGTTTTATTGTGGTTTGTTTGCGTTCATTAGTGCTGGTCTGGAGTTGAGAGATGGGACTGGTTTTAGGTCTTAAGGGCTTCATACTGAAGTGTGTTGGGGGGACTTGAGTATGACCAAAATTTTTGGATGTGTATTATTAGGGGATATCTGCCTAATTCAGCCCTGCATGCATTAGTAGGTGTTCTTCTCTGAACTCTTAAAACAGGGTCGTATTTGACTTATGACTCTTGGGAGGTTCCCTAAAATGTAATTTAAAATATTTTTGAAGACTACCTTGCTACTGTACACTATATACTGTAGGCAAAATTATATGGACCAATTTTGAAGGTGGGTTAAGATGGTCTTGGGATGTTTTTCATGGTTTGTGCTAGGCCCAGTATTGTAGTGAAGACACATCTGTGATGACCAATATATCTGCAGTTTCACTCAACAACAGCTACTGTATGTTATAACATAAGCACAATTTACCCTTGAATAAAGTCTGTGATTTTTCTTTTTCCTCTTTTTCTCTCCATGATGCAGGATTCTAAATTAAGAAAAATAATATTAGCTTCCTCCTAGATATCTTACAGAGCTCTCATGTTAACTCCTCGTTCATGCTCAAATCACATTCAATTTAATCAACTCACAGACTTGAATTAAGTCCTGGTTATCTTCATAATCACTGACTGAACAATTAGGTTGTTATGCTAGTTTGAATAACTAGTCTAGCTGCTATGTCTGCTGTTAACTAGCAGATTATTTGGCTTCATACACATACGGCTCTTCTAATCATTACACTGGGTATCTAGTTAATGCATCTTTTGATATAGGAACTCAAACTCTTAATATTTTACTATAAGCAATTATTATGGAGATATAAACATAATCAAAGCACTTACAGGATTTTAATTCAGGATTTCACTCTTTGTGAGGTTTAATTTTGCCGCATGCAACTACAGTACAGGACCACAACAACAATCTGTGACACTAATAGCTGCCCTGATTGCTGCCTGATCGCGCTACAGGACATAAATTAATTACTGTTATAAATATAAAACATCACTAAAGACCAAACATTTTCACATTCATTTTTAATGTTAAAAATATATTTGTCGGGGACCCCCCCAAAATTTAAAAAAAAGGGTTCCCTAATGATTTATGGAGGGTCCGGGACCCCCCAGACCCCCTCATTTCGAACCCTGTTTAAAATACTTAATTACAGAATTCAGCAGGAAAAACATCCTATTCAACATGCTGAATTCTGTACAAAAATATCCAATCTCTCTCTCTCTCTCAACAGTTGTTTTGAAAGGATTGATGTGATGTAAGTGTGTGTTCTTTTCATCTATTTTTGATGTTGAAGTGTTGAAGTTTTCTCCAAGTGTTGTGTTTCTGTGTCTGTTGGGTTTTCATGAATCGTGTGATTTGATGTAGTTGCTGTGATCTTTAGTGAGGAAATAAGCGTGTTGTTTCAGGTTCTGTCTTTCTGTGATTCCTTCAGTATAATAACACAAACTCTGGTATGAGGACCGGTTTACAGTAGATCAGAATAGATCCTCCTGACACATAGCAGAGCGTCCGGCTTTCTCTGGAGAATCGAGGAAATGATTTGTGAAATCACACAGCGTTGCGATGCGCTCACGCTTGTCATGCTTATTTTGTCATTTCTTTTGCCAGCAGAAACGATTATCTGCAGACGTGCTCGCATGCTTATTTCAGCTGGGGTTGTTGTGCGTCGGGTCTGGAGGGCGTCTGTCATTCATTCAGAGCGATAGCGCGATCACTATAACAACACCCACCGCCTGCAGCCGCTACCCCAACTCGCCGCATTAAGTCACATTACCTGCGGCGTCGCATTTCATGGGCACCAGGCAAAGTGATGCACGGAGACCTTGGATGAAATGAAAGGCATTATTTCTCACACTGCACCTGACAGCCATGAACCCATTTAAATGCATTAGAATATACAGGACACCCTGCGTCATCTTTCTCTCTCTCACTTTCACCAGTAAAGCGCTCATCTCTCCCCACAATAAAGAGATGAACACTGGTTGCTGGAGTACAGCGTGACAATAAGCCTGGAGTTGTTGCATCACGAAGGTCGCTGGAGAAATTGCAGAAATGTTTGATGGGTAATCAATATTTTTGACCTTCTTGCTCTTTCTGTGTGTGTGTGTGTGTGTCTGCAGGGCGTTTGAAGCTGACTGTTTTAATGCAGGAACTTCAGAAGAGGGAAGGAAGAGAAGTTGATGTCACTTTGGTTAGTTAGAGATTAATCATCTAAGCGTATGGTCTAAAGCGCACTGGACATGGTCTAAACGGAGGTGTCTGAATCCACTTTTGCTCATTTAACGATGGAAAAAATGGTCTATGCGCCTGGCACACAGTCTAAAAGGGTTGGTCTTATTCTCATGATGAGTAATGAGTGTGTTTTGGGCATAACGTGCAATAAACCAATGAGAATCTCAACTCTCATCCCCTTTAAAAGCCAGTTGCGCTCGTACCAGGCCGATTGCCTATTTACATGGCAGAGTTTCAAAGAGGAAAACCTGTAAGCAGAAGAAAAAGACCACCAGTTTAAGTTTTTATGTTAAATATTGTGTTTGTTGAAATGGTTATTTTGTAATTAAAGCTTTAGTTCTCTTTCAAAAATTGTTATTTCAGCAATGGAGTAATAAAAACAATATTGCACCATTGACTTTAGACTTTAGAGCAGTTTTAGTTGGTCAATGGTTTATTTTACTGTAGTTGACTCAAAATAGCAGCGTGCCAACAATGCATCTGAACAAACCTTGTTTTCAGCCCAGAACGCCCATGGGTGCACAAATGGGCACAAATTCATTTGCTATTTAAACAGCACGACACTGAGCTGAAACAATCAAAAGACACTTGTGTTGTGTTGTGTTGTGTTGTGTTGCACTTTGTGCTGCATTGCAGCGGGTGTATGATGGGGTCCTCAATATAATCTGCTGCTGTTTGTGGTGTGAAGGTGAAGTTTAGACTTTTATTCATTGTAATTCTCTGAAGGTTAAAGGGTTTGCTACGCTCCACAGTTTCTTCACTCTCATATCCAGAAACAGAAAATTGTGTTGATTTTTGTGTTGATTTTGAAGAGATGAGATCCACAGTAGTATTTTGTTCACTCGTTTCATATAATGTGATAATAAATCTCTTTTGTTCATAATTTGTCCTGGTGATCAGTTTCTGTATAAATGACACAGATGTCTCTGTGGGTTTTGATGTGCAGATGTTTCAGTCTCGCTCGAGTCTCTTTTAAAAGAGAAACGACTTCATCTCTAAGACTTCATCCAATGGGACGTGAAATCCAGGTCTGAACATGATGGGTGTGACACTAGTCTGAGATGTTGTGTAATGATACCGAACAATGATTAAACTCATGCTGAGACTGACTGTCTGTCTGACTGCCTGAGCAGATCTCCTGTCTGTATCATTAGTGTCTGACACACACACACACATACACACACACATAGAGACACACAAACACACACACACATAGACACACACACACACACACAGAGACACACAAACACACACACACACTTGCATACAAACACACACACAAAATAATGTGAAAAGTAATCCAGTATGAAAGTGCACCTCTGTGAGGTGGAATCAAATTCAAACATTGAAAATGAGACATTTGGCATTGGTATGATGCTAACACAGAGTACTGCAGTGCATATGTAAGAGTTTAAAC
Organism: Misgurnus mizolepis; assembly: GCA_025389145.1. Lineage (NCBI taxonomy): Eukaryota > Metazoa > Chordata > Actinopteri > Cypriniformes > Cobitidae > Misgurnus > Misgurnus mizolepis. The sequence continues at coordinate 1,495,655 of JAIFKI010000007.1, forward strand.
TGATCTCAGAACAGCTCAACTCAAACTGGGCTGGACAGTTTCCTTCAATTAAACCACAAAGAGATCGACAGATTCCACTGCTGTTAGACAGATTCACCCCGGAGTCTGACTCATTTTCTTCCTGTGTCTCTGTGTGTGTGTGTGTGTGTGTGTGTGTGTGTGTGTGTGTGTGTGTGTGTGTGTGTGTGTGTGTGTGTGTGTGTGTGTGTGTGTGTGTGTGTGTGTGTGTGTGCGTGCGTGCGTGCGTGCGTGCGTGCGTGTGTGAGTGTGAGTGTGAGTGTGTGTGTGTGTGTGTGTGTGTCTGTGTCTGCGTGTGTGTGTGTTGTCACGCAATAGCAGTTAAATTGATGTTCCTGTGATTGTATGAGTGATGTTGCTCCTCTGAAATGAGTTTTTTTTCTACATTTGCCTCAGAAGTTAATAAATCCTCTCATACGAGTGTAAGGCACGGATGTACAGGAGTGTGTAGGATGTGTGAGGTATTGCGATTTAAACTCCTGTCTGTACATGTATGAGTGAAATGATGTACAGATTGCAAGCCGTATGAACTGCCAGGTAAAACATACATTTCCAAAACAGCAATTACAAATTTAAGGAAATGAAGGATGGTAATGTTAATTTTCAGTTACTTTTCAGACATTTATTCTGTTTATTTCTTATTAAGAATTTTCAGTGTTTGAAAGATATATTCATTAAATAATTGCTTTTAAATATGTGTTGTGTATTAATATTTAATGCCAAAAATTTTTAATAAAAAATGAAATAATACATTTATTTCATGAACACACAAAAAAAGGTTTGAGAAGTAAATACAACACACAATTAATCGGCATAATCGTCACAATTTATTGGGCAATTAACCATCCGCCAAATTTCATAATCGTGACAGCCCTATTCTGTGTAGGACCTGTGCCAAAGTCTGCCACGCACCTCTCCAAATACAGACTGCAAGCGCTGTGATTGGTTCACTAGAATCCCTCCCTCGTTTAATAAATACAAGTTGTTGTTTTACGTTTAATACTTATATTACTTCAATAAAACTTTCTTTTGTCTGTCTGTCAGGTGTTATGTGGATGATAAGGTGTCTAAGGTGGCCTGGTTAAACCGCTCTAACATCATCTTCGCCGGGGAGGATAAGTGGTCTTTGGATCCACGGGTGGAGTTGGTGACTCAGGGTCAGCTGGAGTACAGTCTGAGGATACAGAAGGTGGATGTTTTTGACGAGGGGTCGTACACCTGCTCAATCCAAACCAAACAACAACCCAAGACCTCGCAGGTTTATCTTATCGTTCAAGGTAAGCCCAATGTGATTGACAGCCTGTTATTTGTTTGTCTACTGGAGCTTCACCAGGAGATTGGTGATCGTGTGATCGTTTCATCCTAACAGCAGGATTAAAACATTTTTATGAAAATAAGTGAACAGAGATGGCAAAAATAGTGTTTGTTGAAATTTATATGGATTCTAATAGGGGTGTGACCGCAAATAAAATTCAATTCACAATTAATCGATTTCACATGTTTAAATGTCATTGGAAACAAATAAATTCAGTGCACTTCAGTAATCCAGTAACTAATAGAGTTTGATTTTAACAATAACACGTTTATATCCGCTTTTACCTCACATTTATAGCCGTCTGTCCCTATGTGCTGTATTAAAGTTTATTATGTGACGCCATGCATGCACAAATGGGAAATAGAAATAAAGACTAAATATGTAATTAGGTTTATTTTCTGAAAGTAATACGCTTCTGGACGCACTTTATTACTGAATTTCTCATCAGCTGTAAACGTGATTGAAATCTTTAATCATCATCAGTGCTCCCTTAGACAATAATACTTCATTTAAACTGTGTTTTCTTTAACAGCAACATTGAGCTTTATACTGAAGTTCAAAAGATTACAATACTCCAAGCTATTTCCCAGTAAACAAACACAATTAGATGTGAAAAACAGTACTGTATAGTATAAATGATGGTATCTTTATCATTTCTGTTCATTGAGTTGACTTTGATCTTAACTTCTCGCTCTCACTTAGTAAACATGAACAAAAGCAGACACAGATATATTTGACGATGAGTCTGCTGCTTTCATTTTCTGACTCCTTCATGTCTTTATGATTTGTTTATTTCAGTTCATTATCATCACAGCATCTTATAACAAAGTTAGTTGATATTCTGATGCTGAAGCTGTGCTCGTAGGAGACGTCAGAACAGAGGAGCAGCACAGAAACACAGTTTTATTGTAAAATAATGAGCATCATTTTAAGAACTTTAGGACCCCTCATGTGCCAAAGCCCTGTGTTCCTGAGCAACACGACTCGCTGACAACAGACTGCATTTATCCAGAAACCGCTGAAATAATGCGGCAGCAGCGTATAAAATCCTTACAGACACTGTCTTGATCACGGCACAGAATAATGAAATACATCCACAAAAATGTGTGTGTCATTTAACATTTAAATAAAAACTGCATGTAAACAGAGGTGAAGAGGTTAGCTCCACTCATGTAAACATTTTGTGATTAATTCCTGAGCTGGTGACGTGACCCTTGTTGGGAAACAGCCAATCAGAGCGCAGGTCATTATTATTATTCATGACCCTTTCAAATAAGATAATAATAGACCATTTCATTCTGAGGGCAAATCCTAGGGTTGTAAATGGACATGAAAAACTGACTCTGGATCATTTTTACACTTAAAAAATCACAGCAACACCTTTAAGAAATTAATATCCGATCCGTTTACATTTTTATACAGTATTTTAAAATATATAAGCATTATATATAAGCCTATATGCATCAATGCATCTCATACGAACACACACATTTTATAACCACTGCGGTGAATTACTGCGGTAAAATATTTTAGTATATATTATTTTACCACCATCACAGCCTTACAAGTAATAGATGCATGAGACCAAATACTGCTGGTTTACTTGACCAAAAACAAAACACATTTTTGACCATCAAACACAGATAGATCAGAGCCAGTGTGAAGGTGAACACTGATGCCCGCTGGTGCGTCTGGATCTCACTTCCCAATCTTACTAAGCAAATCTTCAAATAGGCGCTATCTTTACTAATCCACTGCAGATTTGAATATTATACATACATATATTCTCACCTGAACTAATCTTAAAACTACACTTTGTGACCATGACACGGCTAGATTAAAACAGCCGTAAGTGTTACCTGTCATTCTGAGCTTCAAATAAACAAGAAAGTAGTTCCCCAACAAAGAGGCTCTGTTGTTTTCTAGTTTTCTTTTCTCAAACGTGTGCTGTTGAAGTGTTGTATAACAGTGAACACACTTCCTGTGGCCCAGGCGTGGTGATACAGAGATATATTACACACATACTCCAGCCATATTACTTAAATCTCACATTAGCTTGAATTGAAATGTTGTTATTGTCAGTAATATAACATCAGTCATTTAAAATATTTTTCCCTCATCAGGAATTAAGAGTTAATTTAAATTGATCAAAATTGTGTGCATGTGTCATAGAGACACATATTTCTGGAGAAGAAGTTCATGTTGTTGCTACTGCAACTACAATTTCCAATTTCATGCATGTTAGAGAGACAGACAGCGATGCTTTGAGGAATATAGTGTGGGAAGAACAGAGAGAGAGAGAGAGAGAGAGAGAGAGAGAGAGAGAGAGAGAGAGAGAGAGAGTTTTAAAAAGGCAAGAATGATAGGTTAAAGAAGGCTAAGGGGGGACTGCACTGAAATCAAATTCTTGGCCAAAACCGAAAATTACTTTTTAAAACAGTAGAAGTATAATTGTGTTAATATTACGGCTGTCAAAATGAATTTTATAAACATGCAATTAACGCAACACATAATTTCAGTTGGACCCTTGGTCTAGCCCAATGCTCTAAATAGTTGTTAAACATCTAAAATGATCTTTATTTGTATGTTTTCTGAGAGGTGTATCGTCCTAAAATGCTTAATCTAATACAAAGATGTGTCTCCATCCACATGCATGTCTGACATTTTGGTTTTGGTTTTAAAACTTACAGGAATTAGTAAATAAAGTGCAGCAATTGCTTGATGTTAAAATAATTATAAAGAGAGATAAAGTTCAAGTTATTAAGAGCAACAAGACTCAAAAACGATCTTCTTCACACTGACAGACAGATCTGAAGCGTGTGTGCACACATAAGAGCGAGCACTCGACCCCGATATATACACAGAATTACAGTTTTAAAAATATCACACATATATAATCTGTTATGTCTTAATTAAATGTTTGGTTAACTGTTGGGTAAAAATATCTGATATGTAAGATTATTAGATCTGCATTACAGTAGATCTTAAAGCCATCTGTGTCAATGTCAATCAAACAATAAAAGAAGGAATAAAGTTAAACTTATATAGATATGTTTCTGACGTTGTGTTATAAATCTGTTAGTTTCACAGTGATTTTAAGGTATAGAAGTGGTCATTTAGGATTTTTCTCTAAATTAACTTTGCTGACTCTGTCAACTTCAAACAGGTGTAGTTCTGTCAGATTCCAACAAATCATTTATTGTTTTAATGTTTTTTAATGGAGAATCTCAAAATATTATTTTGAAAATGTTCTTATTTCAACTCAGTTTGAGTCACAAATGATGCACCAACAAACAGAAATGGAGGAAATTCATATAGAAATCAATGTCTGGTGTTTCTGATGAAAATGTAAACGGCTGATGTAAGTTAAACGCTCTGTGCAAAGAAAGAGAAGTCATGGGAACCTGCACTCTTTATCTTCTTTCTCATGCATTTAATAGACAAACAAGTTCTTTAAAAAAAAACATATCTACGGTCTTTAAAACATGTTTATCTTCTTTATGCTCTATGTTGAGTATGGGTTCATTAATAATAAACGTTCATTTGCATAAATCATCCATATTTGTCCGCACCCATGTCGATTAGAGTATTAAATACTTGATTAGTGTTAAATTAAGGTAAATTTAGAACAGATAAAAATGTGCCATTAATCACAAGTTAACTCATGACAATCATGCCATTAATCTAGACTAAATATTTTTATCCATTGACAGCCCTAATAATATATATGACATATTATAACTTTCTAACTTTATTTGTTTAGTAAATCTAAGTGAGAAAAAATACAACTCGATAAATGATTCAATTAAACACTTTTTTGAAAATATCACACCAAAACTGAATAATAAATGAAAACACAACTAAATATTCTTCATTTGCTGTATTGATATGCAACAGAAGCAGCTTTTGATCTTAATATAGTGAAGTTTCAGAAACTACTTTAATATAAGGTCAATGACAAAACAAGCTTCTAAAACACACAAAGAAAATGACGTAATGCACATTTTGAGTGAATGTGTTTAAAAGTTTTGTTTATTGAACATCATTTAACTACATTATATTTGGGAGATTTTTGGAAGTTTGAATCTTCTAAGATAGAAATATTTTATATTAAATGTTTGACTAGGAAAAGAATCTGTGATACATTAGAGGAAACCATTAAAATGCTTGAAATATTATGAAAAGTAAATGATATTTATCCCGACATGAAGCAGTAAATGATAATGAGACATGCATCAGTGTGTCAGTAATGTGTGTTGATTTACAGTTTAAAATAAATACAAACATTTCACACATTGAGAAGTCTCAGACATAAAGCACCATAAGAACCTAAAGCAGATTTAAAACAACTTTACACCAAATGCAGAGATTCACAGAGAGATCTTGATATGAGATTGTGAGTGATGGTGCTGACATTATTCACAGTGTCATAGAGAATAAACCAGCGCACACAAGAAGAAGAAGAAGAAGAAGAAAGCTCAGGCGCTTTGATCGATTCAAAAGATGAACGACATTTGGCTGTAATTTATTTTGTCAAGAGAACTCTTTTATTTTCTGCTGTGTGGCAGAGCTGTTAGTATTAATCTTGAGGAAAACTTGCACAGTCAAGTGAATCTTCTCTAATTGTATAAAGATTTATGATTTTGCAAAGACAAAACTGCACAATACAATACAAAAGAGTAATGAACATGTTTCTGCTTAGAAAACAAGAATGGGCAGCGTTTTTCTCCTCTCGTGATTAATACACGGCCACAAATCTCACCTCAGCTTTGCCAAAAATATTTAAGTCACACAGACGCCAGCGACAATAAACCGCTAACGTTTAAGAACAGAAGACAAAACAAAAGACTGCACAACACAAGGTGGTAAACTAACTGCTTTTATAAATAACACATCATTATAGTCAGGGCCGGCGTCAAGGGGGGGCATTCGCGGGCAGTGCCCCCCCCCGAACAGGTTGTTGTTCCCCCCTACAAAGTTTTTTATTACTTTAATATATATCAAGAATAATTAAAATAAATTAAACATTGAATGTTTCATGACTTGTAATGTAATCAAATGAGGAAAATATAGTTGATATATGTTTTCTTTAATTAAAAATAGACCAGTTTCTCTGATTGGATGTATTGCCGCGTCTCACCTGTCTTACATCTTTAGCATATTTGTGACTTGATACTAGCAACGTGTTTTTTTGTGGCATTTCATGGATCGTGTAAAATATGGACATTAGAACATTTAGAACGAAACAGCACTGCCTGCTTCATCTGACTTCATGCAAACCCAGACTGGCTCAAACTCAGAGATTAGAGGTCGAGGTGGAATTTACAAATCTACAGGACTCTGTTTTAAGTAAGGGATAATGTAGAGGCAGCCGGTAGTTATTGGGAAATAAGCCCCGACACTGTGATCAGGACCCGACGCGAAGCGGAGGGTCTTGTATCACACTGAAGGGGCTTATTTCCCAATAACTACCGGCTGCCTCTACATTATCCCGCTTATTACACGGCTACTTGCCACATAAGAAAAAAAACTGGACATGAATATGAATTTTAAACATTTTATTGACATATTTGTTTTAAATTAACATTTTTATCCTTCCGCGAAACTTTGCACAGATGCATAAAATGATCGTTATACCTTATTAAGATCCTCTGCTTCATACTTGTCTGTCTCCATTTTTTCTCTTTTAGCCAGTCTTTGAGAAGTTTTAATGCCCATTCTGTATTTTTTGTGTGTTGGCTTCGTAGCTGTCATGCTCTATTTTGTCAAGTTCAGTCTCAGTAAGCTCTCTGTGTCTTGTCGTGGTTGTCGAGTGTTTGTCACAAGATGGCGCCAAACAGACAGTAATCTTTATTGATCTTTATTGGCGCGGAGCGATTTTACTCGTGCAAGTAGTCCGGCTATGCGTTATTATTTTGGAGCGGTTATTATTTGAAAAGAACGAACCTGCAAATGTCTCAACTGACCAATCAGAATCAAGCATTCCAGAGAGCCGTGTAATAAGGAAGTTGAATGTTCGTACACGCCGTCTTCCGCTATTTTAAAGGTAAGTTAGCGTTGTTTTAAATTACGTAAGCTTAAGTGTGTCTATAGACCGTTAACAGCATTAAGACGTGATTATGGTAAAGCGGCTTTTTTAAAGCTAGGACACGGTATGCGCTGTGCTATGAAACCCATTCATTTCAATGGCTTGCGCCGCGCGAGGGCGGTTTGTTGTTGCGTCGAGCGCGAGCGCAGCGGAGCTCAGCTTGCGCTCACGCCACGGTCGAAGTTCAGTAGTTTTGCGCATAGTTTGTGTTCTTTTGCACTTTATACGGAAATGAGCTGACAGTCTGTACCAGTTGTATGAGTGTGTGCTTGCTGTATTTGTTGTTTTAATGTCTTGTTTTTGCAAGTTATTGTTGCTATTGCGTGCCCCCCATTGGAAGCCGAGTGCCCCCCTGTTAGTTATGGTCTGGCGCCGGCTCTGATTATAGTACAGTAAGTACCTTTAAACACTTACTACACTTACACACCTGTGCAATGATACTGCATATAGGGGGTTTATTTTAGGGATGTTTGAATAAATATATAATTGTTTCATATTAATATGTGTTGTGTTATTACATTTATGTAATACTGAATTGGATTTTATATATATATTTATATAAAAATGCATCTTTAAAAAAAAAATAAATATATATATATATATATATATATATATATATATATATATATATATATATATATATATATATATATATATTTTTTTTTTTTTTTTTTAAAGATGCATTTTTTAAAGTTACCATCAGAGAGAATAGTGACACTTTTCCTGAAAGTTAAGAGACCTCTGAGCTTTGTGTAAGATAACCAGACATTAATGAGCGTGAGCTAGTGATGGTCACTTTGAAGCACTGCTTTATGAGGCTTCGAAACCTTTACGAATCTTTTGTTTCGAATCAATGGTTCGAATAAAATTTAAAAACACAGTATACACTTTTAAAGGGGACAGAGAATGAAAAACCATTTTTACCTTGTCTTTGTTAAATATTGGTAGTCTACCCGCATTCACGAACATACAAAAAGTGCTAAACATGCTAAACATCTCGGTGTCATAGAAATTCCTCTTTTAGAAATGTCAGCCAGAAAACGGCCCAATCTGAAAAACTGATGCTTATGACATCACAGGCATCTCACTGCCCCTCCACTTTAAAATAATTGGGTTAAATTTTTTGAGTGGCAGCAAAGTCAGCCAATCAGTAATGAGATTGCAAGTTAAGCCAGTAGGGGGAGCCAAATAGGTGCAAAACCACTTGTTTAAAATCCCCCACACTAATAGAGCTATCTGAGAGAGGTTTTTAGGAAGCTTCTAAGGCATTACAGTTCCAAACAAAAACACATTTTGTCTACATGTCACATCACAGAACAACGATAAATACTCTGTTCAATCATTCTATGTCACCTTTAATTATTTCTTTATTAAGATCATCTTTTTCATTTTGAAAAGTGTAAAATGTTTGGACAGATCTTGTTGCTTTACACTATTTTGACCAGCAGGTGTCACCAGCGTTTGTGGTGTTTCGAACGCTTCAAAAAACTGAATCAATTTTTGAAGCAATCGGTTCAACTGATTTAAAGCTTTGAAAAGCTTTGTTTCTCCCATCACTAGCGTGATCCGATATAAATAGCGTTTGTGTAAGTAATCCACTGTGAGACCAGCAAGTTAAGAACCCAAGTGCAGTTTATTAACATAAAACATAATCAAAACCTAGACTTGATATGAACAAAAACAAAGGCATGGCATGAAACTCACCAAACACAAGGACATACAGAAAATCAAAGCTTGAGAAAGAAAATGGAACATGAGGGCATCAGGGAATAGGGAAACTAGAGAGAAACATGGCAATGAATATTTCAAAATAAAAGACCTCAACATGAAACAAGAACTTCAAAATAAAAGAGATGAACAAGACAAGACAAAACCCTTACAGTTTGCCAAAAAGGGACGCTATATGTTTATAGAGACACTCTTTTTATGGTTGGCTGGATATTTTAGGGGGCAGAGAGAAAAATCAGGGGATGCAATGTCCCCCCAGTTCCCCCTTAGACCCGGCCTTTGATTGTTTTTGTTAATAATTGATTGAAAAAACTAAAAGTCTATTCCAGAGTAGATCAACATTAAATAAATTGATTACGTCATTACTCTCCGACATGCTCATAATATAATACACATTTACATTCATGATCAATTTAATCAAGAGGTGACCCCTTTATATCCCTAAATATGATTTAGAGGACTGAAGTAAATATCACTTTGTGTTGTTAAACTATGCATGATTTAATACTGCTGGTTTTTAAATCTCAGTCATTTTCCACCTGTACAGTAATTAATATATAAGTGTGCGTGTGTGTGTGCGTGTGTGTGTGTGTGTGTGTGTGTGTGTGTGTGTGTGTGTGTGTGTGTGTGCGTGCGTGCGTGTGTGTGTGTGTGTGTGTGTGTGCGCGTGTGTGTGTGTGTGTGTGTGTGTGTGTGTGTGTGTGTGTGCGTGTGTGCGTGTGTGCGTGTGTGCGTGTGTGTGTGTGTGTGCGTGTGTGCGTGTGTGTGTGTGTGCGCGTGCATGTGCGTGTGTGTGTGTGCGCGTGCATGTGTGTGTGTGTCTATGTGTGTGCGCATGTCTGTCTGTCTGTGTGTCTGTGTGTGTTTGTGTGGTCACAGTTTGTGTTTGTTATTCTTCATGAGCTCAAAGTAAATGAATAGAATGACAAAGAGCTTCATTAAATCTCACAATCATTTGATAAATATGTGTTGTTATGTGACTATTAATCAGATGTGTGTTTGTATAATGAACCAATGTGTCTGCATGACAGATGAGTGTGTGTGTGTGTGTGTGTGTGTGTGTGTGTGTGTGTGTGTGTGTGTGTGTGTGTGTGTGTGTGTGTGTGTGTGTGTGTGTGTGTGTGTGTGTGTGTGTGTGTGTGTGTGTGTGTGTGTGTGTGTGTTAGGTCTACACATTTATTTGGGTTTATCGCTGTGTAGCTATTTGTAAATATTGACATTATTTATTCATTTTATAGTCATTTATTATAAATGTCTGTGTCTAACAATACTGTCCAACTTATTTATGAGGAATTCAACTTTACACTGGGGAGATACACAAGTGTGTGTGTGTGTGTCTGTGTGTGTCTGTGTGTATGTACCACATTATAACTGCATCAAACTGACACATAAAGGTTGTAAAGTTCCATTGACAGATGTCTCTCTCTCTCTCTCTCTCTCTCTCTCTCTCTCTCTCTCTCTCTCTCTCTCTCTCTCTCTCTCTCTCTCTCTCTCTCTCTCTCTCTCTCTCTCTCTCTCTCTCTCTCTCTCTCTCTCTCTCTCTCTCTCTCTCTCTCTCTCTCTCTCTCTCTCTCAGTTCCTCCAACTATCTACAGGGTTTCTGAGGACATCACTGTGAATGAAGGCAGTAATGTGACGCTGACTTGTTTAGCCAATGGGAGGCCGGATCCATCCATCACCTGGAGACTGCTTAACCCATCAGGTGAGAGAGAGCCAATCAGCTTTCAGGACTGTGTGTAAATGGTGTCATGTAGATGAGATCTGATCTGATATGAACTTCAGTCTGATGTAAATGTGTGTTTTGTCTTTGTTACTGAGAGACTGATCCGACATCATTTTTAATGTTAAATGTATTTCTTTAAGATAAGTTTTTTTCTTTTATAATTTATTTCTCATCTTTATTGTCATGAGATTCAGCTCAATGTCAGGTCCAGAAGTTTGAAAGAAAACAAAACAAAAGACAAGTTTCCTCTTTTGCTATTGTATGTTAGACAAACCTCTTTTAAAAGTCACTTTATCAGCGTTGAATGTTTTTTTGGATTTGAAGGTCAATCTGTAAATTGCTGTAGATTACTGATCTCAGGCCTGTGTTGATGTGCACAAGCAACACAAATGAGATTGGAGAGCTGTGGTAAAGAGGAAAATGACTTCAGTAAATTTCATCTGTTGATTATTGAATGAACAAAAAATGATTATAAAACACACAAAATGCTGAATGTTTTATTTCAGTTTGTACAGTATGAAAACCAGTTGGGCTAAAAATGTATGCTTTGTTTAGTCCATTTAAATTCATTTAATTACATAAAAAACATTATTACTGACACAGTCTCGTGATTTAACATATAACACGCGTGATACTCATGCATTTATCATATGAAAAGGTGAAGATATGAACATTAATCTCCAGAGTTGCTCTAAGAGTTTCATTTGATAAAAGCACAAGCATGCACGGCAAAGTACCAAAATAAAAGCCTTTCTGTAATTTAAACATCCTGATAAAAGCAGTAATATTTACTAAAGTTAGCATTAGCATATTACTACTAAATTAAACAAATGATATACACTTAAAGATTACAAAATATTTTAAACAGATTATTATATGCATTTATAACACGGGGCTGTTGAATGCTTTATTCTGATTGGTCAAAAATGTCCCACAGGTGAGCATTATTTTTGTTTAAACGCACACTTGGGGCCTTATTTATAAAGTGTGCGGACAAAAATCCACAGCAAAGTCCACATTTATAAAAACTGTTTTTGACATGGAAAAGTGCTTAGCGCCATTTCAGGATCTGAGCAGACGTGTGCACTTCTGCTTGTCCGACTGCTGCATGTTTTTTGTAAATAAAAGCCATTCTTGCTGCTGTAAAAGGATTGAAACATTGACATGTGATCTTTTATATGTCAATGACATTAATTAGGCGTCGTTTAAAGAGGAGATCTGAAACTGCTCAGCTGTGCACAAGTTGAAGATCATTAGTGATTTACTGATTTATGTGTGTTTTCTGTGCATACATTCATTTCATGAATCACACATGAGCGCTTTTGAGAAATGATCGTAAGATGGAATGTAAGATGGTTTCTACGCTGCATTTTATAAATGAGGCCCCTGAGCTGTCAAATGTCTTAAAATAACCACCAGAGAAATGTATGTGCGATAAGAGGAGAAATTGACTTAAATAATGCACATTTTCAAAATAATTCACCAGCCCACCATTAATTAATTATTCCTTACACACACACACACACACACACACACACACACACACACACACATATATATATATATATTCCACTAAAATAATCCATAGCTCCAGCCCTAAACACCACTACATCTATGGTGCTTGAGAGAGAGAGATTGTACCTTATGTGTTAGATCTCTCAGTTTTGCTGAATTTTGCCAATTCCTCTGTTTTACATAAATTAATATTCACTACATAAGCACATTGTGTCACATTGTGGTAAATGATGCTTGTGAATAAAACATGAGCATCAAAATGAGCCCCATGTGTTTACCTTTCTTAGAAACATCTTCACACTTCTGAAGAAAAAGCTGACTAGATCAAAATGTGTGCGCGCGTGCGTAGGTGCGTGTGTGTCGGGTTAGGGTGTGAAACACAAATAGTTTTTTGAGGTTTGTTTATTAAAGAAATTTCTGCTGTTCTGTGCTCCCTCTGCTGGAGAATAAAGACATTACACCCTCATCACATCATAAATCTTCAGGTCTCATTTAAACTCTGAGATAAACTCTTATCATAATGATGATGTAATAAAGATGTGTGTGTGTGTGTGTGTGTGTGTGTGTGTGTGTGTGTGTGTGTGTGTGTGTGTGTGTGTGTGTGTGTGTGTGTGTGTGTGTGTGTGTGTGTGTGTGTGTGTGTGTGTGTGTGTGTTTCAGCTGAGTCTCTGGACGTTGGGGAATATCTGGAGATTTCTGGAATGGTGAGGTCTCAGGCTGGACGTTATGAATGTAAAGCCAGTAATGATGTTTCCACACCGGACGTCAAATATGTCAATGTGATTGTCAACTGTGAGTACAAAACTGATGTGTTTCTCTGCAGCATCTGTGAGACAAAAGTGTTTATTAAGTGTTTATGAATATAACACATTTACAGTATATATATGTGTGTGTATGTATATGATGTTGTATATAAGTGAGTATGAATCTGTTCTTAGATCCACCGTATATAAAGGATGCACGGAGCTCGGAGACTCCGGTCGGACAGTCGGGAATTCTGCACTGTGAGGCGTCGGCCATTCCTCAGCCTGAGTTTGAGTGGTACAGAGACGATCGCAGGTTAGTCAATCTTCACACGAACAAAATGATTATAAAAAATAATGAATAGATGTAGCTGAGTAAATGTGTGGTGTGCTGTTTGTTCATCAGATTGTCCAGTTCTCAGAGTCTTAACATTCAGATCAGTGGATCCCGGACGCTGCTGGTCGTCGCAAACGTTACAGAGGAGGATTATGGGAACTACACGTGTGTCGCTACCAACAGATTGGGCATCCACAACGCCAGTCTGTTTCTTTATAGTGAGCAAAATACACACTTTACACATGTGTGCATCTGTGTGTGTGTGTCTGTGTTGTGTGTGCGTGTGTGTGTTTGTGCATCTTTGTGTTTGTGTGCATGCATGTGTGTGGTTTTTAAGATGTACAGCAGGTAAAAGCACAGTCATGATCACATTGAGGCTGTATCTCAAACAGAAAGCTTGCTAGGTCACAGGCATACGTCATCAAGCCTGGTTTATTTCAGTTAACAATTTACAATTAATACATCAAAGATTTTAGTTGTACAACCCCAAATCAGAAAAAGTTGGGACACTGTAGAAATTGTGAGTAAAAAAGGAATGGAATAATTTACAAATCTCGTAAACTTATATTTTAATGACAATAAAATATAAATAACATATTAAATGTTGAAAGTGAGACATTTTGAAATGTCATGCCAAATATTGACTCATTTTGTATTTCATGAGAGCTACACATTCCAAAAAAAGTTGGGACAGGTAGCAAAAAGAGGCCGGAAAAGTTAAATGTCACCCACAGAAAACATTTGGTGCATCATAAAGAGGAAGATGTGACAAAGAAGACCCAAAATCAGACAATATTTTGCATGACATTTCAAAATATCTCACTTTCTACGTTTGATATGTTATCTATATTCTACTGTGAATAAAATATAAGTTTATGAGATTTGTAAATTATTCCATTACTTTTTATGATTTGGGGTTGTAGGAACAGATTTTTAGAAGCTTGATTCATCATCCTGTAACATGGAGAACCAAACAATATTGGGAATTAGAATTGGCATTTAGTTTGGACTTACAATAGTAAGAACAATATTACTATCAAAGTTAGATGGTAAAAAATGTCTATATAAATGACAGTATTACTGGCAGCTGTTTGTTCAAATTTAAATGAACATGAAACATTAGCAAGTCTTTATATTTACAGAATTAAACTATAAAATAACAGCCTCATGCAAAAGCATCCTGGTAACCAAAATCTGAAGGAAAAAACAGAAAAGGGTTGATGATGATTTTGGTTTTTAAAATGTTTTGCATGAAGTTATTATTTTAGTTTTATCCTGTAAAAATGAAGAATTGTTAATGTTTATTGTTTATTTAACTTTGAACAAACTGTTACCAGTAAATAACATCAATTTAAATCTACAGTAAGTTACTGGAAACAGCTGCATAAATTACAGCTATTTTTTACAGTGAACTAAGGGTTTATTAAAAATTATACATTTAGTTTAGCAAACAAACCAAATTCTGCAAAAAAAAAGATCTATTAGACTCTTGTGTATTTTGTAATATTAACAAAAAAATGTTTTATTGATATTGAACATTTATTTTAATTATTCTGGGGGGGGGAATCAAAATACAGAAAAAAACATGCATTTTTCTTTTAGAGAAAACGACTTCTTTAAACATCATATTTTCTTTTTCAATCTTATTATTTTATATGGTTAATTTGACATTCATACATTTACATTTAAAGCAAGGGGGCCTGGATTAAGCCTAGTATTACCCAATTAAAGGTTCAAATGAAGATTTATTTTGGGGCATTGAAAGGACTTTTAAAGGAAAACACCACAGTTTTTCAATATTTTTGTACATGAGTGGTTACACAAGTAAGTATGGTGGCACAAAATAAAACGTGGTGAATTTTTAAGCAAATAAAAAATGAGAACTATATTGTATGGCGCGGAAGAGCAATTAGTTTGCTGCACTTTGACCTCATCACTCCTGACTCCTCTTGATCTCGCTCAAACTACTATCAATATTACTGCGCCCGAGGTCGAAGGGCTCTTCAGCCATACAATATACTTCTCATTTTAACAATGCTTTAAAGTCCTTAATTTGAAAGGATTGTATACCTTAATTATTCTTCTCCATTTATGTTGAATTTTTATCTTTTTTCTCTCTTCTTTATAACGGCTGTTTGTTCACAATGTTGCTTACAATCTATGCTTAATGGCCTAAAAAAGTTATGATTAATTAAAAATAATAGTCAACTTTATAATTGTTAATAATCTTTATAAGGTATGTGACCTTCGAAGGATGCAGCCTTCTGTCTGAATCTACATTTAATGTTTCACTGCAGTTCATCCTTTAACCACCAGATGTCAGAATTTACCAATCTACAGAATTTACAGTAAAACATCTTTACAGTATAAGCTATTCACATATTTATTATAGCTGGCAAAAACAATATAGTTTTTCAACATTTATTCATCTTAGTTAATGTTAATTAATGCCAATACCATTGTTCATATCAGTTCATTGAGCTTTAACTAATTTTAATAAATGCTAAAATTAACCTGAACTAAGTAAAATAAATAAATTGTACAACTTCATTCTTCATTGTTAAAACTAATGCTTGAACTAAAACAACCTTATTGTGAAGATCTTCATACATTTATCATCTCTCACTCTCTGTTACAGAACCTGGTACTGGGCGGGACATCAATGGATCTGACTGCATGTGTCAATCATTCTGGCTCCTCCTCCTGTGTGTGTGTTTTGCTGTATTGAAGTGTTAATGTTCAGCGCAGACACTCGATCAAACGTCTCAGACTGTTTCCGTTCGTCCATCCATGTGTCCATCCTCGCTCACCGTTACCCAGCAGGACGACTGACTCGACTATCAGGACAAATCTGACACGTGTGTTTATGAACTGAATCTTCTTACTGTAAGTGGGTCAAAGGCTGGCTGCAGTGACTCGTGTCTGTCTGGTTTCTGGAGGAAATGTAAGTCATTCAGCGCCTCCATGTCAATAACAACCGTCAATCGTTTAAAAACGCTGAAAATAGATCTTTACGTCATTCTCAAAACAAAGGTGTGAAATAAGAAAACGGCGTAAAGATGCAGTTCATCATCTGTCAGTGTTGCCGGGAGGGAAAAGACGTAAACACACATTCACATCAGTATTACCACAGGATAGATGCCATTATTGGTTTATTTAGTGTTAAATCTTTGGTTGTGAATCTGAATGTTTTAACAGTATTAGCTTCACACACGGCTGATACCTCATAATAAATGCATTAAGTGCAGAAACCCACATGACACGGGAATGTGTTGTGTTTATATCTCAAACACTCGTCTTCTTCTCATCTTAGTCACACATGCCTGTGCTTTTATGATAAATATTCTACAGTTTTAAAGAGGTAAAATAACTAAACCAATTAAAAACCCTCCCTTCACATCACAAACCAATCCCATAACACAGCCCAGACACTGAACGATGAGGTCACTACTCACTGAACGATGAGGTCACTACTCACTGAACGATAAGGTCACTACTCACTGAACGATGAGGTCACTACTCACTGAACGATGAGGTCACTACTCACTGAACGATGAGGTCACTACTCACTGAACGATGAGGTCACTACTCACTGAACGATGAGGTCATATTCTAAGTATGGTTCACTGTACATTGGCAATTGCATCACTTCAGCTCAAATATTAACCTCAATATTTCATAATCAATCAAGCAGTGGGATATTTATTGAATTGTAATCTTAACTCCTCTGAATCTGACCAAATAACACCACAGTTTTCCTCATCTCATAAACATATATTAACCCAAACCTCTGAAAGCCCACAGCAGATCTTCCTCTGTGAAATGACACCAATGAATGATCTCCTTCACTTCTGTTCTCTGTAAATATATCTGGCTTTTATTTTTGTCAAATGCCCTCGTGTGTAAATGAAATTTAAACCTAACTTTGGGTTCTTCATAGTAAACATATAGTTAGTTATTTACTTCCTGTAAAAAAATTGAGATTAGGAACATAAAGTTTTTAATATAAGTAATTTACACGATGTTTAAGAATCTCAGTGGACAGATTTTCATTTGAATCTTCTGCACTATAGAGACTGAGAGTTTCTTTTATGGTTAGCTATAATGAATGATAATTGTACAGAAATGAGACTTACTGCCAAAACAATATAGCCCACACACACACACATCTTTCTTTTACTTTATTGTTTGGCACACATCAGGTGCGTCTATTTCAACCAATCAGCTTTCAGCGCGTGAGATCCGATGCCTTGATTGGTCTGATGTGTGTTTGCGTCAGGTCAGGATTTAAAGGGCTAGTCGTGCGTCTTCTGTACCGCAGAGAAGCTCAGATCTGCCCTCAACACAAACATTTGGGTTTTATTTCGTCTCTGAGCTCCACGTGAAGATCTCGCCGCAGTGTCTCTCTGTGGGTTTAATAAAACACTGAAGTGAAGATCGGTCAACTTTAATTTGAAAACATGTGTTGTGTGTTAAGTGAATGTGTTTTTGTCTATATGCTCTGAAACACGCCAGGCTTTCATGACGAAAGTTTTACATCCTCATTAAAAGCAATGAACATTTTCTAATTGTGTTTATTTACTCTAAAGTTATCGCAGAGGATTTTTAAACGCTTCTGCGCTGTCAAGCACTCAAGACTTGTTTAAAATGGAAATAAAGTCATTTGAATGAATTAATGTATTTGAAAACAGATTCCTGGAGAGAAAACAATGATTCTGAATTGTGTTAATCATGTAATAACATGCAAATAAAGAAATATAAAGATTGTTAGATCTCCCTTTAAATTGTTGTGACGGTTTTGTTTTTCAGCATGTTTCTGATGTTTGTTAACTTGAGAGCTAATAAAAACAAAAACAAGACACATTGAGCTTTTAAATGAGCGCCAGTCACCTGTGCTTGTGTTTTGCACTTGCGAAAATTAAATGGGCTATTCGGTTTACCATTTCCATTAAGAAATAACAATCGAGTGAGATAGAAATTCATATGAATATGACATTATGTAATCATAAAGAATGAGATTGAGATGATTTTAGGATGGTTTATTAGGCTACTGTGTCAGTCTTGTACAATAATCATAGCTTTGAGTCATTTTATGAAACTGGTGCCATTTGAGTGTAAAATGTTTGATGAGATGCATGAGGCACAAATAATGAACTGAAGTGTTTTTAAAGCTTATAGTTATTCGTTCAAGTGTCCTTTTTAACATTATATATGATAAAATACTATTCTTAAAGATTTACATACTATTTGTAATCATTTTTTCATGACTACACAATTTCACATCTTGTTGACCAATAAGACTGCATCTAAAACATCATCAAATAATTTCTTTCAAAAAAAATTTCAGGATTATGTGTTTGACTCCCTCAGTTTGACCCAAACTTAAAATGTACTGTTGCTTTAAGTGACATCACAAAAAATTGAGTCAAAAGCAGGCAATTACTTATTTTTTTATATTGTTAATTTGTTGCTTTCATGTTAGTCAGGGTCCTTGAGCTCAAACCAAACACCCCGTTAGGCAAAATAGATGGAGAAAACTGTTTTTAAAAAAACTTTTTTTTTTCAGATTGAATGCATGCATGCTAGGTGAGATTCATGACTACATGAGAGATCTGCAGCCGTTTTGGGATGAAGTTTATCACCTCGTCACATGTTTTATTTTAATGGGATGTGATGGGGTGGTTCTGCATCCTATATAAATGTGACAATGTGTGAAGGCAAAATATCATTATTGTCAGTTCATCACTCACTTATTCACTTTTCTCAGCACATCTTTGTGAAATCAGACATATTTTAGCTGAAAGTGCTCACTGTCTGTTGGTAAAGGAGAGAGGAGCAGTAACTCATTTAGATGTAAAGGTACATACATAAAACAGTGAGTTTGGGACACTATAATAAATCATCTGCCAGGGATTTTGATCTGAAACTTCACAGACACCTGAGACTTACAGGTAGATTACATCTTGTAAAATTAATGTTTCCCATCCTTCAGTTTGTAAAGTTTAAAACCATTTGTTTGGAAAGGAAATGTTACATAAATTAATGTTGAATGATCTTTTTCTTGTGTGATCTAATCAAATACATTTAATTTTGTTTTTTTAAGTGAATTTGCTTTCAGTACAAGGAGACCGTTGAAATGTTGAATGAATTTTTAAGATTAAAAAATGAGAATAATTCAAATAGATTAAATTACAGAATTTCTAAATAATAAATCGACATTTTACGATTAGGAAAACATTAGATTTTAAAAATCTATCGCTTTAGTACTTCACAGGAAGAAAAGAAAGGATCTCTTGCCATAAAAAATGATATTAATTAGATTAGGATTTTGTGCCTGAGGTGGGAAAATGTTTGTTTTTAGGATGAGCACATCATTCAAAGTGTAGGTTATTTTAAAAAGTTTGTTCTTAATGAAAAATTCCAAAGTGGAAATGGTGCACATCTCATAGATTGAAGCCATTTCTGTTTTCACACTGCATTTTAAATAGAAACAATATTAAAACTCTTTGGTAACTTTTTAGCGCGATGCTAATCGTCTAATCAGATTCAATGGATTATGCTAAACTATGCTAAAAGTGGTAGCGCCAGACCCGGAGATCAGCTGAATGGATTCCAAAAAGGTAAAACTCAATTGTATGGAAGAGGAGATGGAAAATGAGCATATTTTCAAAACAAGTGGAGTGTCCCTTTAACCTCAGGTTATCTTCATCCAAACTGCTTTTAATCTCGGGTTAGCTTCGTTCTAAACCTTAACGCTTTTAAGCCTGGTTTATCTTCGTTCTAAACCAAAACGCTTTTAAGCCCTAGGTTTTCTTCCTCCAAACCACTTTTAACCCTGGGTTATCTTCATTCTTGATGCTTTTAACCTTGGGTTATCTTTGTCCTAAACCGAAACGCTTTTAACCCCGGGTTATCTTTGTTCTAAACCTAAGCGCTGTTAAACCTGGTTTATCTTCGTCCAAGCTGCTTTTAACCCGGGGTTATCTTCGCTCTAAAGCTAAACGCTTTAAACCCTGGGTTTAGTAGCGTTTCACACTTAATGTAGAAGTGGGGTTATCCCTGGCTTAAAATGACTCAATGCTTAGCAGCAGACAGCCAATCAGAAACTGAAGAGCACTTACCTCATATGACGTGGTGACACAAAACATGTTGTTATTTAAAGCGGCAGTGTGAAAACATTAACCCAGGGTTAGGAATGCACAGTGTGAAATATCAGATTATCCCAGGGTTATCTCTTAACCTTTGGTTAAGTATGAACAGTGTGAAACAGGAAACAGATAATAATACAGAATAACCCGGGCTTAACTATTTGAAGTGTGAAAAACTTCTGTTTAATTCATCTTCTGTTGTTGTTCTCGCTTCAGTTTATTCTGCTCTAATGAAGAAATCTGAACCCAATGAATGGACACGTGTTGAAGATAATTGGCACATTTCTTTATTTCCAAAACAGACATAAAACCATTTCCACGATTTTACTCTGTAGATTCAAACCTCACATTGCACTTGAACAGAAAGACTGGCGTTTTTCCCCATTACATTTTCTCAGTTGTTTGAACATCAGCGCTGCAATTTCTCCAATTAAACGTTCATATAACAACACCAAGGACATGAAAAGAAGCCACGTGTATTAGTTTGGCAAGTGTGAAGGTTCTCGTCTCTGGAGGAAGATTTCTCATGCAATGAGCCAGAAAACGGCCGACGGATCGTCGTAGGGTTGGCAGCGTTTCACTCCGAAGAGCGAAGCCCGGGTTAGATTAGTAAAAGAGCTAAACGTACAGCTATAGAAAATCACAGCAAGAGAGGCTGCGCTCGCTTATGAAGATGAAGGTTTGTGTCCTTTGGTTATGGAGGAATCCGCCTCGCACTTGAAAACTCCCTCCAAACGGCCGAAAATCATTGCCACACCGAAAATAGAGGACAAACATAAAAACAGACTGTTTTCATCAGCTTAAAGAGCAGCCTGTGAATTATTTCATGACTTTACATTTGACCGGTCGGTTAATTCTTGCCCTCGCCAGCGTCTGAAAGCTCCTCTGCTGGTTTGGAGTCTTCAACAGCCTCTGAAAAACAAAATCACACAACAACTGACATGAAGTGAAGTTTATTCTGATGAAAACGAGTCAATGTCAAACAGCAGAATGTTGTGTTGTAGTCCTGCTGATGTTACACACTGAGCCCTCAGGACACACAATGACACTTCATGACCTTTAATAATCCAGATTTCCCAGGTGTGACTGACTCAGAAGATCTTAGAAATAGTTCAGCACTGCGGCATTCTGGGACATTTATAATAGGTTGGCCAGATGTCTAAATATATATTTTTTTAAATAATTTAATTCACACAATAGTCACAAAATCTCACTTTAAAGAGTTTTGTTGTTGCTGCTGCTTGTGGTCCTCTGATGGACTTCACTTCTGATTTATTCACTGTCACTGAGTGTCCATTAAGTCTAATAAATGTACCGGATAAGTTTGCTTGCTTGTAATTGTGGTCAAATCTGGAGGTTAAAAGGTTTGGATCAAATCTATTACACGAAAATTACACAGTGGCTTCCTGCAACCAGAGGCGTCATGCCCATTCAAACTGAGGGGGCACCTGCCCCCTTGGTTTTTTTGAGCCAATGGATTTAGCATCCAACCTCAAAATCAAATAAGCGTCCATTAATCTGTTATTTGACTTTTAATCTGTTTAATATGCACAATATTATACATTCTGTGCTGCATCCTTGTCACTTTTCGGAGATTTTCGCCGTTTTGATAGTGTTCTGATCATGTTACATTACTTTTATTCTGGCGGCAGCTGGCGCTGCAGTCAGAGCGCAGTCGCAGACGTCATCAGCGTCTGGCCGCGCTCACGAGCTCTCTGCTGTTGCTGGCTTGCTGCTGCATTTGGCTATCTGAGGAATTAAAACGTGTTAGAAACGCTCACAACATTTCCAAACCCCAGTACGGTAATGTGCAGTTAACCTTCTCTGTGTAGAACATGTCTGGTTTTAAATGTGACCGTCTCAACGTTATATTAGTAGAGATTCATCTTCTTGGCACAACGCCAAAGTTCACCAGAGTTCACGCGGGTGCGGAATCTCACATGCTTACATGAGGTAAAATTTAATGCAAAAATTTAATCCGTTCCTCTAATAATTTTATCTAAACATATTTTTTAAAATCATTATTGAACATTAAAATCAATCACGTGGCTATAGCTTATGTCATTTTCGTTGTTTATATACTTTATGGATTTAAAATTACATTAATTTTATATGATAATGTAGTTGTTGTGCAAAATGCATTAATGACACAATTAAACAAGCCATTAAGACTTAAATAAATAAAACATGCCGTTTCAGATGTAAATATGATGCAAATGTGTCATTATTCCGATTGAATATTTGATATTAAAGTTAGTCATCAATCTTATTTTGGAGGTTTTTACATGAAAGCGGGGGTTTTCAGATTGTTAGAAATGTAAGTGCCATGGAAAAGACTGAAAGCTCTATAATATTTCGTTTGATGTCTGTGTATGCACAAATTTCTGTGAGCTGTTGACACTGTGCCCCCTTAAAAAAAATTGGTGCATGACGCCCCTGCCTGCAACATTACATTTGGATTATGTTACAAGTAATGGATGGTGGGTTTGTGTAACCAGATGGGAGCTTCAAACACTTGCTGTTAACTCTTTCCCCGCCAGAGTAAAAAAAAAGTTGCCAGCCAGCGCCAACATTTTTTTAATGCCTTAAAAAAAGAAACATACAATATCTCAAATGAAAGAACTTCCCTCTGAGATAAATTTATAATTTTTGAGCAAGACATTTGTTAGAGATCAGATTCAGAGTTTTTATTGTTTTTGGATCAGTTGATGCTTCAGTGTTTTATAAGTTGGGTAAGAGCGACACCTAGTGGATAATAGCAGAAATATGGATTACAGTAAAAACTCATCATTGGCAGGGAGTGAGTTAAGCACTTTAAAAGTGGAACTTGACGCACCTTTTTTGTCTATTTGGTCTGTTTCCTGGTTCTCTGAGGCATCAGGCACATCGGCTTGTTTGGCTTCCTCTTCCCGGTTCTGTGCATCTTCAGCAGGTTTCTCGGGCGCCTCTCCGCACTCTCCTTCTTTAGGCTTCTCCGCTTCCTGTGGCTGCTCCTGGACTTCCTCTTTAGTGGGCGTGTCTGAGGGGAGGGGATCAGCAGCAGCAGTGGGCGGAGCTTCCGCAGCAGGTGAGTTGGGCTGCTCGGCCACGGGACTCTTGACTGGTTTGCTCTCCTCTGCGGTTTCGGTGGAATCTTCCGCCGGCTTCTCATCGGATGGGGAGATTCGCTCCTGCGTCTCTGCGGACTCATCCGGAACGCCGCCGTTTTCTTCCTCTTTCTCGCCGTCTTTCATTTTTTTCCGGGTGATGTGCCCTCGGAAACTGGCCTGGATCTTGGTTGCGGCCTTGTGGGCGTTTTCTTCGGGTTTGGTTCCATCCTGCTTGATCTCCTGGTCGGCTTCTTCGTTCTTCTCAACCTGACAAAAGAAAGCCACACTTCAGCCGAACGTTTCTCCTGTCGATATCACACAGTGTTTGATTTCTGTACAGCTACACCAGAGGAAGACTCAACACCATGACTCAATCTAAGCTTCAACTTGAAGCTGTAATGTATTCAGTTGTGTTTATTAGTGTGTGTGTGTTTTAACAAACCTTACAGTTGGAAACAGCTAGTAAAGATGTTTAATAAGCCTCTCCAGGCATCTCTGTTTAATGTATGTTAATGGTCATTCAATGAAAACACGTTTTATACCGACAGGAGCTTTAAAAGAGCTTCAATCGATGCGGCGCTGTAAACAATCAATCATTTAAATGATTGTGGATCAGTGAGCTCTGAGGGATATTTGTCTGAATGATTAAATGCGTCTCAGCGGCGAGGGAGTTTTCTGGGCCGAGTGGACGCCACGGTAGTTTCTGATACTCTTTAGTAACCAGAAAACATCAACCATAACCTCAAGACAGCCTGATCCGGTATCAGCTATTCCAATTTATATGACGAAAGCACTGTTCATTTTATTTGTCTCTGGCATATAAAGAACGCTGCCATGGATTTTTGCATACGCACACTCGGCGATCAAATCTGTGCATATGCATGCTTTATAAATGAGGCCTCTGGAAAGCAAATTCTGACCCTTGATTACCAAAGATCCTGGTTAACATGCAGTGCCACAACTGAATCATCTAAAAGAAACCTCCATGGCCTCCTGCGCTCGGTAAACTCAAGAAACAGACTCGCATTGAAGTTTTCTGCTCTGAACCCTGAGGTCACTCGATGACGGCCCAACTAATCCCAGCATAACATGACGTGAAACCAAAGATGACAGAATCACTTAAAGAGACGTTTGAGGTGAAACTTACCTCGTTTACCACAGTCCAGGAGTGTATTCGTCCCCCAAAGCTCTTTTAATATAATACTGAAATGTGTCTAATGAAGAACATAAAATAAAATAAATTAAAAGTGATCATGCATGACAAATAAATTGATATAAAACATCGATTGACACTTGAAAGATGAAAACTGAGGTATAAAATCAGAAATGCAACAGTACAACATCATCTTAACAAATAAGATTTAGTGAAAACAGCAAATGAACGTTACACAACATCACACAAGAGAGAGCGAATGAGAGATATAATCTAATAGAGAGATGAATAAACTGATCCTGTATCACCTGTACCTGTATAGACGGTGAAGGTTTGATTCTCAGAGTTTATTTGATCCTCTTCAACAAGCTAGCAGTCATTTAATGAACACCACACAATATCAAATCAATAAACACTTTGTCTCAGATTTATTGTTTACCCTGAGGCATCATTTCTCACCATCCTATTTGATTTGACTGCATTAATGGTGTGTGCGTGCGTGCGTGAGTCATACAACATTACACACTGTGACATCATGATGACATCATACGCTCAGCTCTCAACTAAATCTTATTATTGAAAAATATTTTAATTTAATAGAGATTTCTAAGTGTTCAGAAGATTTATTGAAATTTCTGAGCATGTTCTGGATTATGGATTATTGTGGACAGCCCTCATTATACACAATCGACACAATAAATGAATCATATGACAATCACAGGTCATAATGCTAGATGTCCATTTATCACTGAATCAGATTGATATTATAAATGATCTTGCATTGGTTTTGTATAAATGCTCGATAGAATGGCAAATATGTGTGTAGATCTGAGGGCGTAGCCCATAAACAACTGACATGATTCACAACTGAGCCTGAGGGAAATTCAGTCAGTCACACGCACGCACACACACGCGCACACACACACTTATGAGACCTTCACTGGCTGTCAACACAACACATTTTTTAATTTGAGGTAAAATTATTGCCCTATGGTTTTGGGGTTCAAAGGTCAGACAGAAGCCCAGAGGTTTTAAAGATGACGATCAATAACAGATATCAAAATCCAGATGGGTGGGGTTTAAAAATCAACTGGTTGTTCATACAGAGACTATAGTTTTAAAATACACTATTTGCATTTTTAAGTTCTGCATTTGTCAGAAAGCAACATAGTGTATTTAAATGACAGGCTAATTAGTTTGTGATGATAGTTTAACTGTTAATGTAAAAAACTACAGCAGACTGATTTACATTGACAAGATATCAATTTATATTCAACACACAATAGCTGTTAATGAAAGTATGACTACACATAGTCATGCAGTGCAGAGAGCCACACCTTAAAATCTCACACCAGACACACACACACACACACACACACACACACACACACACACACACACACACCACCAGACTCTCTCTCTCTCTCTTTCAGACACACACATTATCAGACACACACACACAATCCTCAGACCGATACGCCGGAAATTCTTTCGCGATTACAATTCACCTGCAGTGACGCAGACTCTCATGAATATTCACGCGGCATTAAAACGCATCGACGTCAGAAATGCACCTGTTTTACTTTCACATTATTACAATAAAGTTCCAGCTGTGTGAATGAGAGAGAGAGAGAGAGAGAGAGAGAGAGAGAGAGAGAGAGAGAGAGAGAGAGAGAGGACCACACCCTTCATCCTCTTCAGCTCTGACGCTCTTCTGCCTCTCTCGCGCGCGCGCACACACGCGTGAATCTCTGTCGGTTCCGTCAGTTTATGTCTCTTTTATTGAATCTTTAACAGCTTGTCTTCACACTGCAATAGACGGAACGCGGCTGTTATAGACAACGATCTGCTCGCGTCGCGTCGCTCTCAGTTGCGTGGCAGAACAAAAGAAAAGCGCGGGCACACCTGCGTTAAAGATGCTTAACAGACCGAACATGCGCGTACACTCGTTACTAAACCTCACCTGTGTGAAAAGAAAAAAACACTTTCATACCCGCAAACACATTCACATCGCTCATTTCTTACTGAATCCGGTTTACCGGCTCCGGTGACGCGAGATTCTTCAGAGGAGACGCGTGAGGTGCGGTTCGATTTTCCCGCCGAGGTAAAACCGTGTGTTTAATGCACGTGTAAAGACAAAATCTATCGTTTGCATAGAAATGAAAAAAAAAATTAAGTCATAAAGCGGCGCGAATCGTTCAGACACAGAGACAGACACGCCCTAAGACACGAGCGCGTGAAGCCTTCATTACATCCCACGAGAAATCACCCCGATTCCTCAGAGACATTGAATAAATATCTCTGTTTATCTCCTGAGAGACACCACACCCCAAAACTCACACACCTCAGCTTCATGACTACACATCACATCAAACCTGACACACACACACACACACACACACACTGCTGTGATTTAATAGAGATTTCCAGTGTGTGAACTGGGACTGTTTCCAGTAATCCCATTATGAAGGCGTGTCAGATCCTCAGCAGAAGATTCAGTGTGAACAAAAGAAAGATGAATTACACCACAAATCACACAGGTTATAGTAAACGCGTGAATAATCCAGATATTTACCGGCTTAGTTCTTCTAATACAGCACAGCATAGTTGAATCCTTTCAGTGTCTTGCTCCGTTTCTTCCTTCTTCTACTTCTTCTTCTTCTTCTCTTCTCTCTCTCTCTTCTCTCTGTCTCTCTCTCTCTCGCTCTTACCGGCTGTATCAACAGCTGACGCCTCGGATGCTAAAACTCATCACAGTTCAGCCTCAGTCACACTCTGTCTGTCTCCCTGCACCTCCACTGCCAACAATGAGATGAGAATAATCCCACCCTATAAACCCCCCCTCTCCTGCAAATGAACCCGTTGAGCCCACCCCCAGCACACACACACACACACACACACACGTGGCCCCGCCCTGATCACACTTGCTATGAATGATGGAATAGCACCAATCTGTCCACTGAGGTTCCTCAGTCTATGCGGTGGTTCTGCTCAATCTCTCTAACAGAACTTCTGCATGTATTCATCAATCCACACTGACTGACTGACTGATGTGTGAAGACTCTGTACATTATCAGACTGCCGTTCACATGGTAACAGTGTTGAATCAATGCCCATGTGACCGCCTCAGGGTGTGGATATTGCTTCTGAACGGCTCCTTCTCTCCATCTGTCTGTCTGTCTGTCTATGATGACCACCCCACCGTCACTGGGGATTCCTCTTTCTGACCCAAAGCAACAGCACCAGAACATCTTCATCATCTTCATCACAGGTGAAAGCACCCACATGTTCACATACTCATCATATGGACAGAATAACTGACCACGGGCCGTTGAATTATTTGTTGAATTATTTGAAAATAATGCACACTCACTTTTTTTGCTTAAAAAGTCTAGAATTTTTATGATATTATACTACACAGGGAATAATATGGATTTTTTTCCAGAAAACTTCTTGGATAAAATAGATTCAAGCACTTTCAATGACCTGTATCTATGTATGTATTTTTTCAAAAACTTCCCAGGGCCTTGAATTTTTCCCCCCAGATTCACAAACTTTCAAGGATTTCAAGGACCTGTGGAAAACCTGCAGGTTTTAACTACAACTACAGGCCTTACTGGGCGGTTTCCCAGACAGGGTTTAGATTAATCCAGGACTAAGCTTTAGTTATAGACAGTTTTCACAAACACACCTTACAAAAAAAAAACTACTGATGTACATCTTGAGACAAAACAGTGGCACTGATATATGTTAAGATCAGGAGAAGGGTTTTGAAATGAAGGCAGCTCAACATGCATTTGAGTCTGGGAAACACCCACAAAACAAATCAGATACAAGATCATGTCTTAGCAAAAACACGGGAAAGTAAAACACAGAGTAACAGAAAAAAAATCATGCATTGATGAATAATGTGTAAAATCAGGATATGGCGTCATCAGATGTGATCTTAAGAGGAGTGCACAGTTCAGAAACCCTTTAAAAAGAATCACCACACCTCACCTCACCTCACCTGAGTTAAACTCTTTCTCAATAAACAATCCTTCTAATGGATAATAATGTGATTTCTGAACGACCCTCATCCTCATTGTTAACATGCATTGAGTCGACACAATACACTGTAGACATATCTGCTAAAGATTATTTTCAGTAGCTAAAATGGTTGAAGAAGTAATAAATCATATACAATAAACTTTATAATAAAGTTGGAACGGATGGAAAATAAATCACACATCTGTTCACATTCACCAGACCACATTTACTCTCTCATCTCAGTGTTTTCTCATGAATATTCATGAGTAGATGTTGTTGAGGATCAATTATTAACATCCTTTATTTTTAATGTAAATGTGGCCTTCATGAGAAAGTGTGGGATAAGAGTTAAGTGTGGTTTGTTTTACTTTCACGTAGCCAGGTGCTGTGTCTGATCTCAGTCTGATAATGACGGGTGGAGCTCCTGATAACGTCTGCATTCTGCTGATTCAAATTCCTAACTTGCAAGTGTATGTGTGCGTGTCGATACCTTCAGCCTGTTCAGACACACTGAAAGGACCGCATCTCCACCCCCGATCAGGACGGCAACTGTTGCCAAGGCAACCACACTGAAACGGCATCCTCCGACTCCAGCTGACGGTGAAACTCCATCCATTCCTCTCTGACTCTGTGTGTGTGTGTGTGTGTGTTCATGAGACCCCACGGACACTGCTGAAACCCTCAATATCAATGCTGATGCTCCGTCTCCATGGCAACAGGTCAGAGCGGATGACTAACACACACACACGTACACACACACAGGCATGAACACAGTCAAGCATTAGAGTCGTGTGTCTCAAACTAGCCTGTAAGATATTAACCAAAACATCAAAAACCTCCACAGAATGATATTAAATTGATTTAAGATGCAGGGAGATACAATTAAAATGACACACATGCATACACATACACACACACACACACACACACACACACACACACAATGGGCTGGTTTCCAGACAGGGATTATCTTAAAACAGGACTAGACCTTAGTTTAATTATGATATATAACCCGTGTTAACAAACATGCATTACTAAATAAATTACTTGTGTGCATTTTAAAGCAAAAAAAGGGCACTGATGTATTTTAAGATATGTCAGTGCAAGTTGTTTCCAGTTTGGTCAGCTCTTACATTTATTTTAGTCTAGGACTAGTCTAATCCCTGTCCAGGAAACCAATGTGTTCAGTAAAGCTGCTTTAAAGCATGCACACATGAACATAAATGTATTTGAATAAAGTCATAACCCCAGATGTTTAATCTCAACAAATGGATTTCATCAGATTTCATCAGATTTCATCAGACTCCATCATTTCCTACAATAAATGTTCAGTAAAAAATCAGCAGATACAAGTGAGAGAGCATTTAAGATGATTAAAGACACAGTGTGAAGTGTTTCGTTCAAATCTTTTATTTATTTGGGTTAGTAATTAACATAAAAATATATTTGTAAATTTCAGCAAAACAACAAAACCTGGCCATTCATTTTTCAGCACAATACAACATTCATTATTTTTTCTGTGGTTATGAGAAATAATTCATGACTTCCTAAAAAAAAAACATCTGCGAGTTTAAACAAACACTTCAGACACCAGACTGAGTTACGGTGTATCTTAATATATCTGCACACTTACAGGAAGAAAAGACATGAGTATTCATACACATACACATACATACAGGTGTTTATTTAACACTGCGACTCTGCGATTGTGTGTTCGTAGTGTTTCTCATGTAATATATAGTCAGGCACATCATCAAAATCCTGAAAGAAAATACAAAGACAGATGAAGATCTTCAAACAACAGATCACTCAAATATCTCAGTTTATTTCTTCATTCACTGGGGCATTAACAAAAACTTTACCTCGCTCAAGAGTAGTTCACAAAACAACTTAAAGTGAAACTGACAGACGCTTATTTATTAACACTGTTGCTCAGTCATTAACTTTCACTGCTTATATGAAATCAGTTACAAATATCAGACATATAAACTCATAATAACCCACTTCAGACTGATCTGAACTAAACTCATGTTGGTATAAAGACGCTGGTTGTCATGTTTGTGTTTATGAGCAGGGTTAAAACACGGGTCGGTTCTGAGATCTGTACCATTTCTTTGTGAAGTAAGATTAAAAGTTTACCTTTAAGTAACAGCAGCACATCGTCTTCTCTGGCCGGTTGTAAAAATACTCCTCCCTGTGAAGACAGATACAATCGTCATTACTCTGGGTTTGCCGTTTGGCGCTGAAGGACAGACGCTGAAATGTTCTTACCCAGTGACCTCGATGGGCGAGCGTTTGACCACAGGGGGATTTTCCTCTGATAAAGCCCAGCACGGACAGAGGATTCGGCCCAGCAGCACCAGCGTTGTGAGACCTGACGGAAGCAGAATAAACGGCAACAGGACCGCCACATCTGTAAACGCCACAGACAATCCTGACAGAGAGGAGAAAATAACAATGTTTTGAATTAGGAGTAAAGTACTGTGTCTGTGAGATTCATCAGATCTGTACTGAGTCTCACTCTTTGGTGTAACGGTGAGGATGATCTGAGCCGGGCGGCCGTGGGCATCCGGTGGGTTTCGTACGGAGCAGGAGTACGTGCCGTTATCAGTGAGTGATGCGTTCAGAAGCTGAATCGATGCGTCACCTCTTGACGGATTGCCCATCCACTTCACACGACCCCTGAAATAATCCTCCTCCGGCGGGTACGCTTCAGATAAGAAGTGAAAAAACTAGACAGAGACAGAGATAGACAGATATACTGTATGATGAAGCTCTCAATAACTGTTTCATATTATTTGATCATTAGATGATCAGTGACAGAGAAACATGTAGTTCCTAACATCACCAGCAGGGGGAGGATGAATATAATTAAGATTTGACTATCATGACATTTGAAACAGGATTTTATCCATGAGCACTAAGTGATTTAAAGCATCAATGTCTTCATGACATCATTTTAAATCCAGAATAATCCATTATCTTATTATGAAAGGGAATGATCTTCCTATTGCAATCCGGTCAGCCACATGCAACATTCAAATAACAATTAAAAACTCAAAAATACATGCCATAGATATTATAATGGGGTGTCAGTGACGCTTTAGTCATTTGGAAGAGTTAAAAGAATGGGTCAACTAAGACAGCTTCATATAAACATTTACTTTACAAACTACATAATAAGACCAAAGCAGGGGTCCCTGTGGGTATTCTGCTCTGGAAAGAATTTTGGTCTTTTGTGACGCTGTCTTTTCATGTGACACAATCATTTGGCTTTCATTATTATTGATTTTATTATTGATTGGTTTATTTCTGTTCTTATTTAGTATTTAGTATTGTGTCTAGCTCTGTTTATCTCAGCTACTGTAAATTTTCTGCCCTAATATGCAGTATTTGCAGGGGTCAACATAAAGGACTGCCCGGTGGACCGGGGCAAGCATGAGAGATGTTCGGGCCAGTAAAAAGTATTGTCACTTGCCCGATCGGACCAGTGCTTTACCCTCAGTCACTAAAAAATATTTTCATCAATGTATATTATTTAACATCTTGGAAGCAGACATTTACTTGTGTTAAACACGACGAAAGAAACGATGCAATATTTTGCACAGTTTGCAGGTAAAGAAGAAAAGTTTTGTGTTTTTCATTGGAACATGTCTGTTGTATATGTATACAATTATATTTGACTTATGAATTATTATTTTTAAATATGTGACATTGACATTTTTTTATTGGGGCCATTGAAAATTTTGGCAGGGCAAGTGAAAACCTGAACCACTGGCCCAACTAGGCCAGTATAAAAAATTATTTGCATTAAGCCCTGATTTGTATGAAGTCTTTGTCACGTACCGGACGAAAACAATAAAAACTTGACATAGGTATTGACTGCATTTCTACTTTTATCTTTATTTAAACTATTGTGTCTTTATCTATTTTTCTCTTTCATCAGGTATTGTGTTGGAATAGTATAAACTTGTATCTTGGTATATAGCACTTCTTATATTATTGGCTCCTTCTAATAAATCACTTGCAGTCTTTGTAAGTCACTTTGGATGAAAGCATTGCCTAAATGCCTAAATATAAATGTTACAAATAGAATAACATCATACATAAACTTATTGTGCTTATTAAGATCAGAAACATTTAGACGAATATAAAATAACAGAAACATGCATCACATTAAAAATGACTGATGTAAGCAATGAATAAAGACAACACCCCTAATAGGGTGCATGAATAAAATCACAGAAGGGTGTGGCCACATCATGACTAACACTTTTATTATTCACACACACACACACACACACACACACACACACACACACACGCTTTATTGTTAAATATAATTTCATTTTTACACATGAATTGTGTCTATTTATGGTCCATTTAGAAATTTATTTATTTATTAATGCAATGAAACTGAATTTAAAGTCCCTGAACAAACAGAACCTTTAAGATCATGTGACGGACAGCAAGAGTTGTCGATGTACAGGATTGTCAAAATGTCTTGAGAACAGTGATGGGGTTGACAGTTTCATTCCTGACCAAAGCTATAAAATGTGTTAAAAACTATTCAGAAATCAGCTTAATAAAGTGACTCTGATGAATGTGTTTTACAGAACTTCCCAATACAATAGTGTTTATTTTTGACATGTATGTGTGTGTTCATCTTTAGACTGCTGAATAATTCAGACACACAAACACTGGATTATAAGTTCAGCTCTGATGGAGTTCTGTGGTTTACACCAACATCCTGCTGTTAGTACAACCTAATGATTAACTGTGTGTGTGCACGTGTGTGTGTGTGTGTGTGTGTGTGTGCGTAGATGACAGAAGATCAGACTCACCAGTACAGCAGGTCCTCCGCTCTGAGGTCTAAAGGTCCAGTCGACAGACATGCGGTTGGTGACCGTGCTGGAGGAGGTGAAGGAGCAGGACAGCGTCACCGTCGCTCCTCGAACAGCACTGATCTCTGCAGGAGCGTTTACTGTGATGCAACACACATCACTCAGCAGAACTGACACACAAACAAAAACACAAACATCTCTTAAAGCAACAGTTCACTCAGATTTCTGTCATTTACTCATCAGAACTCAAGTTATGAGCAGTGATGATCGTGAGCTCTTAGACTGGAACTGAAGTCAATGAAAACTGCTGATCTGAGACGATGTTTTTAAGGAAAACACCACAGTTTTTCAATATTTTACTAAGTTCTTACCTCAACTTAGACAAATGAATACATACCTCTCTTTTATCAATGCGCGCACTTAATCTTTGTACAGCACGTTGTGAATGTGTTAGCATTAAGCCTAGCCCCATTCATTCCTAAGGATCCAAACAGGGATGATTTAGAAGCCAGGGGCGTCATGCCCATTCAAATTGACGGGGCACGTGCCCCTTTGGTTTTTTGAGCCAAATGTATTTGCATGCAACCTCAAAATCAATGAAGCGTCCATTAATCTGTTATTTCTTTTAATCTGTTTAATATGCACAATATTATCAATTCTGTGCTGAATCCTTGTCACTTTTCAGACATTTTTGATAGTGTTTTGATCATGTTACATTACTTTATTCTGGCCGCAGGCATTGCAGTCAGCGCAGTCGCAGACTTCATTAGCGTCTGAGCGCGCTCACAAGCTTTGCTGTTGCATTTTGCTATCTGAGGAATTAAACGTGTAAGAAACACTCACAACATTTCCAAACCCCAGTACGGTAATGTGCAGTTAACCTCCTCTGTATGGTTTAAAATGTGACCGTCTCAACGTTATATTAGTAGATTTCTAGATTTATCTTGATACATCTCAGTTCGCCAGAGTTCACAGGGGTGCGGAATCACACATGCTGACATATGAGGTCAAATTTCATTCAAAAAGCCGTTCCTCTAATAATTTTATCTAAACATATTTTTTAAAATCATTACTGAACATTAAAATCAATCATGTGGCTATAGCTTATGTCATTTTCTTTGTTTAGGCTATATATTTAAAATGACATTAATTTCATAGGATAATGCAGGTGTTGTGCATTAATGACACAATTAAACACAATTAACACTTTTATTTTGAAGGTTTTTGCATGAAGGCAGGGTTGCTTGGATTGTTTGAAATGTAGGTGCCATGGAAAAGACTGAAAGCTCTATAATATACTTTGTGTCTGTGTATGCACAAATTTCTGTGAGCTGTGCACACTGTGCCACCTTTACAAAAAATTGGTGCATGACGCCCCTGTTAGAAGCCACCAGACACTTCCATGTTTTCCCTATTTAAAGACTGTTACACGAGTAGTTACACAAGTAAGTATGGTGGCACAAAATAAAACGTGGCAATTTTTTTAAGCGGATAAAAATGAGAACTATATTGTCTGGTGGAAGAGCCCTTTGACTTCGGGCGAAGTAATTTTGTTGGAAGTTTAAGCGAGAGCAAAGAGTATAGAAGCACAAGAGGGGAAACTCTGATGCGTTTTTGGCAACAGTCACTGGGCCGCCATTTTGGAATGAAAATATTCACAGCCAATTCATTCTCAATTCATTCTAAGCGAATCTCACAGCCAAATCAGAAGCGCAATAATAAGTTTCTTATATTAAAATTTTGTTCACTTGCCACACCTACATGAAACGCTGTATCATTGTCTTGTATGTATGTGTTGTGTTGTTGTTGTTATCAGTTGTGGAATCCAATCATTAAATAGATACACATTTGAGGTATTTTTTTCTTGCTTTATTATGTAATTCAAATTTATGCTACTTTAAACATTTACTACTATTATTAGTTACTAACTCCACTAGGTATGAAATATATTTTGTACATATTAATCCCCTGGATCCCGATACAAACATTATAATCTTATAGAACATGATGCATTGTCTGTTATCCTACAGTATAATTGCCACTTTTGGACAGTGGCTGTGGTTTGTTTTTTTTTTTTCATTTCGAGCAATTCAGATGTATATGTGTGTATATGTGTATGTATATGGAGCCAAAATATTATGAGTTTATGTCGGTATGTATCTATGTAAAATTAGCCAAAAAGTAGAAGACTTGTCTAAATATCTGAAAATAAGCTGTAAAAAGGGATTAATGATCACTGGTCTGATTGTATGTTATTCTGTGTAATCATCATTCAGTTTGAATTTGATCTTTTAATGTACAAAGTAGCTGATATTGCCATCACTTCCATTCCAAAATGGCGGACTTGAAGGGCTGCTGGGCGCTGGTGTTGCAATGCAACATTCTATTAGTTTCCCTTCTTGTCAATATAAGTTCTTTGGCGAGAGGGGGAGTCAGGAGTGATGATGTTACTGCATGCTGAGGTCAAAGTGCAGCAAACTAAGTGCTCTTCTGCCATACAATATATTAGGGGTGCTACTAATGACTATTTTTATATCGACTAATTTATCAATTAATCGGTTATTCTAATGACTAATTTACCACCAAAAATTAAAAAAAAAAAACATTAAAATGCAAAATTCCTAAATCCTGATGTTTTTTTAAACGTAGCATACTCTTTTTATATTGTATATAAATACTATTTATAAACTGTATATATCTGTGTGTTTTTATAATCAGGGCTGGTCAAATGGGTGCCCTAAGTGGACTTTTACAGCGGTGCCCCCTTTAGTTAAAAAAAACAACAACAAAATCACACACAACTATATGTGTGAGAATAGAACTTAATTAAAATGCTATTGTTATAAATTATAATTGTGTAACACAAACTACAATTATACAAATATGCAATTATATATTATAGCCTATATTTCTGCATCTGTACTTGTGTAGCTAATGGACTTTAGCTTAATCTAATGTGACAAAGCTAAACGTATGTGTCAGTATAAATCCAAGCACTTTTGGATAGTTAATGGTATTAAAGGTCTTGAAGAAGAACAGCAGATTTTAATAGTTCTGCCTAAACAGATGAGTTCATTTACAAAATAGTTACGGTAGCTTTGCATTTTCCGGCGGATCTTCAGATGTTCATGGATGATGGATCGAGCTGGTACTGCTGTGATATGCCAACCAAACCTTACAGAGTTAACAAACCATCCTTCTTTTTATTACCAGCTACTCTGAAGTACTCCCATACTTTAGACCAGGGATTCCCAAAGTGTGGTACGCGCACCCCCAGGGGTACGCGAGCTGCCACCAGGGGGTGCGCGAGAGGAAAAATGTAATTGCGGTCTGTTTCTTTAAGTGGGATTTTTCCATACAATAAATAAATAAAAAAATGAACAGTAAACATTTCCTTTGTAATCGCTTTTATTTTAAATAAAAAAACTATAATTTATTAGTTTTTGATAGAAACGTAGAAGACAGCTGCTGTCTTTTTCTACGCACTGCTCTTCTGTTATGCACTGCAGCCGCTATATGCGTGCCAACTCGTTTCATTCATTCCATATATATTATAAATTTGCTTAACTGGCTGAAATCAGGGAAACTGTCATGTGGGACATCTTATGATAAAGTTGTTAGTCATGAAGGAGGAGAGGGACCGAGAGAGAGACTTTTTTATGGCAAAAATAGAAATAATGAAATGTGACGAGACATGGGCACAGGATGCGCGAGCAATGTGTTTTCATGCATGGTAAAGAGACCGCCAATGAATTATATAATAAAAATAAAATACATAAATACTTACTGTAGAGAACTTATTAAAAGCTTTCATTTAATTTTGTTTGAAACTTGAGCTGTTATAATGAATCTGCAAACTATTATACACCTTTTGTGCGAACAGTAAAGGCTTTCGTTAATGTGTTTGATGGGTCTGCACGTGACGCACTGGTAAACATGAGGAAACCTCTCATATGTCATCTATTAGCTGACGGCAGTAAGTGTACGTTTTTTACCATAGTAAACTTGAATGGCGTCTAAATATCACAGTGGTTAAACGCATACATGGGGGCGCGCATCATCTACGCCGAGCGTAGTTTCAGATGGTGCAATAGGCGTAAATATTTTTCACAATGTTGGACGTAGCTAAGCCCGACGTAGGACTATTACACCCAACTTCTTAACGTCCGGCTAGTGCAACCGGCCCTTGGTTATTTGCGCATGATTGAACATGAGTATTTATGGTGAGAAAATAAAGCTTTTTTGGATTTTTTTTAAAATGGGGATTGGGGGTGCGCCAACCCGGTTGGGACATAGAAGGGGGTGTGCAGGAAAAAAAGTTTGGGAACCCCTGCTTTAGACCAGGGTTCCCTAAATCTTACCCAGGAGGGCCGGAGCACGACAGAGTTTAGGTCCAACCCTAACCAAACTTACCCACCTTTGATTTTCTAGTGATCATGAAGACCTTGATTATCTTATTCAGGTGTGTTTGATCAGAGTTGGAGCTAAATTCTGCAGTGCTCTGGCCCTCCAGGGTAAGATTTGGGGAACCCTGCTTTAGACCCTTCGGCCTTTGATAACTTTTCCTAACTAACTGGTTTGACTTTGCACTCGACCCCGCTTCATTCTTTGGAAACTGTTGCTTACTGAGCCCACTGGTGGAGGTGGCGATAAACTGTTTACGCCTCCTAGTGGTGTGGAGGAAACGGTTGTTATTTTAGCGTGAGAACTAAATTTAGAGGTAAAATAATGGAATCGACTATAAATATTGATGTTGAATAATTATCAGCGTTGACGAAGTCGATTGTGTCGACCAATCGCGACAGCTCTACAATATAGTTTTCTTTTTAATCTGCTTTAAAAAATCGCCACGTTTTATTTTGTGCCACCATACTTACTCGTGTAACTACTCATGTAATAGTCAACATGGACGTGTTTGGTGGCTTCCCTGAATTAATTTGATCTCTACTGTATAAACTGATATTGTCTTATACATCACTATCACATCTCAGCACAGTAAGACTGCTATGTTGATGTTTAACACTTTCTGGTTCTGTCTAAATAAAATGCAGCATCACAGCAGCTTTAAACAGAGCATACATTTCATTATTGCCTTTAACATTTAAAACTATGATTCAGGCAAGGGTCTGATCTCAGACAGGGTTTATAGTCCCAGATTAAAATGCATGTTTGAGCAGTCTTAACTTAAAACAATTTGCACGGACAGATCTTAAATATACGAGTGAGTGTCATTGTTTTGTCTCAAGATGCACATTAGCAAGGTTACTCTTTGTAAGGTATGTTTGTAAAAACTACTTTAATGCACTGATACTTAATCTAAACCTTAGTCCATAAAGTTTTCATTTATTCCATTTGTCATTGTTTATATTTTTGGATGTATATGTATGTTGTGGAAATGCAAATGGCACCTCTGAGCAGTAGGCGAGATGCATAATGTTGAATCATGATTAAGGGATAATAAAAGTCATTTCTTTCTGATAACTATTTTTGTATATTAATGATTAAACCCATAAATCATGAGTTTAATCATTGATGTTTTATTCATGTCTATTTGTACATTCACTGCAGAAAAGAAAACCAATGATGACTGAAGATCCAGTAAAAACACACTCACACCTACACTTTTTCCGATGATGATGATGTCACTTCTGAGATGATGAAGCTTTTATCTAAAGCAGATTCAGCCCTCCAGTTAGCAGCTCAAAAAGATGAACCACAACACACACGCGCGCGCGCTCGCGCTGTCTTAAAAAGGCCACTTGCTTGTCAAGTTTAGAGACGCGGTCTGACAGTAGGGAACTAAACATTTAATCAGTCGATATATGATCGCAATCCACGATAATACAAACAACGGTATAACACTTTATTAAAGACGTCAATATAATGACATCTAACCGCTGTTATAACCTACAATATAACTTAATTCACTACGGTATAAACTCTCAGATATATTTATAAAGTAGATGATCGACACGAATTATACACAAACAAAACAAACTTTGCCCATTTAAAAATACCATTTAGAGGTTTTCAAAAACAATAAGTCGCATTTATTAACCAACTATGACGTTTGTGTGGACATTTGACTGAAAGTAAAACTTACCGAAAGAAAAGAAAACACACGATAAAAATCCTTCAAACACGTTTCTTCGTAAATCCATCATCCACTAAAGCGCATTTATGATCCGATATGAGTGATTATATGCCGATATCTGTCCGATATTTCTGCTGTTTACGTCGCGACTCTGTTTTTGTCCTCCATGTTGGATCCTTTGATACCTGCCGAACAGGTGAAACAGGAAGTCCAAATAAATCAACATTAAACTCTCTAAGAAATCATTAAAGTTCTTAAATAACTCACTTAATTTAATTTATTAGTTCGTTCAATATTGTATCATACATCAGATTCAGTTATGATGTGTGTTTTTATTTGGTTGGTTTTATTTGAGCTTATTGACCCAAATGAAAATA
Source organism: Misgurnus mizolepis (assembly GCA_025389145.1). Classification (NCBI taxonomy): domain Eukaryota; kingdom Metazoa; phylum Chordata; class Actinopteri; order Cypriniformes; family Cobitidae; genus Misgurnus; species Misgurnus mizolepis. Next base: position 1,535,856 of record JAIFKI010000007.1, read on the forward strand.
TATTATAAATTTATATATTTATATGATATATTTATATGTATATATTTATATGTATCCCTCTCTGTATTGAGTGCTTTTGAGATGCAGGTTTCTTCTGTGGTTTTGGTTTATTCTGTGGTCAAGTTCACACATTATGGTTTCTCAATCCGAAGGCTGCAGCCTCTGGAGGGCGCATTTGCAGGCTGCATATGTCATCTAAACAATTACAAAGTTGACTATTATTCCTAGTTAATTATAAATTGTTGTAATATGTTGATGACTTGCGAATGTAATGGTCAGTTCAGTTTACTTAAATAAACCAGTCTTGATGACGTATGTAGCGTGCATATGCGACTTCTGCAGGTTGCAGCCTTCATTGAGAAAAAGCCAAGGTTACGCAGCTCAGAACGATCGGCGTATGACGTCAGGGTAACGCGAGAGTTTGCTTAAACCTTTTTTTTTACAATCATGGCTCAAACGCCAAACCTCAATTATATTAATTAACATTATTAATAAAGATGATTGAAAATACACTGATTAATAGCCAGACTTATGTCGACATAAAAGTAATGACGGTGTTATTATAGAGATCATGTTTAATCACTCAGAATAAATAAATAAAGCTCATATGTTAAAAAGATTTTGTGTGTTGCGCTGTCCTGTTTGGCCGCTAGACGCCGCTACAACTCTTTAGTTATTCTAGTTAAACACTTCAGTATTAAACTAAGTAAACGCTTTCCTTCACAAAGTAAAGGTAAACATTTATTCCTTGTCGCGTTCGCTTTTACTGTTACTAATGGTTTACCTGATTGATGTGCTGAGTGAATCAGATCTGATAAAGACCGAGTCACATACACGTTCAGTTTAAAGTCAGACATGTTTAGTGCAAGATTATCATTTTAAATATTTTAATGTTAGTGTACAGCACATCAAATGTTTTCAGATAACTTTATAAAAATAAACATTGATATCAAAATAGGAAAATAGGAAATATGACAACTTTATATATTGAATAAAATGCAATGTCTTACTCCGTAAAAAGAATTCAATAATTTAATAAAATACATAAATCAAGTGAAAGGTAAATACAAATTTCTATAGATTGCATTTGCTTTTTATTGTTATAATTATTATTACTATTATTGTTATTATTATTATTATTATTATTATTATTATTATTATTATTATTATTATTATTATCATCTAATATTTTTAAAAATATCTATAAAATATGTATGTATAAATTACATTATTACTGTCAGCTGTTTGCCAGTAACTTACTGTAGATTTAAATGTATTTTATTTACTGGCAACAGTTTGTTCAATGTGAAAAAAACATTAACAAGTCTTTATATTTACAGATAAAAAATAAATAAAATAACAGCCTCATGCAAAGCATTCTGGGAACCAAAAATCTGAAGGATAAAACAGAAAAAAGTTTGATGAGGAGTTAGGGTTCCCAGAATGCTTTGCATGGTGCTGTTATTTTATAGTTTTATTCTGTAAAGATAAAGACTTGTTCATGTTTAATGTTTATTTAACTTTGAACAAACTGTTGACAATAAATAAAATAGATTTAAATCTACAGTAAGTTACTGGCTGCATAACTACAGCAACATTTTTACAGAGTTTGCCAATTTGTTTATGGGTAATTAATGGAAAAAATAGTAATAATAATAAAATTACAATAATTTTTTATAGTTCAATTTAACACATTTTTACATTTAATTCAGAATGGTTTAAACTGATCAGGTGTCTAGCAGAAGCAGAAATCATTCAGGTAAATACTCAGAAATGAGAAGATGATAATCAAGCAACCATAAAAAATAAACTTGTAAAGTTTGTCAACTGCATTAAACAGAGTGAGTTTGTCCTATAACTGCAGATGAACCACACAAAACAACTAAGGGCCTGACACAGATGAGAGAGAGAGAGAGAGAGAGAGAGAGAGAAAGAGTGTGTGTGTGTGTGTGTGTGTGTGTGTGTGCATTTGAAGCGCTCTTCCTGTATCAGAAGTAAGACGGTCGGAGAAATTTGAGGATCTTTTTGTATTTAAATATCTATAATCACATTAATAAGCTCTGGGATTGATCTGAAACGATGATGTTCATGAACTTTATGTTACTGCTCTTAACAGCAGCTGTGCATGAAGTTCAGAGTCACGGTAAGAATCATTTTACAATATTAAAGTTTTATAATGAAGAAGTTATTTGATGAAGAAAAATCTACAGAAGATTTATAATTCAAGCTTTTTGTAATGTGTGTTTGTTTTCTTTACAGTTACGTTTACAGACAAGTCAGCCATTTTGTCTTGTCCTGAAACAGGAGAAGTGGTGAAATGGAAAGTCAAGGATCAATCAGAACTACAACAACAAACAGAACTCACGGTTGAAGCTAAAGATGGATTAGTCTCAGGAACCTTCACCTGCGATGCTGATGGAAAAAAACATCAATTCTATATTAAGTCAAAAGGTGAGGACACAACAAACAGTGTGTAAAATCACAAAAATATTTACAATGATGTTTCACAAATCTCTCTGTTTCTCTTAGTGTGTGAGAACTGCTATGAGCTGACCGCCGGGCTGGCATCTGGTGTTATTATTGGGGATTTACTGTTTACCGGAGGAGTCATACTTTTAGTTTACTTGTGTACCCAGAGAAAGAGCGACAACACAAAGCAGAGAGGTACAACACACACACACACACAAAATATTGTACACTTTAATGAGTTCATTTTAGTATTTAACTAACCGTAACCCTAACTAAGCACTTCAATTGACTTTTGCATTTTGTTTAATGTGCAGATGCTCCAAGACCCCCAAACCCTGACTATGAGGTGCGTATGTACATTTGCACAATTAAATTTACCTTTATTTTTTTAATCAAACAATACTAAACTTATTTAAAAATGAGCAACAATAATTCTGTCAATGTCATTTCATGGGTTCATTCAAACAGATGAATTGCAAAAAAAGATTCAAATAAACTTGATGTAAAAATGAATGTCAATGAATCTTTTCAGCCGCTGAACCCCAAGACCCAAACTCGAGATCTGTACGCAGGAATCCGTTAGATGTTTCTCACCGGATCAGACGTCTGTATTCTGAATAACTCGCTTTTAACGTTTTCATGCTTTTACTGTAACGCTGTAAAAAAATTCTGTATAAATTACAGTATTACTGAGTATTACTGGCAACTAACTTACTGTAGATTTTACATTTATATTATTTACTGGCAACAGTTTGTTTAAAGTTAAATAAACATGTAACATTTTCAGTCTTTATCTTCTATAGTAAGTTACTGGGAACCAGCTGCATAATTACAGCTAATTTATTACAGTGTAGTATTTGACTCTGTAATCTCTTTTGTAAAGTTTCTCTAATAAACATTCATAGTGCTTTAAATAACATCATAATGAAATCATTTTTGTGTGAATCAGAGATGTGTTTTAAAATAAATGTGTGTATGCATGGAAAGTTTTGCTCATAAAGCATGAAAAAGACACTTGAATAACTTCAGATGGAAATACCTGAGAAAGTGGAAACATTATGGTTTACTGTAAATACTACACACACGTCTGTCTTATCTTTCACAAATCTACACTCATGTCATAGTTTTATTTTCTATTTTTTAAATGTAAGATTCATATAATGTTTTTATTGTGTTGTGTCACATGATGTGTGCATGTTTTTCATGAATGATGAAGTTTGTGTTGACTGATAATCAGATTATATAAATCATTTTAATAAACTTATAGCATCTCGAAAACATGTTTCCGGTGACTGCTTTGTGCTTTCTGAAGTTTACCATATGCAGATGAAGCTGGTTTAGTGTATACAGACAGGATGTTTGTGTGTGTGTGTGTGTGTGTGTGTGTGTGTGTGTGTGTGTGTGTGTGTGTGTGTGTGTGTGTGTGTGTGTGTGTGTAGATCTGAGCATTGATACTTTTAAACTCATGCGACAGAAGCCACAGTCAGAAAATAACAGAAATAAATTTCTGACAAAAAACTGAACAAACCGCTCTAATTGGAAAATAAATGTGACAGTTTTAACAGTTTTGCAAAACCTGAACATACAAAACATTGCTTTTCCAAGAAAAAAACAAACGTCACAACACACAAATGAGTGCTTTTCAAACAAATGATCATTATTAAGTGAATACAGAATTATTTAATGATAATCACAAAAGTCCAAATGATTTCATGTGCACTTTATTGTGAAATAAGAAGTTGATGCTGTAACTGTTGTGAGGAACATAAACGATGACCAGAACAACATCACTAACTTTACAAACCTTAATGAGAATTAAGACAAAATAATTTCACAAATAATTTTGAGTTAAATTTTAGGCTATTTCATACACACATATTTGATCAAAACAGTATTTTATACACACATGAGCTAACAGAAGACATTTATGACAGAAAAACAAAAACAATCAATGTTTAATATTAAAATCTACTTTTAATTATTCAGATGAAACGACTTTAAAACAACCAATCATCATCTCACTAGAAAGATGAGAGTCATTTAAAAACATTTATTTACTAATTCATGAAACAGAAGTATGAAAATAAAAGTCAATAAATGATTTTGCATGATTTATTAATCACGTGTGTGTATAAACTTTTATAGCAAAAATTCATAAACATTTACAGTAACTGTGAATAGAAATAAGAATACAAAGTACAGCAGGTGAAATGAAGACTTTATCTGATTTTAAAAATGTTTTCTTTTGTTCAAGACAAAGTGGAAATGTTTTATTGAAATGCACGGTAACATAATACATTTTTATTTGTTAGTAAAAGAAGAAAATGTCTACAACACTCATTAATCTTAGTTCATGTTTTTTTTGTTAAGCGTTACCAAATACGAGATGTTTATCAAGTTCCTTTAATTATTTACATCTTTATTTTTGATGTATTTCTCATCATTGAATAATTAAAGTGGAAGAGTTGTGTTTATCGTGTGTCTCTATAGGATTAAAAGCGTTTATAAAACTGTGGTTTGAACAACACATATATTCTGACATTGAGCTGAATTATGATGAGAAGATTTGTTTTAATGTCATTTTTAGGGTGAAAGTGGTTGAGTTTTGTTTTTATTCTTGCGATTTGGCTGAAGCGAGCTGTACTCGTCTGATCGGCTGCCCAGAGGCTAAACACCAAGAAACATAACAAGATTAATTCATACTTTACAACAAATGGTTTAACGATACCTTTAAATAAAGGATGTATTACCTGATAAGTGTCTCCGGCAGCATTATTGATTAAATTCTGTCTGTCAGAGGCTGGAAACAGAGAGAAAACCAGGACGTTACATTAAGTTGTGATGTAAAGTAAAAATGAACATTCAAGAAAGTTTAAGTCACTAATCAAATGACATTCAGCATGTAGATGGCTTTGTAGAAAAGTTTAGATGATTATGGGGTGGTTTCCCGGACAGGGATTAGCTTAATCCAGGACTAGGCCTTAGTTTAATTAGGAAGTATAAATAGTTTTAACAAACATGCCTTACTAAAAACATTACCTGTGTGCATTTTAAGGCAAAATGAAGGGCACTGATGTATTTTAAAATATGTCAGTGCAAGTTGTTTTCAGTTTGGAGAGCTCTTAAAAATGTTTTAGTCTCGGACTAGTCTAATCCCAGTCCGGGAAACCGCCCCTATAAATTTCTCTTTAGAAGAGTCTCTGGAGAACATGAACTTCAGGGGCTTCATTTATAATGCTGCGTAGAAACCATCCTACATTTGATCTTACGATCATTTATAAAAAATGCCTATGTGTAATTCATAAACCGAACGTATGCGCAGAAAGCGCGTGTACCCCTTTTCTTTCAGATGTGAAATTTATAAATCACAAATGATCTTGAACTTGTGCGCAATGGAGCAGTTTCAGATCTCTGCCTTTAAACAATGCATAATTCAAAAGTGCAAAATTGTGTACGTCTGCTCAGACCCTGACGTGGCGCTAAGCACTTTTACACGTCAAAGACAATCTTTATAAATATGGACTTTGTCGTGGATTTTTGCGTACACACACTTTACGATCAAATTTGTGCGTACGCACGCTTTATAAATGAGGCCCCCAGGTGTGGTTGTCTAGTATGAATAATGATCAGAATGTTTGTGTAAACCCACCTTTGTTACCCTGATAGGTGCTCTTGGGTTTGGGTTGAGCACAGATGCTGTAAACAGCCCAACCGATCAGGACTGTGGCAGCGATATCACCCAACAATATAGCGATGGTCGCTGTGATGTCCAGCTGAATCAGATCCTCACTTGCTACACACCGTAACAAATACACAAAAATACTTTAATGCAAAACATCACGTACACTATGAGAACATCAGCAGGACTCTCGTACCTCTACTTACATCGCATCTTTACTGTCATTATAATTTGGTTTTCAGGGGAGTTGATGTCTTCACACTTATAATCTCCAGATTTATCCCATGTAATATCTAATGTACCATTGCTGTTGCCGTTTTCTTGAAACTTTCCTCCAGTACACTTCAGTTGTAAGCCATTTTCTTTCTCAGTGGCCGTAATCTCTAGAAGCAAAAATAAAGCAAATAACATTTATTTAAATATTTTACACATCTAAACACAATTCTTATGCACAGTATCTGATCATGTTATTTTTTTAACATAAAACTATGAATGGTAACTATGATCACTGAATAAACACATAAACACTAAGTTAACATAACACTGAACAATCACATATACACTGAATAAATCAACACATGGACACTGAGTGAACACATGAACACTTAATAAACACTAAATGAACACTGAATGAATACATGAACACTTATCGCCAAATGAACACCTGAAACAAACACTGAATGAACACATCTCTCTTACCCAGGGTATTCGTACTGTCTATGCTCACAGTTGTCAGGAGGCAGAACAGACACATGAAAGATCTTTTATTCATTTTTCTTTCTCCTCTCAGTATTTTCTTTCTTCACTTTGATTCCTGTTAATAAAAACATCAAACATCAAGCTGATTTGTCGTAATCCTCCATTTTGTCGTGTGAATGATCTCAACGTTCTTAACTTTCTTTATTTCTAAAATACTTAAATCTGTTTTAATCTGTTGTGCAAAAACATTTGCCTAATTTCATATCTTGGATTAAATTAAATTCACTTGTACATTATTTAATAACACAAAACCACTTTGACATGAATTTGTTTAACAGGATGAAATCTAAGCACAATGCATGAAGTTTTCTTAATAAAGATCATGCTGAAGGTCACGGAATCGTTACCACATTACTGCATTAAGAGGCTTTTAATAAAAAGCATAAATTCAAAAATAGTTATTTTTAAATTATATGCAAGCACAATACAAAAAAATAAATTATAGTGAATCGCTTTGGTTGGTAACTACATTTGGTTTTATTTTAAACCAGGCCATTGAATATCTGGTTATAAACATTTTAACTAAGCAGTTTAAAGTTAAACTAGATTCATTTATATCCTCAAGTTGCCTCATTTAAATTCAAACTGAAAAGTTAAATGAGAAATCCCATCCACGTATAGTGCATTTCAAATATCACTTAAAATTTAACAATCAGAAACAGATTAAACTTAAAACTTTAAGTTATGAAAAGTGTAAAATGAAGATTGATGTACGTACCTGTGAGAGCGCGAGTGTCTGACTCACACACTGAGGCTGTGATGATGATGATGATGATGAACAGGAAGTGACTGGCAAAGATTCACAAAGATTTGACTAATTTTACCCCAAACAGTTATAATGTACGTGTGTGATAACAACTGAGATCAGAACATCAAATCAAACTAAATAAACTCAAACTAAACTAAAGCTCATTTATTCAAGTCAAAACAAAACAAATCTCAATTCTACAATCACTTTAATAGAAAAAAATTAACCCTGAAAATGAGTTTATCAGTGCTATTAGTTTTGTTTGTGTAGGTGTGTTTTAAGTTCTTGTAATTGTAAGTATATTCATATAGACTGGAGATGAAGAATACCACATATGACTTCCTGTTCAATAACTGTAGACCACAAGCACCTGCGAAACACACACACATCTCCAAACATCTCAAACTCACATCTGCAAAACTACTGCAGATCATTACAGGCACAACAATGCAAAAATTAATATAAAAAGAAAGAAAGAAATGGTTTCTTCTTATAATGTTTAGTTTATTGGAGTCTGTAATGTATCTGGACAAGTTTATGTCTCTTTTAATGTTTGACTGAGACAAGCATGAGATGATACAGAAGATTTAAGAGTAAAGACTGCAGCTGCACCTCCTCGTGGACAGAAAGAACATGACATGCTTCTATTAAATCATAATTCATACCTTACACTGAGCTATACACAAATATACTTACAAATAAATATACACACACATATGATTTTATTATACTCCTCTTTAAATATAATGTCAAGATTTTATTATACTCCTCTTTAAATATATACCGATCTTATAATGATTAATGATTTAATATACGCTCCCTTTATATTACAAATTGCATTCCATATAGCAGCAGAGAATTCTGGGTAAATTTTGTTTTTAAAATACTGAGTATGAACGTACTCAACAGGAGTTTTCGGTATATTTGCAAATGCAAATATTTAAATATTATTCCCACAAACATTCATTTTAACAATGTCATCTCATAATACACTGCACTGAATCAGTCAGTGTGAATGATGTCATTAAACCAGTCAGCATGAACGATGTCATCGAACCAGTCAGCGTGAATTATGTCATTGAAACGGTCAGCGTGAACGATGTCATTGAATCGGTCAGCGTGAATGATGTCATCGAATCGGTCAGTGTGAATGATGGCATTGAATCGGTCATGGTGAATGATGTCATCGAACCAGTCAGCGTGAATTATGTCATTGAAACGGTCAGCGTGAACGATGTCATTGAATCGGTCAGCGTGAATGATGTCATCGAATCGGTCAGTGTGAATGATGGCATTGAATCGGTCATGGTGAATGATGTCATCGAACCAGTCAGCGTGAATTATGTCATTGAAACGGTCAGCGTGAACGATGTCATTGAATCGGTCAGCGTGAATGATGTCATCGAATCGGTCAGTGTGAATGATGGCATTGAATCGGTCATGGTGAATGATGTCATCGAACCAGTCAGCGTGAATGATGTCATCAAACTGGTCAGCGTGAATGATGTCATTGAATCGGTCAGCGTGAATGATGTCATCAAATCGTTCAGCGTGAATGATGTCATTGAATCGGTCAGTGTGAATGATGTCATCGAATCGGTCAGCGTGAATAATGTCATCGAATCAGTCAGCGTGAATTATGTGATCGAATCAGTCAGCGGGAATGATGTCATCGAACCAGTCAGCGTGAATGATGTCATCAAACTGGTCAGCGTGAAAGATGTCATCAAATCGGTCAGCGTAAATGATGTATTCGAATCAGTAAGTGTGAATGATGTCATCGAATCGGTCAGCGTGAATGATGTAATCGAATCGGTAAGCGTGAATGATGTCATCGAATCGGTCAGTGTGAATGATGTCATCGAATCGGTCAGCGTGAATGATGTCATCGAATCGGTCAGCGTGAATGATGTCATCGAATCGGTCAGTGTTAATGATCTCATTGAATCAGTGAGTGTGAATGATGTCATAGAATTGGTTAGCTTGTGAATGATGTCATAGAATTGGTTAGCTTGTGAATGATGTAATTGAATTGGTCAGCGTGAATGATGTCATCGAATCGGTCAGCGTGAATGATGTCATCGAATCGGTCAGCGTGAATGATGTCATCGAATCGGTCAGCGTGAATGATGTCATCGAATCGGTCAGCGTGAATGATGTCATCGAATCGGTCAGCGTGAATAATGTCATCGAATCAGTCAGCGTGAATTATGTGATCGAATCAGTCAGCGGGAATGATGTCATCGAACCAGTCAGCGTGAATGATGTCATCAAACTGGTCAGCGTGAAAGATGTCATCAAATCGGTCAGCGTAAATGATGTATTCGAATCAGTAAGTGTGAATGATGTCATCGAATCGGTCAGCGTGAATGATGTAATCGAATCGGTAAGCGTGAATGATGTCATCGAATCGGTCAGTGTGAATGATGTCATCGAATCGGTCAGCGTGAATGATGTCATCGAATCGGTCAGCGTGAATGATGTCATCGAATCGGTCAGTGTTAATGATCTCATTGAATCAGTGAGTGTGAATGATGTCATAGAATTGGTTAGCTTGTGAATGATGTCATAGAATTGGTTAGCTTGTGAATGATGTAATTGAATTGGTCAGCGTGAATGATGTCATCGAATCGGTCAGCGTGAATGATGTCATCGAATCGGTCAGCGTGAATGATGTCATCGAATCGGTCAGCGTGAATGATGTCATCGAATCGGTCAGCGTGAATGATGTCATCGAATCGGTCAGCGTGAATGATGTCATCGAATCGGTCAGCGTGAATGATGTCATCGAATCGGTCAGCGTGAATGATGTCATCGAATCTGTCAGCGTGAATGATGTCATCGAATCGGTCATTGTGAATGATGTCATCGAATCTGTCAGCGTGAATGATGTCATCGAATCGGTCAGTGTGAATGATTGCATCGAATCAGTCAGCGTAAATGATGTCATTGAAACAGTCAGTGTGAATGATGTCGCTGAATCAGTCAGCATGAATGATGTCAACGAAACAGTCAGCGTGAATGATCATCAGAGCCAGATTTCATCACTACTGGTGCTGCTCACTTTATAGATGTAACCCACCATTGGATATCTAGCAAACCCTGTAAAGGCAAAATCATAATCAAATCACATACATCTGCTGAGACTAAACCTAACACACACACACACACACATCACAAGCTTCAAATAAATCTCTCACAGGTCATGACCTCTGACCTCTGGCAGCGTATGCTGTAGACAGATCTTCCTCTTCCTCATCTACCCGTCTCCTCTCCAGTGTGTTCTGTTTGGAGTTCTGTTGTCCTACAAACATTTACAGATGAGAGTTTGTTGTGTTTATAGTTTACTGGTCTGAGAACAGTCACTAACAAATACTCACCCTTACAGAGCGCACGATCATCATTCAACTGCACATGTGATGGAAGTGACATATTCTCTCTTGGGAGATACATCCCATGCACCTGAACCTTCAGTACATCACTACTGCTGCTCAATGAAAAACACCACCAGTGTTAATAATGACAGATCAGCCCTGTTATCAGACTAAAGCTTTATTAAAAACCACAAGAACTCAACTGTCCCACCATTTGGAGGAAAGATGCAGAGCGATTGGATCCTCTGAGAGAGAGAGGGAGGGAGAGAGAGAGGGAGAGAGAGAGAAAGAAAAAAGTTAAAAAGTGGTATAGTTCATACTGCAGAATTTGTGAGATAAAGTGTGTTTGGTACCGATTGCTTTGGTTTTGTCTTTCTGTAAGAGGAAGAAGACCATTAGCGTGAGGATGAGAAGGGTAACGAATCCAAGAGCTCCACCTGTTACTATTCCAAACATTGGCACCTCCACCCGTGACTGCAAGAATTCTGCATGATACATCCAAGTACTTGAATCAGTATTAAACTTCTGAAAAAACATACAGATTTATTACTGCTGTAAACCAATCACACAAAACTAACATCACATCATTACCTGACATCACATCATTACCTGACATCACATCATTACCTCACATCACTACCTGACATCTCATAATTTCCTGACATCACATTACCTGTAATGACATCACATCATTGTCTGACATCACATCATTACCTGACATCACATCATTACCTGACAGTTTGCTACATATATTAAAATTAAAGAAAGTCTGAAAACAAAACATTACGTGTTAGAGTCAAGTTAGTGTGGGCGGAGCCAAGGCTGTTGTTGGCATTAATGGAGATGTTCCTTGATAGGCTACTCAGAGTGACATGTAGACTGTGATTGGCTAGCCACGGGTAGCTCCGCGAGTCCAGGATGAGAAAGTCTGAGGTGTTGGCCACCATATGACCGGACTGATCCACCCAGCTGATAGTAGCAGGTGGATTGGATCGCACCAAAGCAAACAAAATGAGGGAAAGGCCGGGGTCCGAGGTCTCGCTGTAGTGAGCATCAACCTTCAGAATCTCTGGTTGGACTAAAACATGAAGGAGAAAATCAGCTTTAGATTTCAGACTTCAGGATGTTTCACTGAAGGAAACTACTCAAATTCTTAAGCATCTGTTAAGACAGTAAGGAGACACACAAACACACAGTGTCTGATCTAGGATCAGTGGTGACTTACACTGTACATTGAGTGTGACAGTTGCATTGTAGCTCGTTCCGCCCGAGGGGTTTTGGGCTGAACACATCAGCTCTCTGTCCCAGCGTTTGGGTCTAAGTGTGAATGTGCTGTTCCTCTCAGATCCATACTTTAGCTCTCCAGCATCATCTGATGATGTCATGACCAGACGCCCCACCCCCCTGCTGCCAGTAACCTCGCTCTGCCTCTCCCCATTCAGGTACCAGGAGAGCAGGGGAGGGGCTTGTGGATTCCATCCCTCTGATTGGCAGTTAAAGCGATGAGTAACATTCTCCTGTAAAGTTATTGAAGAGGTCTGCTGTCCATCAATTTTGGGCCTGGGTTCAATTGCGGCTGTGCCAATCACAGAAAAAGATTAAAACAGATCAAAATGATGCTGAAGGTAAACCAAATAAATGTGTGAGGTCTGACTGAATGAGTGAATGTTTGTTTATGTGTGTGTGTGTGTGTGTGTGTTAGAGTAGGGACACACCAAGCTGATGCCAACACAATAGCGCAGACTGTGAGGTTTGCTCACATTGGCTGCGTGCGTCTGGGTCCAAAGTTGCCTTGACCGACCAAGCCAACAGTTAAAGCATAATTTATAGTCATGCTTAGGTTGACATGCACCTTACCAAAATGTTAACCATGCGTCCGTTCTACGTGGACAGCAAGCGGTGCGATTGGTCCACTAGAACCCCTCCTATCAGGTCAGGTGCCAAGATGGCATAACTGGGGGGGCATTTTATTCTCTTGGAGGGCTCCACACTATACCGTATTGAGACTGATTCCCTGCTCCTTTTCATTAGTCACTTTATTATGGCTACCTATAGGCTTATTATTGCATGTATTTTACACATGTGACTTTCACCATTACATCAAATAACAATCCTGATAATTGTGAATTAACTCCATATCTCTTACTCCATTAACTCTTACCTAATCTGAGGCGAATGGCTTCAGCGCACAAATGAAAAACATAAGACGAGTGGAATTCAGGGACACATGTGATTTTTCCTTTTCAGCCTGTGAGGTTTTAAACATTTGTTCCCTAAATGCAACTCACGTGATCTAGTAAGGTCACTGTCACTATTATCATCAAAGCGAACTGTGAAGATAAATAAAACTTTATTAATGAAACTGAATCAGGGCTGCCGACCGGGCTGTGGATACTGACTACTAGTGGTCTATATGTGTAATTGCACATCAATGTGGACAATCACACAGAAGTATATATGATATCCGTTGCATTGAGGCTATGACGTAGGACCTATGCACAACTATAATGACCCCTTAACACCTGACTGTCAAGTATCACAGGTGTTCTGCCCATGCGCTATATAACTTTATCTCTTTACATACCAGCAGGTGGCAGTAGTCAATATTCATTACTGAAAGCTGAAAGAGCTATGAATGCTGGGATATAAAACATAAAACAAAGCAGCAAATCTCACTCCTCCTCACAGATGAATCTGTTATATTTGTAATATCTTATGAGACATAACTGTTTAAAATGAGTTGCAGAAGGCGCTTAACGTCAAAAATGAGAATGATATTAACCGAATGCTCTGGACACAAGTACTATACAGTCATCTCATCAAATACTTTAGCATCAGATCCGCTTAATCCCGCTCTCAGGCCATTCAGAAATGCTGTTTTATTAGATTGACATCACTAATTCCACATGCTGAATCGGCCAAACAATGGTGACGGTCATTTTAAGTGAGTGACCATGAGAAAAGTGAGAGTGAGTGAGTGAGTGAGTGAGTGAGTGAGTGAGTGAGAGAGTGTGTGTGGGTGGGTGGGTGAATGAATGAGAGAGTGAGAAAGTGAGAGTGAGTGAGAGAGTCACTGAGTGATTCAGTGAGTGATTCAGTGAGTGAGTGAGTGAGTGAGTGAGTGAGTGAGTGAGTCAGTGAGTGAGTGATTCAGTGAGTGATTCAGTGAGTGAGTGAGTGAATAAGTGTGAGTGAGAGTCAGTGAGTGAGTGAGTGAGTGAGAGTAAGTGAGAGTGAGAGAGTGAGTGAGTGAGAGTGAGTAATTCAGTGAGTGAGTGAGAGAGTCAGTGAGTGATTCAGTGAGTGAGTGATTAAGAGAGTGAGTCAGTGAGTGATTCAGTGAGTGAATGAGTGAGTGAGTGATTCAGTGAGTGAGTGAGTGATTCAGTGAGTGAGTGAATAAGTGTGAGTGAGTGAGAGGGAGAGAGGGAGTGAGTGAGTGAGTGAGTAATTCAGTGAGTGAGTGAGAGAGTCAGTCAGTGAGTGATTCAGTGAGTGAGTGATTAAGAGAGTGAGTCAGTGAGTGAGTCAGTAAGTGATTCAGTGAGTGATTGAGTATGTGATTCAGTGAGTGTGTGAGTGAGTGAATAACTGTGAGTGAGAGTGAGTGAGAGGAAGAGAGTGAGTGAGTGAGTGAGAGTGAGTAATTCAGTGAGTGAGTCAGTGAGTGATTCAGTGAGTGAGTGAGTGATTCAGTGAGTGAGTGAGTGATTAAGAGAGTGAGTGAGTGAGAGAGTCAGTTAGTGAGTGATTAAGAGGTTGAGAGAGTGAGTGAGAGAGAGAGAGAGTGAGTGTTTTCTCTTACCTGCACAGGCCCAAGTGAAAGTGTGAAGGAACAAAGCTGTCAGAGGCATAATCACCTGTGCACACACACAAAACTCTCTCATCAGAGGTTTAAATTAAAACACTGTGTGTGCGTGCGTGTGTGTGTGTTTTATGTGGAAATGCATCAGCAGGAATAATATTGAGTTAAATGTGAATCAGAAGAGATTGAATCATCTCTGATCAGACTGATTGATAATCAAACCGATGTTGTTTACATGCAGAATTAATATCTCTTACAAGTGATGTTGAACCCAAAACAAACACTGCATGTAAGAAAAATCACACAAATACACACTGAGCATCTTACCTCTATGAACAGAGACGCTGTTAATGTCGACAAGCTGTGTATCCATTCAGAGCACAAACACACACAGACACACACAGAGTCTGATGCAGCACTCGGACGGAAGGCGAGCTTTGATTTATTACTGATGCACAACACTGAGAGAAGGCAGCAGGACACAAGCGTGTTTGTGTAACACACACACACACACATCTGTGATCAACTGCTCATGTCTGCTGCTGCTGAACCTCTGCACTGCAGTGCAGATTCACTGTTAGACAGAAGCAAGTGCTCACAGATCTGATGATGACATCACAATGACCTCACCATTCATTCATTCATACTGATGAGGAGAAATCTGCTGAGCAAGAATCAAGAAGCATTAAATCACTGAGGATGCTGATGTCATCTAAACTTCATTCCCAGATCTTTAAGGACCAGAAACTACTACAGTGGTATTCTGGGAATACTATGGAAGTATGAGTAGACTGGATTTCAACATCTCTGACTTCTCTGGATTAGTTTGAGCAATAGATTTCAGTCCTTTATCACCTCAAACCCTTACAGGGCCCATTGTGGGGAATAACAGGGTTTTATTATTGTTTATATGACTGTCTTTCTTTATACCATTCCAGCATCTATGGCTACATTCATGGCAAGAACCAGTCAATCCATATACAAGTGTGTGTGTGTGGGGGGGTAATTTGGTCCAATATGCCTAACTTGCATGTTTTTGGCCTGTGGGAGGAAACTGGAGTACCAGTGAATCAGTACTTCAAGTTATAGATATATTATATGTGTCTGAAACAGCCAAATGTAGCATTTATTTACATATATATATATATATATATATCTATGGTCTGATGTGGTGCGAGGACTAGTTAGTTAGCATATTCATATCTGTGGTTCAAGCTGCACAATTGAGTAGAGGCAGAACCTAATTTGCATATTCATAGACCCAGGTTTACTAAATGAGGCAAGAGTGTTGCTGTTTTAAAGCATGAAGACATTACTGTGACAGGTAAAGCTTTTATATATGTGATTATAAATGATAACATTCTTGACTAAAGGGAGACTTTAACACCTGCAGTTACTTTCAGCTAATTTCAAACTGAATGAACGATTCCCGAGTCAAATTTAGAACGAACATCAATCACGAATCACCCAACACAAATCAACTTGCTTGAAATAAGAGTCGGTCAACACATTTCTCTCATATTCATTTATTTATTTATATATATTTATTTATTTCATTTCAGTTTGTCTGGAATTCTTTTTTTAGATGTTGTTGCACTTTAGTATTTTTCCAAAAACAAGTCAAAAAAAGGAACAAAATGACAGAAAGATGAAAGAACAGAAGAGGACAAGAATGAGAGATGACGCTGGTCTCACCTCAGATCATACGACAGCTATTAGTTTGGTCAGACTGAAGATGACGTTTCACTTCAAACTCTTTAAAACTGAGAATAATTAAGCAATGCTCTCTCTCTCTCTCTCTCAGTTAATATGGCTAAAACAATTAATATCACATAAAAAAAACAAAATGCAAAAGCTTTTTCAACAATATTCACATAAACAATAACCAAATAAAGCTTTAAAACAGATATGAAGCTTAATAAAAACATCACCTTTGAGCAGTACCCATCTACTACCCACAATTCAGCTGTCACTGACATCAGAGAGACATAAAGAAAGAGAGAGAAAGAGTGAGAAGGATGAGTGTGTGTGAAAGAGAGAAAGAGAGAGAGAGAGCAACAGTGATGAGAGAGTGATGGAATGAAGGAGGTTGAAGAAAAAACAAGACAGGAAATGAAGCAGGAAAATACAAATCACAAAAACAGAAAAAGTGCAAAAATGAGTTTGTGAGGAAAGAAACGCTGCTATTGCAACACAGAACCGTTTTACTAACAACCGTCATAATTTGAATGATAAAATGTCTTTACAGAAAACAAGAAGAATCATAATTCCTACAGAACATTAGCCATAAAAATGTGTTAAAAGAAACCAAAAAGTAGAGGTGGGAAGTGTTTGAGATTTAGCCGTCCGCACGCCGTCCCTCTCTCCCCCCGCCGCCGGCTCGGGGAACGGGTGGTTCATGACATCACGGCCCGACCGGAGCGATCCACACGCGGGGCGGGCGAGAGGTGAACTAACACAGGCTTCAGTGAAATACTTTGGGTTTGTGGCGTTTGGTAATGGAGTCTCTGTGCGTGTGTGTGTTTTCTCGTAAGACTCTTGCGTTCGCCTCGTACGTCGGAGTGCGCAGAGAGCGCTGCTATGGCAACGATAAGAGGGAGGTGTAAGGGTGAGGGAGGGTGGATGATTATTGGTCGGCAGCAGACGGGGCGGCGCTCGCTGTATCCGATCAAAGAGAACTTCAACGTGACGCTGGCCGGGAGGAAGCCTCCTGCCCCGCCTCCTGCCTGCAGGCCACACCCACAGCACCCGACAGACAGATGAAGAGGATTTGGCATGACAGCACAACACAGCAGAGGGATATGACCTTTATACAGCAAATACACCCCTGAAAGAAAGAAATAACATCACGGATTACTGACATGACACACGTTTGTCTAAAGGTAAAGCTGTAAAAACTGAAGATACATCTGATTCAAATTAAACAAATATCAAGTTGCTGAGGCTGTTACACAACACCCTGCTGAAATGAATATGAATGAAAATAAGTAATAGTTTGATTAAATATATGCATCACAAATGTCACATGTCTCTCTTCTGTACGTACGCTACAAGACAGTTTTGTTTGCTAACACCAAAAAAATGAGTCGAGCCCAAGAAAGAGAGACATCTGCTTATAGTTATTATTGTTTGTAAAGTTTTAAATATGGATATTTCTCTTACAAAACCGCACAGATTACCCTCAGAAGGCTTTTGTTTATGCTCATGGAGGCGTTTGGATGACTTTTGTTAAGGATGGATGCACAATATTTGGGCTTAAAGGAGGTGGACCCCATATTCAATCATTATAAAAATTGAAAGAGTGAAGACATTTTCTAAAAAACTGAAAAATGATGGACATATGTATCTCAGATGTCTTGAGTGTAAGTTAGGGGTTTATTATCATTTTTGGATGAACTATTGTATAACTGTGATTATAATCTGTGTCATCTCAGGAGTCAGCAGGTCTTTACAAACTTAACCCCCTCACTGCAAAAAATGAATGTCTCACTAAGTATTTTTGTCTTGTTTTCTAGCAAAAACATCTGAAAATTCTTAAATTGAGATAAGTTTACTTGGTAAAAACTAGTAGTAGTAGATTTATTTATAAAGCACATATAAACACAACCACAAGGTTGACCAAAGTGCTGTACATTAGAAAAACAATACCTAAGAGTAACCTTTCAAAGCAACGAAATAAAATACACACAGTGACATTCATTTTTTGTTAAAAGAGTGTAGATAAAAAAATAAGATTTAAGCTTAAATGTAAACATGGAAAGGGATGTTGCCATCAAACAGACACTGATCCATAGTTTTGCAAAGGCTCTGTCCCATCTATGTTTTATCTTAGTCCTGCACACAGAGAGTTATCCAAGATCCTCAGATAGCCCTTTTAACACAGACATTACGGAAAATACACTGGAAATGCGTCCGGGATCGTTTGATTTTTGGTTCATTCACACTGCCAATGATTTGCTGGAATGTGCGTGCGTTCACACAGATACCAGAAATTTCCCTGGAAAGTCACGTGACATATTTAAAGTCTTGCACTTGGTAGTTGTTTTTTTCTCTGCAGTGTCTTAAGTTTGCTTGTTATTCATTATTTCACTCTCCAGAAACCACTTGCGTTTATTTTAGTTCATGATAAGACTATAAAGAAGCGTGTGACACGCTGTTCTGGTATGCTGGTGAATGATTTCAGCTTCAGCGTGGATGTTTTTAAAGCTCTTTGACCTCTGCTTCAGTCCAGTTTGCTGATATTTCTCGTCATGAAGTTGATTGCATGTAAATCCCTCATGTTAAAGAGCTGAAACTTCATTGTTGCGATGACACACCCATTACAGCATTGTTTTTGTGTCTTGTTCGCACTAAGGGCTTTCTGGGTATCTTACAGAAATGTTACATAAGTCCTCTTTACGGGAGTGTTTTGGTGCATACAGAAGCTTGTCTGCCATTTTTACAGGGATTTTCTGGGATCAAAGTGCTGTGTGAATGAGGTTTAAGAGGAAAAATGCCCAGAAGACAACAACAGATTAAGTTTTGATAGAAAGAATCATGTTATTAATTTTACAGGCTATAGAAACTGTAGAAAGCATTGTATTTTGCATTTATGCATCCAGTACATTTATTTTATTGGTGGTACATTAAACCTATCTCTTCATTTTGTGTAAGTTCTCAGTTTTCTGTTAGTATGAGAACAACTCTCTGATCATTTGCTAAACCTCATTTATCTGTAAATATTTAGTAGTTATTTTAACATAACTCAATTTTCACGCGCACACACCCCTGTGGATAACTCATGTCAATTTAACCATGTGACCCAAATTTATTTCTTCAGCATTATTTAATCGCTCTGACTTCTTTAAAAAAATAAACTGGATGACCTAAAGCGGTTATTGGTGGAGTAACTCGAATAAGTAGATGTTATTATTGTCTGCAGGACGACCCAAAGGTAAATGTTGAGTACCTGTGTTGGTTAAACCCCGGCCTGTTCCACGCTGTACTGCAGATCAGGTGGTTTATAGCTGAGCAGCATATCACTGGTGCAGGATGATGGGTAACACGAGGCCGGGTGAAGTTCTGCCTCCACGTCACACGCTAAACAAACAACACAAAACAACATGAAGACTCTGTGTGTGTGTGTGTGTGTGTGTGTGTGTGTGTGTGTGTGTGTGTGTGTGTGTGTGTGTGTGTTTGTGTTGTAGTTTGAGTTTACACACCTGTGCCCCCTCGCTGCTGCAGCTGCTGGCTTCCACTCAGAGATGATTGGCTGAGGATGTCTGACATGCGGGCGGAGCTAAGCGCCTTCCCAGCCAATAAGCTCATTCCAGACATAGTCTCCGCCTGTTCCTAAAGTCAAAGAGATCTGTGATGAGGACACACGGCACACTAACAGAAACACACACACCAGAGAGAGAGAGAGACGTACGTAAGCGTCGTCACAGGTCTGGATGGTGTGATGTCGCTGTAATGATCCTCTGGGTCTGTATGCGTCGCCCTGCGCGGGCCGTGAGCCGTAACCATTGTGATCGCCATCCATCCCCCTGCAGTCGACAGCTTCACCACACGACTCTGACACACAAACAAAAACACAATTCAACACCAGAGTCTACAGAAACATCACTGGGTCAAACTTCACACAAAATATTTAAATGACCACATTAACATATTTCATGTGTTTACACTTTACGCTAATATTTGTTGCACTGCCTTGATTAGCTTTATAAGAGGAGTAATAATTTAAATCACCTTTGAGAAACGTGACACAAAAAAACAAACCTTACTGCAATTCACTTTTTAGTTTTATAAATATGTTTTTATTAAAGAGATAAAATGAAACCCAGATGATTCGGACGTTAAATCATATTGCAGAAAAAGATCAAACCTCTCGTTGACGTGGCGCTACGCACGTAGGCGTGTCTATGAGTGGGGGAGGAGTAAGGGGGCGTGCCCCCGCGAGGCGGAGCCAACATCTCGTGTCCCTCTGCGCAGGGGGCGGCGGCTTTAGCCAGCAAGCCCTCGTGATAGTTCGGCATCTCGTCCTCTTCCATGCTCTCGGAGTGTGGAAGGGTCGGGACGGGGCACTCGGAAGGGGTCCTGATTTGGAGCAGGTGATGGTAGTGCTGTGTGGGCGGGGCTTGCTGAGAGGTGTGCTCTAAGGTTTCGGCCCCTTGGCCCAGCTGCTGTAACAGTAACATCTCTCCGTAGTCCTGCGGGTTGGCAGTCGCGGCGGAAGGCGGCGCGGGGCGATGCCGTTTCAGCAGCGCCGCGAGGTCTTGCGGGGGCAGCCGGGGGTCTGCGTGTCCCGTGAGAGAGTGTCGAGGGGAGAGGAGACCCTGCAGCGTGGGAGTGACGTGCTGCTGGGCGGGCCGGTACTCCAAAGGCGTCGGCGAGAGCAGAGCCTGCTGCAGTGCGGACGGACTGCCGTAACCCATGACCCCTCCGCCGCCGTGATAACCCTCCAGCCCGGGGACCTTCAGAGACGCCCCCTGCAGGTAAGGGTTATAGGTGCCCACCATTCCCGTCACACCAGGGGAGCCGTGCACCCCCTCGCCGAACAGGTGCGGGTTAAACTGATCGTACGTTGAGGAACAGTGGAAGCGACTCAGACTGCAACTGTAACAGAACAATCACAGTAAAGAAATTAGCATAACCACACCCACATCAGATTTCAGCATGACACCCTCCCTTTAATATTAAGGTCAACATGAGAAAGTGTTTTCCTTGTATCAAATAAAGAAATTAAATGAGAAAAGAAATAATAAGGCGATTGTGCAGAATGTTTGCAGTGGATTGTAGGGGACACCAGGCATGCATCACTACCATAACACAGTCAAATCAATATTAACCATTACATTTAGAATAATTAAAGATTATTTTAACTTTTGGGAAGGGTTTAATGGCAGCTGGATTAACTACAACAGTAACCTGAAAGTGTTTGCTAGCTAGCAAATCAATCATTATTATCAACCTCTTCGATGACATCTTGCATGACATTAAAGCCCTAACCCTAATAAAAGCTGATGCATAAATTACAAACTAATTTTTAATTTCACTTCTACTTTCAAATATATGAAGTAATATTAATATAAAAACTACAAACACACTGAACAACACAGCTATAGGATCAAGTCTGATTCTGAAACTACACAACCAATCCTGTGTCAAACTCACTGACGGTAAAATAAATCAGAGCGTCAGAATATCATAGAGATTTGATTCATCTGTGTGTGTGTGTGTGTGTATAAGTGAAGATGACACAGGAATCTACTGAAGAGACACAACATCATCATCATGAAGTACCTGAGAGCAGCTGTCCATCGTCTCCTCTACTGACACACAATCCTCAATATTTACACAAATCATTTACAAAACAACATTCATTTTACTGCATGGACAAATATAAAGAAGATGATTGTGAATCACTAAAACAAGTTGCACTTGATTGAAATAAACAAACAACAAAGATTCAATACAGTAAAAGTCTTTTACTTTTGTAAAAAAAAAACACACGAAGAAGAAAAATAAATAAATACAAGCATATGAGCCTTTAATAAAACACAACAAATGAAACACAATGCAAGACCTCCGGACGATTCCTGGATTAAATGGCGTCACCTGTGACTTTCAGCGTTATCGGCACTCAGCTGTTTCCCCAGAACTCTGTGACACGGCGTTGCTAGGAAACCCTGCCGCTGAGCTCCGCCCCCAGGTTCCACCTCTTGAACCTGAATGGTCACGTGCTGCGGGTGGGCCTGGTTTAACGTGCGGGTGGGCGGTCCTTGTGGCGCTTGCTGATTGGATAGCGCCATGCGGGGAAGGCTGGTGGGCGGAGGGCTGGCGCTGGGAGACTGATAAATGGCGGTGCCGTGCTGATACTGCACTGCAGACGGCCCACCTGTGGGAGGAGATTGACACCGTCATCATCATCATCATGACAATCTATGACACGCCTCCTGATTATCTGAGACTGACCGTGCGCTTGCATCATCCCCTGACTCCCCGGTGGAGGACTCTGACTAGCTGGTCTGTACAGATGATTGTTGGGATGGTTGGGAGGGGGACTCGAGGGCTGAATACGCAACCTGAGACAGACAGAGACCGAAAGAGAGAGAGAGAGAGAGAGAGAGAGAGAGACTATAAATATACAGACACCAAAATCATGTAACATCTAAAAGTTTTATGTCATAAATCATCCAGATGTTTAGTGCTAATGATTAACTAACATCTACTAACACTAATGATCTGACACGCCGCAGTCCTGAAACGCGACGGTGCTGGTACCGGCGCGTAGCACCATTTGTGTTGTGTGTGTGTTGTGTGTGTGTTGTGTACCTCTGTAGCTGGTATGTAAGGTGACTGCTGGGTTGATTTTCTCCATGTGCCAAAGACAAAGCCTGCAGACAGCAAGTCAACACTTTAACATTCATAGACACAACCTGTGTGTGTGTGTGTGTGTGTGTGTGTGTGTGCGTTGAGAGAGACCTGTGTTTGCTGGTGTAGTATCTCTTGCTGGTAGAGGATGTGTTGTTGCTGTGTGTGTTCCAATAGACGCTCATCCTGCTGAGTTGCGTACATCTTCTGAAGCTGTTCACACTCCTGAACACATTAAACACACATAAACACACATTACACACACATTAAACACACACATCATATCACACGCATCATATCAACAAATATCCAACTGTTATTCCCTGTATGTTGTACCTGTTTGAGCTGTCTGATCTCAAGTTGGGTCTTGAAGGCCTGTATGGTGGCAGCGCCGTCAGAGAAGCGTCTGACGGGAGAGAAACGCTCCATCGGCAGGTGAAGAGTGTTACAGTCTTTATAGGACGACCTGACACACACACAAAGATGAATGAGTCCGATGTGTTTGTTCTTTTGAAGATGTTGTATAACTGCAGCTTTGTGTACTTCATATGTTCAACATTGTATTTATATATATTCAAACCCCGCTGCTCACTTCATAACATTCATCACTTCACACAAATCACACAACATATATTTCTCAAACATAAACATTAAACAAATCAGCGGCAGATCTACTTTGATGCCAGACGTCCCACTAAGAGATAACATCAGCAGCCCATCTGCCATCCCAGTGAGGTGCTATCAAAATGTTTAAAATAGAAATATAAGCGTTTTCATTGACTGATTTAGGGCACTGATGATTCAATGTGATGAGATGAACAACACACACGCACACGCACACGCACACGCACACGCACACGCACACGCACACGCACACGCACACGCACACGCACACGCACACGCACACGCACACGCACACGCACACGCACACGCACACGCACACGCACACGCACACACACACACACACACACACACACACACACACACACAGTAACGTCTGAAATAAAAATGACTCTTGAACAGTTTTTATATTAAAACACAAAACTCGTGCAGTGAATAAATGATTGTCTTAGCCAGATCTTTAAATAAATCAAAGCAATAGTATAAATATAAATGTAAGCAATGTTTATGTCTCATTTAAAGGCTTTATATGCAGTTTCACCACTAGAGGTCACTAAACCACAACAACACTGTAGCTTGATGACACTGTTAAAGAGTAAGGGATGATGGGAGTTGTAGTCTTCAAGTTCAATGTCAATAGAAATTGATCTGACAGGACTTACAAATCATGTTCATGAATGTAATGAAATAAAGTTTAATAAGCGTTACATTATAATGTAAGAGCACAGTGTGGCTCTGATGAAAGCAAGAACAGAGTTGTGTGATAGACGCCCATCATTGTTGTCATCATGACACCCCATAACTAAATCTACACAACACTAGATCAATACACGTTTAATTATCTTGGCAACATTGCACACAGTAAGGATGTCAATCCTCTGCTACTGCCAACATTATCAGTTCTGTGAATGTAAAATAACGTGTGTGTGTGTGTGTGTACTGTTTTACCTCACATCAATGTTTCAAGAGTGACAACCGCATGTAGCTGTAGTGTGTACAAGCCCTATGACGACTCAATAATAATGTATTGTGTAATCAGGTCTCTACTAATATAACGTGTAGACATCACTTCACTGTCCCTATAATTCAAACGGCTTAAAACAATCATACTATATTATTTTTATGAATAATGTACAAATACTGAAAATAGATAGAAAATAAATACATACAGAAAAGAGTGAAAGACATAAACTGTGTCAAACATTTAAAATAAATATCAGCTAAACACTGAAAAATTAATCAGCTCAGTGTTTGTCTGCTGAAGTTATGGCATCATCACACGTGTTCACCCCGCAATCTCTCTGCAACAAACACTACAACATCATCACACGTGTTCACTCCGCAACAAACACTACGACATCATCACGCCGCTACAAACACTACAACATCATCACACGTGTTCACCCCGCAATCACTCCGCAACAAACACTACGTCATCACATGCGTTCACTCTGCAATCACTCTGCAACAAACACTACAACATCACATTGTTCACTCCGCAACAAAACACTACGATATCTCATGTGTTTGCTCCACAACAAACACTACGACATCATCATAGGTGTTCACTCCGCAATCACTCCGCAACAAACACTACAACATCATCACACGTGTTCACCCCGCAATCACTCCGCAACAAACACTACGTCATCACATGCGTTCACTCTGCAATCACTCTGCAACAAACACTACAACATCACATTGTTCACTCCGCAAGAAAACACTACGATATCTCATGTGTTTGCTCCACAACAAACACTACGACATCATCATAGGTGTTCACTCCGCAATCACTCCGCAACAAACACTACAACATCATCACACGTGTTCACCCCGCAATCACTCTGCAACAAACACTACATCATCACAGTGTTCACTCCGCAACAAAACACTACGACATCTCATGTGTTCACCCCGCAATCTTTCTGCAACAAATACTACAACATCACACACGTGTTCGGTCCGCAACAAAAACTATGCCATCATCACACGGATTTATTTTTATATTATCACGGGTGACGGGTCGAATCTGTTGCTGAACTTTGCTGGAACCGTGCAAGACTCTGCTCCGCAACAAACACTACGACATCATCACACGCATCACTCTGTAACAAACACTGCAGACTACACTAACTGTGTCCTGATTCACTCATTTAATCACACAACTGTGTGTGTGTTTGTGTGTGTATATCAGTTAGTGTGTGTTAGTGAAGGTGTGTGTTAGTGTATGCGTGTATGTCAGTGAGTGAGTGTTCGTGTGGCAGTGTACGTGTGTGTGTCAGTGAGTAGGTGTGTGTGTGTGTTTGTGTGTTAGTGAGTGAGTGTGTGTGTTATCTCTCACCGGCAGTGCTGATCGGGGGTCCAGCCCCTCTGCCGGGCTCTCTGTATGTCTGTTGAGAGCTCGCTGGCCGTATGGCAGGGACCCACGCCGTGGGTGCTGTGGCGCTTCGAACTGTTCGCCAAATACCTGAACCACATAAGCAGCACGAATCAGCGCTCTGATTGGCTGCCTCCAGGCGATTGTTTTTGCAAAGCGATTAGACAAAAGCAAAGCCACAGGAGGAAGACTGGGCACCACCGCTCAGCACAGTAGAGAGAGAGCTCATTTTGCAGAAGGGGCTTCAGAAAGTGTATGTAGAGAGATAGTGTTCTTATGAGATACTAAACTAATGCACAGACAGACAGACTAACAGAGAGATAGAAAGAAAGAGAAAGAGAGAGAGAGACGCTCCCAGCTGAAAGCAGCAATGCAGTTTTTAGTGTGTCCTGCAGCTTCCAGACACACACACACACAAAAGCCCAACACACACAGCAGCACCGCACACCTTCACAAACCCCTCACACAACACAACACAACACAACAGGACTGTGATACCTTTTAACAGCCTCCGCATCGGGTTCAGCATCCGATTCCTCCTCATCCACTGGAGCCACAGCAGGTATGGGATGCTGACACACAAACACATTAACAACATTCTCATCTACACAAACGTCAAAGATCCGGTCATTTATTACTGATCATTGTCTTTGTAAATGCTGTCATCTCACCGGGCTGGTGACTAAAGGCGACTGTCCGCGCGGCCTCTTCAACAGCTGCTGTGCGTGAAGCTGAATGTTAGCGCCACCGTCGGACGCCCGGCGACCCAGAGGACCCATCCCGTTCAAGAGCTGAAGCGTCGGAGGCTGCAGGAGAGACTGCTCCTGTGCACAGACACACAGAGAGAGAGATGCTCGTCATCTATAAACACACAAGCAGATATACAGTCAATCTGAAGCAGAAATGTCTGTGATTCACCTTATACTCCAGCTGCTGGGTGGGCTGTAGGTTCGGCGTGGGCATCAGATGCATCTGTGCCATCGTGGGCAACAACGCAGGGAAGGGCGGCTGAGGAGCCACACGTGGAAATCCAGTGGCCAGTTTCTGTAGATCCTCCTGAAGCTCAGCCCTTTGATTGGTGGGAGGAGTTTAAAGTGAAGTGAGAGTGGTTTGGTATGGGAATAATACAGTATTGTCCGGCACACCGTAGTGAGAAAATGTCCTAGAAAAAGAGAAATGTTAAAGGAGTACCTGGGGTCCGGCACACCCACAGTGTGACGCCTCATGGACAGATATCGGGCCATCGCTTCTGGACTGGGCTCTTCTCCCTCATCACTGTCCAGAGCCATCGCCCCGTCCGTCTGAAAATAACACACATACACATTCTTTGGTTTCTGGCTTTTGATGAAAATATCATTTAGTTAATATTTAACACAGTGCTGAATGAAGTTAAACACAACTATTGTTTACAGGTTAGATACTTATGTGCAGTGGAAACTTAATATTTCATGTTTTTTAAACATTTGTGACACATATCGATTTAAAGGGACATTACACTTTAAAAAAAAATGCTTATTTTCCAGCTCCCCTAAAGTTAAACATTTGATTCTTACCGTTTTGGAATCCATTCAGCTGATCTCCGGGTCTGGCGCTAGCCCTTTTAGCATAGCTTAGCACAATCCATTAAATCTGATTAGACCATTAGCATTGCGCTAAAAATAACCAAAGAGTTTTGATATTTTTCCTATTTACAACTTGACTCTTCTGTAGTTACATCATGTACTAAGAACGATGGAAAATTAAAAGTTGTGATTTTCTAGTCAGATATGACTATGAACCATACTCTCATTCTGGCGTAATAATCACAGGACTTTGCTGCCTTAACATGGCTGCCGCAGGCGTAGTGATATTACGCACTGACTAAAAATAGTCCCTTTGGTTACTTTCAATAGCAGGGGACTATTTTCAGGCGCTGTGTAATATCACTACGCCTGCTGCAGCCGTATTACAGCAGCAAAGTCCTTAATTATTACGCCAGTTTGTGAGTATAGATGGTTTCATTGGGCACACGTGCGGTGACGTGATAAGCGTCTGGTCCGAACGTTACTTCTGGTTTCTGTTTGTTTAATTGTCTGACTAGTTGCTGAAACTGAACTCTTGAACAAATACCTCGTCGAAAATAACTAATGTTTTGGTTTCGTACGTAATCTACGTGTTGTTTATTTGCTTGTTATATAAATAAACTACTTTTAAAGGACTTTGTTGTTATTTATTCTTCGTAGAGTTTACCGGAAGTTATGTGATGAACACGAAAGCCGCGTGTTTAAGTTGTTACTGCTGAAACCGTCTATAGTTCCTAGCCATATCTGCACAGAAAATCACAACTTTAATTTTCCGTCGGTCTTAGTAAACGATGTCACTACAGAAGAGTCAAGTCAAGAAACTCTTTGGTTATTTTAGCGCAATGCTAATGGTCTAATCAGATTCAATGGATTATGCTAAGGTATGTTAAAAGTGCTAGCGCCAGACCCGGAGATCAGCTGAATGGATTCCAAAACGATTAAAATCTAATGTTTAACTCTAGAGGAGCTGGAAAATTAGCATATTTTCAAAAAAAGTGAAATGTCCCTTTAAGATGACATACAAGTTGCATATATTCCCATTTGCATGTTCAAACTGTAAAACATGTGACCTGTATCTGATTTATGAGCACATATGAAAGGGTTTTTTAACATGTGGTTCCTTCATGTGTTTTCTCTGATGGGATAGTCATTTCATTTGTTAAAAGTGTTTAATTTACATTCAGACAAATGAATGCATCTCGGCTAAACGGACATTAATCTGATCTTCTAGTCCTGCACAAAACGCAAACACACTTTCATTTCTTCGCCTTCAGAAACTTGCAACGATGCTTCTGCAACAAAAGGCATCAGTTACTGTATGTTGGGTCTGTGTGCTTGGTCCAGCGCTAACATACAGTATGTATCTTTAACCAGCAGATGCATTTACTAGACCACATCTTAGTGATCAGATTTAAACAATCAGACAGCTATTCAATCAGAGAAACCTCATGACTAGGTGTAAAAAAGGCCAAAAGTGGCTCACATCAGAATAGAAAAGATCAGATTAAATGTGGTTTGTGTTGTTCACATGTCTTGCAAAGATATCTGGGTCACATATGAGCAAAAAATCAGATTTTGACTGCAGTGTGGTCGTCCTCACCTCCACAATCTGATTCTCTGGGTTTATGAGCTGAACCTGTGGAACCGTCATACTCACAGAATTACTCTGATCCTAAAACACACACACAGACACACAAATGCACTTCATCAATAGACCATCTTTAGTCAAACATGACTGATTCTTCTGAAAAGCTCTGAATCAAATTACTCAAAGATGAAATAAAATGAATCAATAAATTAATTAAAATGAATAAGATGAAATATAAATGATTCTTTTGTTTAGATAATTACATGAAAACATGCATTGGTTATTTGTAATTAGACGGTTACTGAATTTAAGCTGCATCTAACATTTCAAAGCATCGTTAAAGATATAACAAATTAAAATCCCCCAGACTGAGAAATAAAGTCTGCGTCCTCCGCTGGTTATATCACTTTAAGAATAAAGAGTTATACAATCAACATTTATTTCATGCAAAGTGTAAAATCTTACTCTGAAATGAAACGGTTTATTTTCTGAACTAAGACAACCTGTGGCTAACAAAAGTGTCCTCCAGAGGACCTACACAGGCTTTAAAACGAGACGCAGCATTTATATCCCTGGACGCAATCCCTCTTGGACTCTTTCTAACCAGATGCATTCATGAAGTATGTAAATGAGATGCCTTCATGCATATTCCTCTCATCAGAGGACAGAAATCAAAGGGTTGTTAGCGGTAACCGTACGCACCTGCACGGCATTGAGCGCGAAGATGGGACGCGGTGTGGGCGGAGTCACGCGCAGACTCTTGTGTCGCTTCAGTTTGTCAGACAGCAGACTGTAGGTGGCGCTGTAGTGATCGTAATCATCTGCGTGCAGAGACTGCAAGTGGACACACAAAGAGTTAACACATCTCAGAAGCTTTATTGTGAGTGTACTTGTGTGCGTTTTTGTTTGTGTGTCACCTGTAAGGTCCGCTCACGGTCGAAGCCCATCTCTGACATGACCATTAAGATCTGTTCATTGATCAGCTCGGTTTCTCTCTCCACCTTCACCTGCTCACATTCCTCGATCAACTGAGATTAAACAGATAAAAGAGGGAGCTCTGTTAGTGTGCACCCTACATAGACAGCATTTCAAGACATTATAGATGCGCCCCACTACCTATTTTCTGGTAAATATTTTAGGCAAGGGTTACACAATCCCAGAAGTCAATGTGTTTTATTTAAGGTGGTAGATGGACAATTATATTTGATTCAGCATCATTCACAATAAACTATCAGACTTTATTGAACCAGCTGATTGTCATAAAGTGTTTTCTTTATTTATACATCAATGAAGTTTTGGTTTCTTACTCTGTCAAACTCTGGGTCTGGGTCTCCTTGTCTCATCCACTTGTTCTTGCAGATTTGCTCCATTGAAAGACGTCGACTGGGTTCCAGAACCAACATGTGTCTGATCAGATACTCACAGTCTGAAATACACAAATGCAAACTTCTGTCAGTAATAGAGCATTGTGTCATGAACCCAAGTGTGTGTGTGTCTGTGTGTACCTGTGGACATGAAGAAGGGAATCCGGAATTTTCCACTTAGGACTCGAGCCCGGAGGTTCTGTAAAGTGCTGCCATCAAACGGTAAAGCTCCACATACCAGAACATAT
This sequence comes from Misgurnus mizolepis, assembly GCA_025389145.1. Classification (NCBI taxonomy): domain Eukaryota; kingdom Metazoa; phylum Chordata; class Actinopteri; order Cypriniformes; family Cobitidae; genus Misgurnus; species Misgurnus mizolepis. The sequence goes on from JAIFKI010000007.1 coordinate 1,566,805, forward strand.
AAGACCACCCCTAAACTCTGTAGACAGACAGACAGACAGACAGACAGACAGACCAATGTTAAACCCTGCTGAAGTGTTTTTGTGTGTGTGTGTGTGTGTACACATGTGTAAGCGTGACTGTGTGTGTATTTTACCCATATGTCCACTTTAGGACCATCATACTCTTTCCCCTCGAAGAGTTCAGGTGCAGCGTAAGGAGGGCTGCCACACCACGTCTTCAACAGCTGCTCGCGTGAGAACAAATTACTGAAGCCAAAATCTACAACGACACAGAGACATCCGTCAAACACACACAACACTTACACACAAACGCACACTAACATACACACACACACCTGCAATCTTGATGTTCAGGTTGTGATCCAGCAGCAGGTTTTCGGCCTTTAGGTCTCTGTGTACGATGTTTCGACAGTGACAGAAATACACCGCTGCTATGATCTGCTTAAACTTTTTCCGAGCTTCTTTCTCTGCCATCCGTCCGTGTGCCACAAGATGATCTAACAAACACAAACAAACACACACAAACACACACAGGAAGATAACATCATAAGTGAGAGAAAAGAGAAACCATGTTTGGTTTTGTATACAATATTGGACAGAAAATCATCTGAATATATATGAGGATGAGTGTCGTGTGGTTTGTTGCGCTCATTTAAACTCTATGTGTAAACAACTAAAATCATCCTTTTACTATTCATTCATGCTAATTTAATTAAATAAGTTAATGTTTTAATGTTAATGGTTAATGATTGATTAAAACAGCATCACTGATCAGAAACATTGGTGTGATTTGTTTGTATGGAGGCAGAAGTGAAGGTTTCCTCACCGAAGATCTCTCCTCCACTGGCATACTCGGTCACCAGATAGATCATACGCTCGGTCTCCATCACCTACAATACACACACGAAACAATATTCATCTGAACAGATACAGATAACAGAAGATTCTGACCAATCAGCTGCGAGTATGAAGTGAGGGGGCACCTGGTACAGGCGAATGATGTGAGGGTGTCTCAGCATCTTCATGATCTGAACCTCTCGAAAAATCTTCTTCAGATTCTCATCGTCCAGCTGAGTTTTATCTACGATTTTAATTGCCACCTGACAAACAGAGAGACAGAAATAAAGAGAGATTGAAAGATAACGACCGTACGTCCAGAGACACAGACTGTCCTGTAGTTTATATCTGTTAGCATTGAGCTTCTATATGCTACCACAGCCGCTACACTGATACACACATTTGAAATGTTTTACATTACAGTAATGAGCTGCATCGCTTACTTTCTTACTATACAGGAGCAGGTGAAAATCAGTATGCGAGGTGAGTAGAATCTCTACATTTAACGTATTTGAAAATTACGCAGAAAGGAAAGACTTCTGCATTAATATATAGCTCACACAATCAGATTTAAGAAGTTTGTGCCAAAGAGTAAATCATGAGGAAACCGCATACTGCGTCTGGATACAAACACACACACACGCACACACGCACACACACACACACACACACACACACACACACACACACACACACACAGACAGACACACAACACAGAGCTCTTGTGCAGAAACTCAATATGCACCACAGAAGAAGTACCATATACACCACATCTTGCTTTAGGAAATTCCTATAAGCATATTTATATCGCTGTACATCAAACATTTTTCAGATATGTTCATGCTAATAAAGAATATTTGTAATAATTATGTTTGACAAGTGTTGATTTTTCAAATACATATTATAAACAACTGATCAAAGAGCTGTGCAAACATTCCCTTTGTGATTCAGAATCGATTTCAGACAGATATTATAAGTATGAATTGCCCCAGGCCTAGTTTGGAGAAGAGTAAAATGTTTTAAAACATAAAGGATCCTCGTCTATACAGGAATTTCATAAAAGATCTCTGTTCAGACTATACATGGTCATGTTTCATGTGTTTATGGTCATTAAAACAAAATTGTGTGTGTAATTTGTATTTCATATTATTCAGTACATATAAACTTATAGTAAAGGGGTCAGCTATATATACACGTTTACATTTAGTTAAAGGTGTGAGGATAAGTTCTGTTCACACAGACACAGCTCTTATATAGTGTGTATGAATATGAACTAACAACTGTCAAACTGTCACACGGGACGCCTGTAGACATAGTGACAGATATACATTTAAAGACTAAAGATCACCGATGCCCCTCAGATGTCACTCCTGACCCTGGCAGATCACCGATGCCCCTCAGATGTCACTCCTGACCGTCACAGATCATTCATGCCCCTTTCAGACTGCACTCCTGACCCTCAAAGATCACAGATGCCCCTCAGACTTCACTCCTAACCCTCGCAGATCACCGATGCCCCTCAGATGTCATTCCTAAGTCTGAAGATCACAGATGCCCCTCTCAGATGTCACTCCTGACCCTCACAGATCACTCATGCCCCTCTCAGACTTCACTCCTGACCCTCACAGAACACCAATGCCCCTCAGATGTCACTCCTAACCCTAAAGATAACCGATGCCCCCAGATGTCACTCCTAACCCTAAAGACAACCGATGCCCCAAAATGTCACTCCTAACTCTGAAGATCACAGATGCCCCTCAGACGTCACTCTTGACCCACACAGATCACTGATGCCCCTCAGATGTCACTCCTGACCCTCACAGATCACCTATGCTCCTCAGACATCACTCCTAACCCTGAAGGTCACAGATGCCCCTCAGATTTTACTCCTAACCCTAAAGATAACCAATCCCCCCCAGATGTCACTTCTAACTCTGAAGATCACCAATGCCCCTCAGATGTCACTCCTGACCCACACAGATCACCAATGCCCCTCAGACTTCACTCATGAACCTCACAGATCACCGATGCCCCTCAGACGTCACTCCTGACCCACACAGATCACCAATGTCCCTCAGATCTCACTCTTAACCCCTGAAGATCACAGATGCCCCTCAGAGGTCACTCCTAACTCTGAAAATCACAGATGGCCCTCAGATGTCACCCCTCACCCACAGATCCCTGATGCCCCTCAGACGTCACTCCTGACCCACACAGATAACGAATGCCCCTCTCAGACTTAACTCATAACTCTCGCAGATCACAGATGTCCCTTAGACGTCACTCCTGACCCACAAACATCACTAATGCCCCGCAGACATCTTAAGACATCTACTGAATAGTTTCAAACACACACAGTTCATAGACAGAACATGTGCAAGAGAAAAAGAGCCAGACAGACTGAGAAAGAGACAGATAAGAACAGAGAGAAAGAGAGATAGGAAGAAAAGACTAAAAGAGAGCGGGAGAGAGAGAAGTGTGTATGAAAAGGAAGGGATGGCAACATGATTTGGCATGCAGCACACAGGATTATTGCCATGGCAACAGTGTGTGTGTTGTGCTGAGTAAGCGACAGTCTATACTGGAGCACAGCTGCACAGACACGCCAACATACATGAAACACACAATAGATCCAGAACAGAACAGATGAAGGTGTACGAGTCATGATGACATCATCACTGAGCAGTGCACTAATGAGAGATACTGACCACACTCGAGCTTTGTGTCAATGAGGAGATAATAACACTGCACAAAGTCTAATGGCGCCAGCACAACAACTCATATTATAACTGTCTGCATTGCTTTAAATAAATTACACTAAAATATAATACTGTTTTTCCTTTTGATGTAGGGACAAATATCAGCAAGAAATTATTTAAGCTAACCTGAACACATCATAAGCTACCACATAAACCACACTCAGCCAGATGACATCACTGCACACTTCATCTGACATCACTGCAAACAAGTGACGCAGCACCTGTTAATGACCATTGAACTGAGAGAGAGAGAAAAGAGGGAGATAGATAGATAGGATAGAGCGAGAGCATGTCTTAGCATGTTAATTGGCTTACCTGGGCATCTGAGTTCAGGTAGGTCAATGTTGCAAACACAAAACTTGTCTCACACAGTCAGACTTTAACAACTGACCAATATTCACTTTTGTACTGATAGCTGCTGGTGCCAAATCTGGAACCACCCAAAATATAAAAACAGGTCTGCACCACTCCAGTCTATAAAACCTGATGCTCTCAAACCAACAACGATTAAAACCAGAGGCTGGAAAACAAAAACCTGCTGATATAATAGTGTGCAACCCCTGACTTCCCATTCATATATCAGTATCACACTGCTTTAATATACACTGTTTTAAATATGCGCCAACATACAAATTGCAAACATCTGACAAAAAAGTCCACGACACAAATCTGGAAACTTCCAGTAAACCAATAAAAAACCTGTAACATTCAGACATCAAGCCAACCAAACTCAAGCTGGCTCAATAAAGATCAATAAAGAGAGACATAAAGAATAAATGATATTACCATTGTAGACGACAAGCAAACGGCTTTCATCGAACAAACGTAACTTCCGGTTAACTTCGGCAAAGAATCGACAACACAGTATTTTGGAGTCGATTACTTCTGATAACAAGCAAAATCACTCTTGATCACGATAGTTCATATCCATAGCTAAAGTAGGGATGCACCGATCCGATAATCTGGATTGGTATCGGGGCGATCAGGTACTGTCCGTTTCCCGTGGTTGTTACTGCCAAGCTATTAAAGGACAAAGTATTATAAAAGCACCATAAATGTTTTTATACACTATATTCAAAGTCGTCTTAATTCACTCGATAGATTCATGTTAAGTAACAAACACACATTTAAAGATATTTAAGTTCACAGAAACTCTGTACTCGCAACTGGGTCCGGTCAAACGCATAATTCCCAAAATAACCATCTGCACACTAAACCTTTTTTACTGGGACAGTTGTGCGCAATTAAGGAAAATATATTTAGCATATTTATTTTATGTTCTCCTAAACACTGCCATGATTAATATTTACTGATGTTCTTGTATCATTTTAAATTATTGGTTTTACATTTAAATGACACTAGATGTAGCAGAAAGTACTATACACATTAAACATTTTGTGTGTCTGTGTGCAATTTTAAATTGTTCAAGAAAAATACAGTAGTATGATCGGATGGTATCGGTCATACTCAGAATTCTGGTATTAGAATCAGATTGGAAATGGAAAAAGTGTATCCCTAAGCTAAAGCGTATCAAAAACGACACAGTGCTAAGGTTATTGTGTAAGACGTGTAAAATATAATGTATACAATCTTAACTACACATCGCCTGCCAAACCTCCCTTCACAAAGCGCTGATCCATGATTGCCGTCTCCCCTCGACTTTAAGAAACCCAAACATGTTATTTTCAATGAGGTATTTCTTCAAGAGTTCAGTTTAGTAGGGGTGTAAATTAAAGAGTTCATTCTGGTACGATACAATATCGGTTTTCTCCGCAAGCGATGCAATATTTGCGATACATCAAACATTTCTTTGATTACGGTTTGATCAATTTGGCAATATTTTTATATTGTGTGCCTAGTTAGGCAGTTAAATTTTTTAGGGATTCACGGTATATCGGCTGACATATCGTTTATAGCCGATAGCTGCTTATTTTTAATAATATTGTTATTGGTCTGATAGCAAAATTAGGCCGATAAATAAAGTCGATAAATAATGGATTATTTCGGCTTGTTGAACCACTTCATTTGCTCATTGCTGGGCATGTGGAGTTTTGATTGGTGCTTTCTGTGACGTAGCACGAAGATGACGTGTCTTGTGCGCTTAATAAGAGTATGCTAGTCTAGTGCAAAGACAAGATGTCCACGGTCTGGGAGTTTTTCATCGTGACAAAAGAAGACATCAAACTTGCAAATTGCAACATCTGCAAATGTGAGGTAATGCGAGGGGGCAGTTAATCAAAAAACTTCAATACTACTAATCTAATAAGCCATCTGAAGTTTTGCCATCCCAAAATATATAAAGACTATCAGACGAAAATCACTGCCAAACAAACACCGTTACACACTACCAAAGAGCCAGTACAACAAACACTTGACAGCAAGAGGAAATTTACCAAAGACAGTACTAAAGCAAAAGCGATCACATGCAAACTTATGGAAATGAAAATTCTAAATGGTTTAAAATAAAACCTGATATCCACTGTATTTGTTTGTCTTTGCAATCATGCTCAGAAAATGAATATGTATATTTATAGGCCTATATATCGGTTATGGGCCCCCAAATATTATCGAGTTATCGGCCAAAATTTCCATATCGGTGCATCCCCAACATTTTTAATAACTTAGAAATGCAACCAAAATATATAACGTGAACATTTAATTACAATAAACTAATAAAAAATAAAAATAAAGAAAGAAAAATAAAATTAAGCTTACAATGGCAACAGTCAAAGTCTCTCTTTCTTTCATTCTGCATTCTGACACTAGCAGACAAAAAGAATTGAAAATGCGCTTTGGCGAAAATGCGTAGATGGATGTTAAGTCAAGGAATGAGGACGTGGAGAGTGTCAAAATAAAAGTACCTTATATCCATATTTTATGTGTGGCACCAATGCATCGTATCATAGACATTTAATTGATGCATCGCTCCATATCCATGTATTATTAGACCCCTACAGTTTATCCACTAGACAGAAAACTAAACAAACAGAGACTGGAGGTTAGGTTCTGTTCAGACGCGTAACTGCTAGAAATACTAGAAATAGTACACAGTTCCCCTTTCAAAAAAAATGGTGTTAAATATTACTAAAAGCCCATCATAAGGAAAACAAATACGCACATCTATATAACACCTCTGTAGGAGCTAAAGCATGACTATAGCTGAGGTGTTATATAGATGCTCTGTAGCGCGTAAATGTTTTCCTTATGATTATGAGCTTTTAGTAATATTTAACACCATTTTTTAGAGTGTAGTAAAAAATGTAAAAAGATTATCAGGTGAAAATATTTTCAGCAAAAAACCAAGGCCAAATACCTTGACAAAAATGATAATTTTCATGCATTAAATCATACAAATGATTAAATAATCATAGCCTAGGCAGTAATTAGAGAGTCGGGCCCGATGGTTCGAGTCTCACAACCGCCAGGTTACGACTGTGGTGCCCTTTGAGCACAGCACCTTAATCCCAATGCAGGGCTCCAGACTAACTTTTTTCACTAGGAGCACAGTGGCCCCCAACTGAAACTTTTAGGGGCACAACCAGAAAATTTAGGGGCACACACCGTAAATCAACATGCTAACCAAATATTCACATTTCTACTAATTTCCACTGTATTACTAATAAAAACTTGATGATAGATGCAGAAATTACAATGTGCCGTTTCAAATTCAGTGTCACGTTTTATTGTGCACTTTTGGAAAAAAGGTCAAATTTACTGGTTGCACATGTGCGACTGGATGTAAAATTCAGTGGCACACTCTCAAATTTTAGGGGCAAAATGCCACCATTTGGGGGCAGTCTGGAGCCCTGCAATGCTCTCCGAGATAACGGACCACAGATCATGACTTTCAGTCTGTGTTCAGGTTATCATACTTGACAAAACAGGTAAATAACAAATGATGATACAGGACGCTCATTTGCATGAGTCAGACAATAATTTAAAGTAATAGGTAAATAAATATTTGAATAGGAATGAATCAGGATTTCTTCTGATGGTCAGTCTAGATCTATACTGGAAGCTGCTATAAACACATTGGACACCTCATGTGTTTTCTGTGATCAGATAACTTTCAAATTTTTTATCCGCATCTGTTTCATTTACACTTAGACCCCCACCTGAAGTGATTTGAGGGATCGGAGGGCATTACACCTGGTCTTTAACTTATCAGACAGCTATCCGATCAGAGAAAACTCTTGGAGTGACCGGGTGTAAAAGGCACATTGATGCGCTTTACACTTTCGGGTCAAATCGGGTTCTAAAAAAATGGCTGTCAAGTCGAGTAAGACTTAGGTCAAAGTTCATCAGTTCTGTCTCAGGTGGAGCTTAACTTTTAAAAAATAATTTATGCACTTTAAGTTCAGATAGAAATGGATTGGGTTGGGATGCATAACAATTATTCGAGATTAATCTATAGCAGAATAATGTGTGTGAACTGTGTATAATAATTATGTATATATAAAAATATATATAATTAATATATCATAAATATACAAATGTATATACGCACATTCTTAAATATATACATGCATGAGTGTGCATTTATCTATACATAATTATAATACACAGTTCACACACACATATATGATGTAAAGAAAAACTTTTATTCTGCTATAGATTAATCGCAATTAATCTTTATGCATCCCTAGGTCAGATACAGATCTATGGACACAAGAAGTGTGTATTTTCTGTAAGAGTTGTGTAGACATCACACAGAGTGAGCAGTTCATACAGTGATGTCATTGACAATGGTTATTATTCAGAAACATCTGAAACATGATTGGCAGTCAGAATGAATAATAATAATAATAATGTGTGACATCAGATCAGCGGACACAACACAGTGTACAACATACAACAACACATCATCACAATCAAAACTCACAACTCTCTGTGTGTGTGTGCTTGAGAAAATGATCAGTGTATTCATGGTTGAAAAACATCTTTAAACACACAACATTGTGTTAACAGCCCAGAGGTCATGGGTTCGACACCCAGGGAACAAACACACTGATAACACAAGAAACCATGTGTAGTTTAAATGGACTGTGTGTTAAATAAAAGCACCTGCCAAGTATATTCATGTACAGGTTTTTAATGAACGATGCCAATGATCAAGAATATGAATATTTACATGACACACAACCTTAACATGTCAACTTTTAAGTGTAACACCAAAAAAGCTGAAATGCCATCAACATTTTTACACAAAAACAACTTTAAGACTGAAAAACAAACAGAGGATGACTGATTTATAAGAATGTTCAATTTGACATTATAGATGCTCAATGTTTGTGAAGTGTGCTTGTATTCTGACACCTCGCCCTGAGCTGCCTGCAGGTTTAAGGGTCGAACACCCCGAGTCCATTACTGCGGTATTAAAGCGGTACAATGAGTTAAAGGCCGAGGAAAGTCCTAAAGATGAACTGTCATGACACCAGCCAAACCAGGACAGACATACAGCTTACATCATTAAAGGTCCGATTATATCAATGCCATCAGTACCCAAACTGATCAAAACACATACACACCATGCCACAAACACACAAACATTGTGTGTGTGTGTGTATCATCAGATCTACTGAACATCCATCAGTGACATATCAAATCAAATAATATGACAACAACACACACACACACTTTCATCTGTCTTACCCTCTTGTTTTTCTGTATCTATCCCTCTAAATCTCTGTGTTCCTCCATATCTGTCTATCCCTCTATCTGTCTATCTCCTCCTCCAAACACATCACTGCCAAAGCACGCGCGCACACGCACACACACACACGTACAGATAACACACTCAACTACACACACTGTCCTTCATACACAATCCACGCACATAAACACGCACACATATTTTCTCTCTCAAACACAAACACACACACAGAACGATCACACACTCAACTACACACACAGAGAGAGAGCGAGAGATACACGCAGGCACGCGCAGGCCGCATCACACAGCGCGTGTGTGCGAGTTCGCTGGTCGCGCGCATATATCTGTGTGTCAGCGCGTGGATCTGCCCGGGGGTGGGGGGTAAATCTACTGGGGGTTAATCCGCCTCACCTTCGCTTTGGTGATCATATGCGTGGCGAGTTTCACCACGGCGAAATTGCCCTTCCCGATGGTCCGCTCCATCTCATAGTAGCCGACGCGCGCGAGGGGCGGGCGATTGACGCCCGCGCCGACGGTGGCGGCAGCTCGGCTCGGGTTCGGATGATGGATAGAGGCGGCGGGCTGCGGTAGATCGCGGTTCGGGTGCGGAATCCCGGCGGCGGCGGCAGCCCCGCTCGACACGGCCGCCATCTTCTGCCCTCTCTGCGGGAACAACAAGCGAGGGCGCGCAGCTCGCTCCCCGGACACGCCCCCGCCGTGCGTCAGTACGCGAGGCCCCGCCCCTTTGCGCAGCGCCCTCTCATGGATGTCGCCATGGCAACGGTTAGCGTAACAATGACTTCATCACCTTCGCGAACGCGTATTTCGGTCGCCATGGCCACAGTACGTGCGCGCGCTCCTCGGATATCTCGCAGTCTGAGGAAACTGCTGTCATGACAACAAGAAGATCCCTGCTGCACCCCCCAACCGGAAAGGCTCGGCGGCAGGAATGCGAGAACCGTGAATGCGCAACTGTCTGTCTCTCTTATCTACATTGGGTCGTCATGACGACGATATCTAGGGGCAGATTATTGACATTAATGTTGAGTGATATCTGAGAATACACACTGTGTGTATGCTAGTCTTTTAAACACACACACTCACGCTTGCTGACCCCCCTCGCGCTCTCTCTCTAGTGTTGTGTGTTGACGTCAGCGGAAGTGGGTGTGACTTGCGCCAGGTTTTCATTAATGCGGAAGTGGGAATCGCTGCAAGTTGAACACATTAACACATAAATATCTATCATTCATCAGAGTTATCATCACAGAGGATCCGTCACCTCTCAGGTGTGTGTATGTCAGCGTTTCATTAACTAAACACTGATTATTTTTCTCATATTTACATGAAGTCTGTGTTACAATAATAGATTTGATATAAAGTGCTGTGATGTTGTGTAGTTGTTAAAGATCTGGACTCGCATTAACTGAAGGTCCTGCAGTCATTAATACATTAAAATATCTCTCTCATCACACTGAAGATGAGAAATTAATGAAGAAATGTTCACATTAATGATTACTTTATTAAACATATGACATGACATCACATGATTTAGTGTGTATTTTGTATAGTGTTGTGTGTGTGTGTGTGTGTGTGTGTGTGTGTGTGTGTGTGTGTGTGTGTGTGTGTGTGTGTGTGTGTGATTGACAGGATGAGTGAGGGTGATCTTATGAACCCTGCTGCTGTGTGTTCACCTGTGGAGGATTTACAGGGTGACGCCCGCTGGATGACACAGGTACAGCACCACTCATCTAATCTCAATCTGATTTTGTGACACTAAACTAACTTACTGTTGATCTCAGCATCTAATCCAATCTGTACAATAATACACTTGTGTGTGTGTCTGTTTTACACTCTTGTTTCTCCTTTACTTAGCTGACAAACACACACGCACATTGTGATTAATCATCACACACTAAAGCCCTATTCACAGTCGTGTGTGTTTGTGTGTGTTTGTGTTTCAGCATGAGCGTTTTGTACAGGAGTGTAAGGACGCAGAGCCTGAAGTGTTGTTTCTTGGAGACTCAATGATTCAATTAATGCAACAACATGAGGTAAAACAGCTTCATACTGCACATTTTTATAAATGACATCATCTAAATCAGGTGAATCAGTCCGGGTCATACAGTCACCACCACAGTAACATCGGCTGTAATGCAATGATTGAATTAAAAATCTGCTGAAATTTTAGTGAGTACAATGAATACTGCATGATGTAAATACAATTAACAGTTTTACATTGAAAGGATGACAATGAGATGTTTTTTTACATTATGTTAAGGAGAATCGGGGGACAGGTTGGGATACAGTGGCGTGTATAACTAGTTACAAAGTCATTAGTTACTGTAATTTAATGACTTTTTAATTAATAAAGTAAAGTAAGGGATTACTCAGTAATTTAGTGACAGTAACTTCTGAAGTAAATACTGTAGATGAATGATATATAATACAATAGTGGATTTAACATCAACATTTAAAGTCTAAGGTTAAAATGCAAGTGTTTTATGTATCCTTCTCATTTTAAATACTGTAATGAGTTAATAAAAATAATAGTAACACCCTAGTTTATAATTCTTACTATGAACTGGTTATTTATTAGCATTAATATTACTGAGATATTGTCTGTTTATTAATAATTAAAAAGCACATATTAATGCCTGATTCTGCAAAACCTTATTCTACATCCTCAATCCTACCCAATTCCTACCTATACTTAAACTTAACAACTACTTTACTAAGTATAAATAAGCAGTAATTAGGGATATATTGAGGCTAAAGTAGCCTTTGTTTGAGTAACTTACCCAACATTATTGGTAAGTGATGTATTTGCTAGTATAGTAACCCATTCTACTGCTACTGTTTGTTTTCTATTCTTATTTTGTTTTACTGCCTCAGCTGGTGAACCCGTGACTCTTGGATGTGTTATGATGTCTCTGTGCTTTTAGGTGTGGAAGGATTTGTTCTCTCCTCTGCATGCACTGAACTTTGGCCTGGCTGGAGATACCACCTGTAACGTCCTCTGGAGGATAAAGAACGGAGAATTAAAGAACATCCAGCCGAAGGTACGGCATCAGAATACGGAGCAAAAGAGCTTTGACGTGTACGCGTGTCGTCCTCTGACGTGTCTGTGTGTCGTCCTCAGGTGGTGGTTCTTTGGGTCGGCACAAATAATCATCAGCACACAGCCGAGCAGGTGTCTGGAGGTGTAAAGGCCATCACACAGTTTCTCATCGCACAACTCCCTCATGCCAAAATCATCATTTTGGTATGACTGCGTTTGTGTGTGATGCTTTATAGGTAAAGAGAGATCACATGTACATGTTTATAAATGCTTGATGTGTCTGTTGTTCTCAGGGTCTTCTGCCTCGTGGGGAACGTCCCAATCCTTTACGTGAGAAGAACGCCGCCGTGAACGAGTTACTGCGCTCATGGGTACCTCAGCTCGGTGCAGCAGTTCACTTTCTGGACCTCAGCACAGAGTTCGTTCACTCGGACGGAACCGTCTCGAAAAGAGACATGTTTGACTTCCTGCATCTGACTGCTGCTGGATATCAAACCCTCAGCAAACCTCTTTATGATCTTCTACTGCACATCCTGGAGGAAACTACAGCAGAAACACTCACATAGATTCTGCAAAACTTTTTATATTTACATCAAAAAACTAAATATTGTCTTGGTGTTGAAATTGCGGTCAATGTAACATATTGTGACATAAGATTTTTATTACAACAAACAAACAGAATAATACTGACATGACTCTACCTAAATTTTGTAAATTGATTTTTTTTTCACCGTTGGTGCTCTGCCATTAAATCTTCATAAATCCAGTCAATAAATGATCAAGGCCTTGATGAATCATGTCAACTAAACAAAGTTAAATCATTCACATCCAGTAATGTTCTAGACATGAAACAGTTTGTATACTAGTCCCATTTAACTAATATCATGAGTTAACAATAAACAATATAGGCCCAGTTTTACAGACACAGCTTAAGTCTAGTCCCAGACTAAAATACATCTGCATTTGCTAATACATTTAGAAAATCAACCCCTGGTTTTACAGGCAGGGTTTAAGGTTAGTCCTAGACTAAAACACATATTTGAGTTATCTTAAATGAAAATAGCTTACACTGACAGATTTTAAAATAAGCCAGTGCCATTGTTTTGTCTCAAGATACACATCACAGCATTAATGTCTTTTTCTAAGGCATGTTTATAAAATCTGTCTTACTTTAACTAAGGCCTAGTCCTGGCTTTAGCTAATCCTGCATAGTATATTTAAAATAAACACTAGCCTATGATAATAAATGTATCTCTAAAACAAAAAAAAATTCTTGCTTGTTGTTAGTTTATGACCGAGACTTCACTAACTCAAGAATTAATCTGCACTATAATTATGAAAGTATAAATATTATGTGTAGGGTTTGAAAGCCTCTCAATGTGGTGTTGCTGTGTTATGCATGTATGATGGGAGAAACGAAGCTTTGAATCAATTGAACCAATGAATGACAGATGATTCACTGTCCGAAGCGCTCGAATCACCTAAATATGGCGCCACCTGCTGGTGAAAAAGATGAAAAGATCTCAGTCCAAACGTTTCACACAATAACTGCAAGGTTTTTAGAATATTTTTTTTAACTTAAAGTCAAAAATTAGGCAAAATGGTAGCGTTATCAGTCAGAAGGATGGATGTTTAATGAACTTGCATAATAAAACTGACTCGAGTTCGTCCGTGTGTCTTTTAAGTAAGTTACTGGCTATCATGATTTATTCATACCATGAGATGCTGGGGTTGAACCCTGCACATGTTGATTTTGACCGATGGATAAATAAATAGATATTCTTAGTCTCTTAAACAAGTATCTCGTCGACTATCGTTAGGAATTGTTTTGTTAATCTCTCTTTGACCTCTTGCTCGTATAAACATATTTCAGAGATGGAGCTTTAAACTTTATACGCCAGTAAAGCACACTTGTGTGAATTGCTGTGTAATATGAATATAAATGTGTTTGTTTACGTATGGAACGCAAACGTGACGTGGCAAGCAAATGTAGTCACATGACGCGTGCGCGATGACGTCACGGCAACACGGCTTTCCGTATCAACAACAGAGCACAGCGCGAGAGGAGAGAGAGGAGAACGACTCCAGATTGAGTTTAAATCTAAATCAGATTGAGTTTTTGTGAGTTAGGGTTATTATGTGTTTGTGTCAGATCTGTCGCGTGTACAGCGGATGAGAAGTCAGCGGAAGATTCGGTCAGTGTTCACCTGAATGTCTGTCTGTTTACATACATCTATAATAATAATAATAATGTCTCGAGAGTATGGAGAATATACACATATAGATGTTATATATACATGTATATATAGAGAGATAGAGTATACACATGTGCATTGAACATTTTAGGGTGGTGTATTTCGCCCTTTCTATCACCAAATGAGCTTTTTATTTAAACAAAGCAGCTGGTGTGTAAATAAAATAAAATGAGTCGAATATGATGAACACTTATTATAAATGAATAATCTAATGTCATGAATCATGCAGATAATATTGAGATAGCAGCGGTTATTATATTTAATCTCATAATTTTAATGATCTCTTCAGGGTTTCTGGTTGTGTTGTCAGGCTGATGAAGGATCCAGGATGCTGCAGGTGTGCTGTGGTTCGGTGTGGGTCCGGTCCGCTCCCGGTTTGCTCGTCCTAATGCTGATGTGCTGCTGGTGTCCAAGAGGAGCAAACAGCACAAATGTGGTCATTCATAAAGACGCTCAGTTTGATGTGACGTACAGCGACACCGTTACCAGTGACAACCAGACCATCTACTCGTACAACCACACCGTGTCCAGAAACAAGGCACCAGAACCTTCATTCATAATCTTTATTACTTTCATCACAACAGCTCTATTAACTGTCTGTCTGTCTGTCTGTCTCTCTGTGTGTCTGTCTCAGACGGAGGGCGTGCGAGTTTCGGTGGAGTTGGTGTCTGAGAGCACTCAAAGTCCGGTCCTGTTCGTGGTCCGTCAGAAACAGGCGGTTCTGTCGTTTCAGGTTCCTCTCATTCTCAGAGGCTTGTGAGTACACCTGATGCCACGTCCCATAACCCTGACCACACCTGTAGTTAAGGGTGTGTCTGATCCCAGTTTTATTTGGACTCAGATACGATGGGTGAACTTTGACCCCCTTCACCTGAACATTGTGTGTTTTTCTCATGAAATTAACTGAACTGTCACTTTCACTTCTGTATTTTACAGCACAGAGTCGAATGTGACAGGAAATGTGCTGCTTGTGTTTTAAAGGAGATATTTCACAAGACATTTTTTAAGATGTCAAATAAATCTTTGGTGTCTTCAGAGTACATATGTGAAGTTTTAGATCATGTAGATCATTTATTATAAGTTAAGGTATTTGTAGGTGTGAGCAAAAATTTGCTGTTTGTGAGTGTCCTTTAAAATGCAAATGAGCTGATAATGCAAACACTGATCACCATAATGTTGATTTGTTGAAATTGAAACTCAATTGTGCTGTCAATTATTTTTCTCTCTCTCTCTCTGCACTAAATGGCAGTGGCGTGGTTGGGTAGTGCAGATTAAGGGGCGGTATTATTATATTAAGATCCCCTTCTGACATCACAAGGGGAGCCAAATGAAATGTCCCCTTTAATGAAAGGATTTATATTTCCTCTTGACTTCAGGGGTTATTCTGTAAAAGATTTCTGTATAGAGAGAGGAGTCAAAGTTACTGTGTCTCATAACTGATCACAGGTGTAAAACAGAGATGTATAATCAATAAAGAATAATTGACGACGGCCATTGAGTTTTTCAAAAATAATGCACACCCAATGTGGTAATGGGGCACAACACGAAGCACAGTATGGCTGTCTATCTGTGGGTTCACACCAACCACGTTTGAGGCGTCAAATTTGCGTTTAACGCATCTTGTTTGCCGCTTGAACATTTTGACCCTAATCCTAACCTCACTTCGTTTGCGTGTGAAATTGTACTCATTGAGAGATTCACTGAGAATTTCGCGTCAAAGGAGGGGCTTCTGCAACTCCGCTCGCTTTCTGTAATCAGGTCACTGCTAGAGCAAGCTCCTGATTGGTTAACACTGTGCGTTTTTCCGCCAAAGTTAAACATTTTCAATTAAAAAAAAAATATTTATATATTAAGTATTTATAATATAAATGATATGTAAATATAAAAATGTATATACACATGTAAATATTTCTTATGTACATGCGTGTGTGTGTGTGTGTGTGCGTGCGTGCGTGCGTGCGTGCGTGCGTGCGTGTGTGTGTGTGTGTGTGTACACACACATATATAATGTAAACAAAAACTTTTATTCTGTAAACAATTAGTCATGTTTAATTGTTATGCAGCCCTAAAGCGGAGATACACCGCGGGTGTGAATTATTTTCAAATAATTCAAAGAACCAGGGTCAATTATTCCTCAATTACCAGGTTACCACAAACATAACTCTGATGGTTATTTTTAACTCTTTCCCCGACATTGATGAGTTATCTCATGAATTAAGAAAAAACGCTTCCTTTCTGCTTCTGATATTTCTGCTATTATCCACTAGGTGACGCTCTTACCTAACTTATAAACACTGAAGCACCCACTGATCTAAAAACAGTAAAAACTCTGTGTATGTTTTCATCATCTCTTTGAATCTGATCTCTAACAAAAATCCTTTATAAAAATGCACTTATTTTTGAAGAAACCTACCAATATTTGAAAGGTGATAAAAAGTAAAACAGGTTGAAAGCAGAGGGTCTGTTCTTTCATTTGATTTATTTATGTTTATATATTTAAAGAAGAACATTTTCTGGAAGGCATTAAACGTTTGTAAAAACATTAAAATTGTGTGTGTATGGTGGGGAAAGAGTTGACATTTGTCAGGTCAGATGTGCATTTATAGAAAAACACCCATGAAACATTTTTCAGCCAATCAGAATCAAGCATTTACCAGACCTGTGATATAATAGTATGTAAGTTAATGGATGATGATGATGATGATGTGTCATCTCTTCAGGTATCAGAGGAAATATCAATACACTCAGGTGGGCCGTACGCTGTGTCAGCCGCCTACTAAAGCCGTATCAGAGATGCAGTTCTTCTATGTGGACGTGTCGACTCTCTCCAGTACATCAGTTCACTATCAGCTGCGAGTCAGTCGTGTAGACAGCTTCATTCTGCAGTGAGTTACTCATATATTATGTCTTATCTTATCTACCAGTCAGGTTAGTAGTGCTATAGACCTTTGACAGGATCACACGTCAATCTTATTGACAGACGCAAATAACTTCACTGAGTGTCATCAATCTCACCAACTTTCATTTTATTGCATCCTGGAAAAAAACTGATCCATGAACAATGAAACATTGTGTTGAAAAAGAACAGCCTGTCAGTTATGGTTTAGAGAAATGTTTAGTTGTTTTAGTAGTGTAGTAAACATCAGAGAGTTATGCATTGTGCGTCTCTGATCACTAAAGCTTTCTTCTCTCTGTGTGTTTACAGGACAGACAAGAAATTCAGCTTTAATGCGACTCCATCTCAACCTCAGGTACACAAACACACAACCGTGAGCTTAGAAATCAGTACATTACTGCACTTCTGGAGTGTAATGATTGTGTGTTTGTGTTTAGTTCTTCAAGTATGTGTTTCCTGAGGGTATGGACACAGTGATTGTGAAGGTGAATTCACAGAAGAACTTCCCATGTTCAGTTATGTCTATACAAGACATCCAGGTAAGGAACACACACACACACACACACATGTATATTAAAGACTGTCGATCACACGCACGCACACACACACACACACACACACACACACACACACACACACACACACACACACGCGCGCACACACACACACACACACACACACACACACACACACACACACACACACACACACACACATGTATATTAAAGACTGTCGATCACAAACACACACACACACACACATGTGCTCATATCTGTCTTTCTCTTTGTTTGTCCAGTGTCCAGTTTATGATTTAGATAATAATGTGGCATTTATTGGGATGTATCAGACGATGACCACCACAGGTGCCATCACAGTGCAGGTAACACACAGACACACAAACACACACAGACTCACACACACACACGAGTATACTTTGAGATGTCAGTCCAGTATGTGTGATGTGAGTTTTGTGTCTCTTTGCAGAGGAAAGATTTTCCCAGTAACAGTTTTTATGTGGTTGTGGTGGTGAAGACTGAAGATGAGGCGTGTGGAGGACCGCTGAGATTTTATCCACTCTCACCCGGTTAGACCAATCAGAGCGCACCATCATCGGGCCAATCAGAGCGCATTACAGCGTCACTGTACTGTGTGTCTGATATTGTGTTTGTGTTTCAGATGAGCTGTTTGATGCTGGAAATCGAAGTAAAACTCTGGATGTGATCGTTTCTCCTGCCATTAACTGTGAGATCTTTCATTCATTCATTCATTCATCTGTTCATTTATTAATCTGTTCATTCACTTATTCAGCTGTTCATTCATTTATTCAGCTGTTCATTCATTCATTCATCTGTTCATTTATTAATCTGTTCTTTCACTTATTCAGCTGTTCATTCATCTGTTAATTCATCTGTTCATTCATTCATTTATTCATCTGTTCAGTTATTCATCTGTTCATTCACTTTTTCATCTGTTCATTCATGTATGTATTTTCTCTGTCCCTGTAGCTGAGGTGTATGTTATGGGAATGCTCTTCTGTCTGGGAATCTTCCTCTCCTTATATCTGATCACATTTCTAGTGGCTTGTGTGGAGAATAAGAGGTAAGTGTGTGTGTGTGTGTGTGTGTGTGTGTGTGTGTGTGTGTGTGTGTGTGCATGTGTGTGTGCACGTGTGTGTGTGCGTGCGTGCGTGCGTGTGTGTGCGTGTGATGTTTCTGTTGTATGTTAGTGATGTGAGGTAAATGACAATCATGTCTCTCTCTCTTCAGGATGAACAGGAAGAGGGAGGGGCTTCTTCAGCCAGGTGACGCCTCTCCTGCAGAGACAGGTGTGTGTGTGTTTGTGTGTGTGTGTGTTTGTGTGTGTTGTACTCTGTATGAATGTATGTTTTTTAAATTGTCTGTTTTAATGATAAAATGTTCTCTTTCATCCTCTTGTTTTTTTCTGCATCTATATCTACAGCATCTCTCTTGGGTAAGAGGTGTGCATGTGTGCGTGTGTATGTGCCTTGCTAACACACACAACACTGATTTATCTGTGTGCTGTCACTCACAGTTTGTGTATGTGTTTAATGCGTGCGTGTGTGCGTGTGGGTTTTTTTTATGGTTTGACCTCTCAAGACTGTAAAAACATGCATGTTATCTATGAAGTTTTAATAATACTAACTGTATTAACACTCCTGTAAATAATCAAAGTAAAGCCAGGAGTATACGGTAGATTGTCTTTTACTGTATGTGTACGTGAATGTTCAACCGTGTGCGTATGATGTACATGATGTTTGAAAAACCCTTCAGTGCTCATACAGTACGCTCACAATCTTCTGCAGCATGCACACTGTACGCGCCGCGGACCCTCACATCTGTGTAAAAACTGGACTATACTTCACCCTTAAGATCAACACTGTTCTCATTGTGTGTTTTAGGAAAGGCTCCTGTGTCACCCTATGAATACGGCTCATTTGGTGAGTACATGAATGTGAAGATAAATTATTACTAATCATTAGATTTCTTTTAACCCCACAACACTTTGGTCCCAGAAAAAATCTGTAAAATAGTGAGCGAGGCTTCTGTGTGAACACAAACACGTCCAGTAAATGATCTGGGATCGCTCTGGTAAACAGGACCTACAGTAGGAACATTGCCATCACATTCTGTGTGAACAAGACGCAGAAAGAATGCCGTAAGGGGCGTAGAGTAATGAGGACGCACGTATTATCACAACAACAAGTTATAGTTCAGCTCTTTAACATCAGGGGAATTAAAGATTAACACTCATGACGAGAAATGTTGGCAAACTTTATGTAATTTCTGTGTGAAAATGTCTTCTCTCTCTCTCTCTCTTCAGCTGATAATGGCAGCACAGTGAGCTCTGAGGCCGTCACAAACAGTTTACCTTCAACTGATGGAAACTACGGATACACAGGTACACAAACACACACAAATATACATACACACAGGTACACAAACACACACAAATATATATACACACACACACAGGTACACAGCAGTATTCAGTGTTTGTATTGTCAGATGTTTGTCCTGTCCTCTCTCTCCTCTGCTCTTTAAATGGTTTATTTTTGTCACAGGATTGGAGACTTTTAAACGCAGATCAATCACAGCACATCATGTAGCCATCCGCATTGGTGACACGCCAACTTTATAAATCAGCCAATCAGCACGCCCTTGTAAAATCCCCACAGAATCAAATCTCTCAATCATTGATCTGATGCCCCATGAAATGAATATTCATATGTAATCTTGAGCAATGATATATTAAGAATTAGTTTTCAGCAGCTGAAGCGAGTAAAGTCAAGTAACCGGTTATGGTTTATGCTAATTACAGATGATCTCATGAATAATTCAGTGATGATGATGATGATGATAACCTCTCTAAAGGGAGTTTATGTCACCACAATCACTAACCGTTCAGTAAGTGTCAATGATTTATGTGTCTCACACGCAGATCGTTTGTTAGAGAGCGTCGCTCGAAGTCGTCAGGAGTCTTTGAGTTCGGTCGAAGAGGACGATTATGACACGCTGGCCGACATCGACTCGGACAAAAACATCGTCCGTACGAAGGTGGGAATCAGTCTGTAAAAAGACGAATGAAGGAGTTCAAAGCGATATTTAAACTGACTTCTTATTTTGTTTTCTAATCACAGAAGTTCCTGTGTGTGTCAGATCTCGCTCGTAAAGACAAACGCATCCTCAGCAAGAAATATCAGATCTACTTCTGGTGAGTGAGAAACATCTGACAGCTATCATTACCATTCATCTCAACCACAGCTTCTGAAGGATCTGTACAGACATAAAGACAATCTGAACACTCAACATTGATGTCCTAAGAGACTGTCATTACCTTATAGCGTTTAAACTTGGGTCTGACAAGCACGTAGACTTTATGATGATGACACTTATTAATCTGTGCGTTGATCTGTCAGACACTGTTAGAAAACTATCCTCACGTTAGGTTTTTGGTCGAAAGACCGGGAAAACAACCATCTTTGAACCTCTCTCATTGTATGACATATGATCACCGACGAAGAGCTAGGGGTGCTATTACTAGGGGTGTAACAATACAATACATCAATATGGATCGATGCATCAATTAAATTTCTACTGATAAATGTATCAGTGCCACACATAAAATATTTATATGAGGTACCTTTATTTTGACACAAATCAAATCGTAATTGCATCGAATAAATGTTTGATGTATCTGCAAATACTTCATTTCTGGCAAAGATAATCAATACAGTATTGTATCGCAATGAACTGTCCGATTTACACCCATATCTCTATTACAATCAGTGTTGGCAGTAATGCATTATAAGTTACGTGCATAGTAGTAATATTACTTTTCTGAAGTAACGAGTAAAGTGACGCATTACAAGTAACGCGCATTACGTAATAATATTACTTTTCTAAAGTAACGAGTAAAGTGACGCATTACAAGTAACGCGCATTACGTAATAATATTACTTTTCTAAAGTAACGAGTAAAGTGACGCATTACAAGTAACGCGCATTACGTAATAATATTACTTTTCTAAAGTAACGAGTAAAGTGACGCATTACAAGTAACGCGCATTACGTAGTAATATTACTTTTCTAAAGTAACGAGTAAAGTGACGCATTACAAGTAAAGCGCATTACGTAATAATATTACTTTTCTAAAGTAACGAGTAAAGTGACGCATTACAAGTAATGCGCATTACGTAATAATATTACTTTTCTAAAGTAACGAGTAAAGGAAGGCATTACTTTATAAATGTACACATTAATATTTGAGTTACTTTTTGTGTAAGTAATTTAATAAAAAATGATGTACTGAATTAAACTATATGCGTACTCGTATGTGTGTGTTTAAAATATATGCGTACACGTTTGAGTCAGAAACTGAGATGGCAGACCAGAGCTCGACATTATGTGATTTGCAATTTCTGAATGCAGAACTTTTCAGTCATAAAAACACCTGCAAGCATTACAAACATTACTTTCCATGACAAGTAACTAAGGAACGTAATTAGTTACTTTTTTGTGAGTAAATTAATAGTGTAATGCATTACATTTAAAAGTTACTTCCCCCAACACTGCTTACAATACATTAAAAAAAATGTTTTGTCAGACTTTTAAATGGCCTTCTATGAATAAAGATGGTATAAAGTTAAGGCATGTTGACTATGCTAACCAGCTAAACCTGAAGTAACTTCAGTAACAGATGTGTGTTTGTTCTCTATAGGAACATTGCTACAATCGCAGTGTTTTATGCTCTTCCCGTCATTCAGCTGGTCATCACCTATCAGACGGTACGTGGATGTCGTCAGGTATTGTTTGTTTTGTCTTTATTCAACCTTACGATGACTGATGTGTGTTCTGATAGGTTGTTAACGTCACGGGAAACCAAGACATCTGTTATTACAATTTCCTGTGTGCACATCCTCTTGGCGCGCTCAGGTTTGTGTGTTTAATAATCATTACAGATTAAAAATAAACTAGTGGATAACTAACTAATGTAGCGCTCATGTGCGTGTGCAGTTCCTTCAATAACATCCTGAGTAACCTGGGTTACGTGTTACTGGGTTTGCTCTTCTTACTCATCGTTCTTCAGAGAGACATCCTTCATAGTCGAGCCCTTGATCGCAAAGACACCACAGCTCTGGTGAGAACACACAAAGCTTTACAAACACACACCCTTACTGACACATGCAAGTAAGCACTAAAAATGTGTGTGTGTGTGTTTATTTCAGGAGTGTGGTATTCCTAAACACTTTGGTTTGTATTATGCGATGGGAACGGCGCTGATGATGGAGGGTTTGCTCAGCGCCTGCTACCACGTCTGCCCAAATTACACTAACTTTCAGTTCGGTGAGCACAGTTTAGTGTTCATGTGTGTCAGTGTTTGACACTGGTGTTGTGTTATATCTAATGTTTGTGTGTATGTGTGTGTTTCAGACACATCGTTCATGTATATGATAGCTGGATTGTGTATGTTAAAGCTCTATCAGAAGAGACACCCGGACATCAACGCTAGCGCGTACTCAGCGTACGCCTGTCTGGCTGCCGTCATCTTCTTCTCTGTGCTGGGAGTGGTGAGAAATCAAACACACGACGCTCGTCGCTTAAACATTCATCTCGTGTGACGATCAACTATGACTCTGATTTAACTGATCTGATACAGAAACATCTGTGTTCACCTGTGATCAGATCACCAGCTGAAGCTTATTGCTTTTGTTTTTACCCGTGTGTGTGTGTGTGTGTGTGTGTGTGTGTGTGTGTGTGTGTGTGTGTGTGTGTGTGTGTGTGTGTGTGTGTGTGTGTGTGTGTGTGTGTGTGTGTCAGGTGTTTGGTAAAGGTAACTCGGTGTTCTGGATTATTTTCTCTGTCATACACATACTGGCTACACTGCTGCTGAGCACACAACTCTACTACATGGGCCGCTGGAGACTGGGTAAGACACACACACACACAAACATACACAAACACACACACACACACACACACACACACGTATGATCTGTTGGACACGCTAGTGGTTTGAACTGTGTGTGTTTGGTTCTTTCAGACTCTGGGACCATGCGCAGGATCTTTCATGTGATTTACACAGATTGTATTCGACAGTGCAGTGGACCCATGTACATTGTGAGTACAAACACACAATCACACACACACAGCTGTAGTTGTGACTCTCTCTGATGTGTGTCTGTGTGTCTCTTTAGGACCGAATGGTTCTGCTGGTGATGGGAAATATTGTGAACTGGTCCCTGTAAGTCAATCATCTTCTCTCTCTCTTTTTTCTGAGTCACATATGAATGCACCAGTGACCCGTGTGTGTGTGTTTATGTGTGTGTGTGTGTGTGTGTGTGTGTGTGTGCGTGTGTGTGTGTGTGTGTTTACAGTGCAGCATACGGTCTCATCAAACGACCCAATGACTTTGCCTCGTATCTTCTGGCCATTGCCATCTGTAACCTGTTGCTGTATTGTGCCTTTTACATCATCATGAAGGTACGGCTCTCACAGTGACATCATCAGTGACTCTCATCTATACCCCATTATTGTGATTCAGTTGTTTTGTGTTGTGTTGTGTAGTTGCGCAGTGGTGAGAGAATCCAGTGTCTGGCTCTGGTGTGTATTCTCTTCACAGCTGTGGTTTGGGGTTTTGCTCTCTTCTTCTTCTTTCAAGGTCTCAGTACGTGGCAGGTAAGACTCCATCTCTCTCTCTATACTCATGTGATCAGTGTACAATAGAGCCTGACCGATTTATCGTTTTGCAGATTTTATCGGCCGTTATGAGCCTGTCGCAGGTATATCTGTATCGCCATATAAGCCACAGATATGCAGCCGATATGAACAGGGTTTTTACAGAACACAGAACTGCTTGTAAATGATTAAGTACTTGCTTTTTAAGATATTTTATGAGCAGTTGATTAAATAAGCTTGCACATCTTTCACACGCTTGCAAAATAAAACATAAATGAAAAAGGCAGAGAGCATTCACTTTATTTTAATAAAAGTCAGGACTGATATTTAATCTTCTGAAGTGCAGTCACCCTTTGCCTAGAAATTGCAAAACCATACTCGTATCATTTTATCAAGAAGCTTCTTGAAGTTTTACTTTAGACTGAATTTTAAAGAATATTAAAGGACTTCACATTTAATCTGGGCTCTTATTGACAAATATTCAGTGCATGTCATCTATTTCAAAAATAATATTTTAAAATAAAATTTTAGTTTTCTAATAACAGAAATGAATCTGTTTGGCACAGGTATAGTTTTTTCTACAAACGGATTTTCATGCATTTAACCATACACCTTCAGATTAAAAGATTTTTAAAATCATAGTAAACATTTTAGTCAAGTGTCCAAACTTTTGGCCTGTACTGTATGTGGACATCACACTTTTTTTGTTGTTTGCACTATAATATTTAATTGTGTTTAACTGGAACTGTGGCTTTTACACTGCTTGATGTTCAACAAGAATAATATTTGTTTATTCCTAACCCCAAAATAATAACTGGAAGAAATCTGAAACAGACAAACCAAAGCTGGGTTTTTAGGAGGTTAATGACACACACTACACAATATAACACAACTTTAATATGAGTGAAGTGAATTACCTGCATTCATTCATTCATTCATTCATTCACACTGATCTGAATCACTGATCTGTGTCACCAGAAAACTCCGGCTGAGTCTCGTGAACACAATCGTGAGTGTATCCTGCTCTCGTTCTTTGATGATCATGATATTTGGCACTTCCTGTCATCAATCGCCATGTTTGGATCCTTCCTGGTGAGTGCAGAGTCCAACCTGAACAAACCAAATTAAATGAATAGATTACATTAAACGTCTGTCTGTCTGTCTGTCTTAGGTTCTGCTTACTATGGATGATGACCTGGATACGGTTCAAAGAGACAAAATCTTTGTGTTCTGATGGACAGAAGTTTTGGTTAAATTACAAATGGGAGGCCTCGCCGCCTGAGCGTCTTTTTACTGCCAGTCTGACTGAGATGGTAGGGGAGGAGTCTCCTACAGGAGCTAATGCTGATAGGACAGTGAATGTGCCAATCAAACTGCCAGTGCTCCTCCTCTCATTGCCATGGTAACGGTTAATGTAACCATGTGGATGTCCAGTCCCGCCCTGCAAATGTCACTGGATTTTTGTAATGGTAGTTTATTCTTCTATGGCTTCTGTGTCGTGGTTTTGGACGTCGTGCTTCTGACTGTAAATCCGAGCCGAGCTGCTTTCGTCTAACGATGATTCTGATGAGAATATTTGCACTGTCTTACAAATCATGTTTTTACAATGTACAGATGGAATGATTAATAAATAAAAACTTTTTACTGTCGTTTTCCTGTCATGTTAAACTATAGTTTAAGCAAGTGAAACCCTTAAAGATGACATTTCACAAGACTTTTTTAAGATGTCAATTAAATCTTTGGTGTCCCCAGAGTACGTATGTGAATTTTTAGCTCAAAATACCCCATAGATAATTTATTATAACAATTTAAAATTGACCCTTTGTAGGTGTGAGCAAAAATTAGCTGTTTTTGTGTGTGTCCTTTAAAATGCAAATGATGCTGATAATGCAAACACTGATCACCATAATGATTATTTGTTTTCGCTCTCTCTGCAGTGCTGTGGTTGGATAGTGCAGATTAAAGAGCTGTGTTATTATAATAAGATCCCCTTCTGACATCACAAGAGGAGGCAAATTTCAATGATCTATTTTTTCACATGCTTACAGAGAATGATTTACCAAAATTAAGTTACAGGGTTTGGTCTTTTTCACATGTTCTAGGTTGATAGAAGCACTGGGGACTTAATTATAACACTTATGCATGAAGTCTTATTTTCAGGATATGTCCCCTTTAATGGCCTGATATGGACACTTATGTTAAGGGACAATCAATTGCAGCAAAGTGCATTTAAAATATTTTAATGAAAACTCAAATTTTATAAAGAAAATACTTAGCCATGGTGTTGAATGATGAGTTTGCACATGGTTTATCTTAAAGCAGATTAAAAACAACCTTAAAAACTTGATTTTCACTGTAAGAAACACACAGTTTTACCTAAAATACAATTTATTAAGAGTGCTTACAAAAATATTATAGAAATGAGATTTGCACATTGAAAACAGCAGAATTGTTCTGCTTATGAAAAACGACATCAATCCACAAGAGCGGTTGGTCTTCAGTATCGATGAACTTTAATCTGGTTGTTGTCGTCGAGGCTGAGCTGCAGTAATCCACTGGATGAATTTCTGAGATTTGGGAACAGAGGACTGTGATGCTCAGGAAAACCACACAAGAAGAAGAAGAAAGAGGAATATAATACAACAATACGACACGTGTTTGTTTGTCACTGATGTTTGTGTAAGGATACATGTTGCGGTTTTTCCTCTGGGCCTCCAGCCAACGTTTATTTCCGTCAATGAGACCCTGCAGACGGTGACCTTCGACCTCTGCTGATGGACGCAGAGATGACAGACTGCAGAATCAGAGTTTAAATGAAGCGTCATGTTTGATGATCAGGGTGTCAGAGAGATGAGGGTTTAAATGTAAGAAATGGAGTTAAAGTGTTTCTCCTCACCTTGATGTAAACCCTGAGTTGTTCATATGGACTCTGCTGGTTTCTATGGAAACAGAGATGTGTTCATGTGATACTGCAGGTGATTGTGATAGATGATGATTGTTTGTGTGTTTGTGTTACCTGTGTTCAGGCTGGACCAGGTCGTGTGCATCATGTCTGTTGGTCTTTGTTGTAAAAGTGAGGGGGAGGAGTTTATAGGCCACGCCCACGAGGAGCGAGGTACTTGAGGGGAGATCAAAGAGGGCGGGTTGGGCTTTTGCGTGATTGACCCCAAAGCACCCAAAACTGAGTTTAACTGTCCTGAGATCAGCTGTAGAGAATCAGCCAATTGCTGCACCTTTACAGGAACTGACAGACACACACACAGACACAGACACACACTCAGGTTATTATTGTGTTTGTAAGGTAAATCTAAACTGAAAGTGTAAAGCATCACAGCTCCAGATCTTTTATACTGTACGAGTGATTTCTGTACTCATTCACAGATGAGCTGTCATAGATACACAACATTAGTGTTGACTTGAGATCAGTTTCTTCCTGCTTCAGATGAAATAACCTGAGAGGTAAATCTGTACAGGTGAGTTGTGTGTCAGTAAGTGTCTCACCTGTTCCCTCGTGTCCATACACACTGCTCATCTCTGACTCGGTCACATCAAATGTCACTTTTCGATCAGCTGACCTCTCGCCATCCTCACCTGACACCTGACACACACACACAATGAGCAATCACTCAATACACACTGTTCAGTGATCAGTATAGGTCATCTGATTACTGACGTGTGTTTCTTCTTTATTTAAGTGACATTATATGACTGGATGTGAATAAAAAGCAGTGCGTGTAATCTTTGTGTGTGCTGTACCTCTTCAGTTAGTGATGTTTCCAGGAGATTTAATTTTTCCTCTTTTTCTTTTAGTAAAGTTTGACCTTTCTGAAGCGTCTCTCTCAACTCCGACAGATCCTTCACCTCCTACAGACAGACAGAGACACAGACAGACTAGTCATAAAACAACTAGTTAGATGAATGTGTGAATGATGAGAGAGACACACACACAAACACACACCTGCTGCAGGTTCTGGTAGAGCTGCTGGGTGGAGCTTTCAGTCATGGGGTCCTTCAGACTGCTGTGAGCTGCCTGTAGCGCTGCCTGTCTGTCTGACACAAGAGTGCCCTGCTTCTCCAGAAACTGACGCGCCCGCAAGAGAGAGACGCTCTCATTCCACATGTACTGCCTCACACTGAGAGAGAGAGAGAGACATAAATACAACACATAAACACAACACACACACACACACATTAAGTGATACACACCCATCTACACTGATGTCACTCTCTCCTGAACAAGCCGATGCTTCCAGATCCTCCAGACGTAGATGATTCTCACTCTTCTTCTTCTTCATCTTCTTCTTCTCTTTGTCTTCTTCTCCATCCTTCATCCTGGAAGCTGCATTCTTCTCTTCCAGTTCACTGTACACACACACACACAAAACACAAAATAACTACACACATACACAATATCTATGCATGTATAATAACTGCAGTGCACACACATAACTACACACGTGTCCTTGTATGCTTGTGTGTGTGTGTGTGTGTGTGTGTGTGTGTGTGTGTGTGTGTGTGTGTGTGTGTGTGTGTGTGTGTGTGTGTGTTGTACCTGACTCTACAGGTGAGTTGTTGACATCTCTCTTGTAGGTCTAATAGTCTCTTCTCTAACTGCTCTCTCTCCTTCATCATCCTACAGCTCGCTCGCTCTCTCTCTGCTCTCTCTCTCTGCAGCTCATCATGAAGCTCCTGATTCTCCTTCATCAGTCGTGGGAGAGATTGAAGAGAGACACAAAATAACATGTTTCATACTAACATTAACATTTCATTATTTCTCTGAATGAAGACGCAACATCTACTTCTACTTTGTTACACACACACACACACACACACCTGTATATCTCTCTGAATGTCATCATCTTCCTCACACAGCTGTTGTCTCTTCTTTCTTAACACTGATTCCTGAAAGTGAATAATTTGATCAGCAGGGTTTTAATATCTATATAATAATATCAAATAAATAACCAGTATATCTTATATATAAACATGACAAAATAACTAAATGTTACTCATGAGTCTAAACACAAATCATTTATTTTTAAATGTCACTAAAGCTGTGCACTATAAACCCTTGAAGAGAAATAAATCATCTCACACACTTTTGCCTGCAGTTCAGCCTCTTGTGTTTGAAGCTCTTTGGTTTGTATCTCCAGTTTCTTTATCAAATCCTGTAACACTGACTCCTGCACACACACACAAACACACACACACAGACACACAACTATTAGGACTGACTCTTGTCTATAATAATGTTGTGTGTGTGTGTGTGTGTACTGCATGCTGACCTTCTGTGAGTGTGTTTTGTGTGTCTCCTGTAGCTGTGTGTCCAGCATATTCTGCAGTTTGTGTAGTTGTGTTGTGTGTTTAGAGATCAGATCGTCTCTCTCCTCCTGAAGACAATTCAGCAGACGCTCCCTCTCTCTCTTCTCCTGTACACACAAACACAGACACACACAAAAACACATTGATGTTAAAATGGGTTTAAACTCTTCTTACATCTGTGGCCGCACATGTTTTAATAATCGTGCAGTGTGTCCTAGACCTTAAGAGTCAAATGAGGCTCCAGCAGATCACACCATATAATGTTAGTGTATACCTGCTCCAGGTGTGTCTCTCTGAGGTTCTGTAGCTCATGTTGATGTTTCTCTTTCAGTTGTTCTAGTTTTCTTCTGTGATCTCTCTCAACTTCATCTCGAACTTCCTGAAGAACATCTGTGAGCTGAAACACAAACACACAAACACACACCTTGACTCATTAACAACATAATTGTGTTTGTGTAAGTTTGTCTCTGTGAGTGCATGTGTGTGTACTTCTCTCTGGTACTCTGCTAAAGGTTTTTCTGGTCGTGGACTCCTCAAATCTTTCTGTCTGTCACTCAGTTTAGCCTAAAAAACACAACACACAGTGTTACACACACACAACACACACAGTGTAACACACACACACACAGACAGAGACACACATGCACAGACACACACTGATACACACACACCTCTAGTCTGATGGAGGACAGTTGCTCCTCCTTCTTCTCTTGAAGACGTTTCTTCTCTGCTCTAAGCCCCTCCTCTGACTCCGCCCTCAGATGGTCCAGACTCCGCCTGTTTTCAGTTTCCACCCTATCACGCTCAGCCTCCAGCTCTGAACGCAGCTCTTTGAGTTTCACCTCACTCTCATCCCTGCACAAAAACAAACCAGTGAGACATTTATATATATATACTGTACATGTGTGTGTGTGTGTGTGTGTGTGTGTCTGTGTATACCTGAGTTGTTTAAGTTGTGTGTGCGTTGTGCGTGTTAACTTCTCTTCCTCTTCTCGTCTCTCTTTCAGTAGCTGCTCCTTCAGTAATCTGAGACAGATGAAGTCAGTGAATGAATGAGACAGATTGTCTTTACATCATCTCTGAGATTTAAATATGAAGATTCTTTCAATGACAAACACACAACTCACCTGAGCTGCTCGGCGCTTTCCTCCTTTATCCTCCGCTCCTCCTCTTTCTCCTCCTCCATCAGAGTATCTCGCAGGAGCTGCAGTCTCCTGTCTTTCTCCTCCATCAGTCCTCTCCTGTCTTCCTGCATCTGTCTGTCTCTCTCCTCCTCTGATCTCCTGGTCTCCCCTTCATCACTGTTCTCCTCCAGAGCTGTCTGTCTGTCAGTGTCCTGTTGCTCTCCTTTCGTCCGCTCGCTCTCATCGCTCTCTCTCTGGTCGCTCTCGTCTCCTTCATGATGGGCGCTGATGTCACTGCGGTCGTGAGTGGTCATGGGTCTATGGCTGATGTTGTCTGGAGACTGTGGGATCTGAGCAGATGTAACGTCATCCAACAAACACCTTGTGTGATGAGAAACACGAACACATCATTGAAATCATCCTCATCATCAACATTATCATCTTCATCATCTTATTATCATCACCATCAATACTTGTCTTAATAGCTTTATATAACATTAATATGTGAATCCCTGTTGTTGTTGTATTATGATGCTGATCCTTATGTTTGTGTGTGATCTGTACCTGTTTGTATCTTTATAGACCCTCTCCATATCCTTACTCTCCTAAAGACAAACAAAACACACAGAGGCAGAGATGTGATTAGTGATGTCATCAAAGGTAAAATTGATTCATAAAAAATTGTAAGTTATATGTTAATCAATCAGGTCAAACTCAAAGTTCATATAAAGGTCTCGGTTCTGACTGACATGCAAACTAATATTTGTTGTGTGTGTGTGTGCTGTACACTGGTCAAACGTGTTACTCTATATACTGTATAATAACACAACTCGTTATGTCAAGTCTATGTAACAGATCTCACCACTGCAGGTGACAGCTCCAGCAGATCAAACACATTCTCTGAGAACTTGGACACAAATCCTCTCTGATGACACACAGAAGAAAGAGTAAGAGACAAAAACACTTAAACATGCGTATACACTGTCGTGTGTGTGTGTGTGTGTGTGTGTGTGTGTGTGTGTTAATGAGATCATACCTGCACATCATCAGTGGATGAGAGAGACTGTACAGGTTCACCAGCTTCAGACTCCTGTCACGACAAAAAAAATATGACATCACACACACAAACAGATGTGTAATAAAGCATTACAACTGATTCATGCTAAACAAACACACACACACACAACAGAAAGAATACACACACAGATAACAAACAGTGAGCCCTAGAGCTGCCTAAGTTTTCTGCAGAATAAAAGTTTTTGTTTACATATTAAATGTGTGTGAAATGTGTATAATAATTATGTATATATAAATGTATATATTTAAGATTTATTTGCATGTGTAAACATTTGTATATTTACATATAATTTATATCATATGTAAATATCAATATATTTTTTCCTTAAAATTATACATACATGTGTTTGTACTTATATATACATAATATTTGTTGATGTACTGTGTATAATAATTATGTAAACAAAAACTTTTATTCTGCTAACGATTAGTGAGCACATGTTTATAAGTGACAGCCAGAGAGGATGCTGGGAGTTTTAGCTCTGCTATAGAATGAATAGAAGGATGCATGGATGGATGGATGGATGAATGAACGGATGGATGAACATCAGCACACCAGCAGACCATCTGATGCACATTAAAATGTCTGATAACCTTTCTCAGATTCACAAACTGTTATGTGATGCACCAGTAGTAGTGATAATAATAATAATAATAATAATATGCAAATAAATATCATGATAAAAAGTATTATTGAATTGCACTAGGTAACAAAGTCAAACAACTAGTCAAACTAGATGTGTCAATGTTTGTGAGGGTATAAATATTTGAAATACATTAAGAGCAAATGTAATCCATGATATCCTAAACTAGTTTTTAATTGACTGTTACTGTGTGAATCAAGAATCATCATGAATATTAACAAATCATTATTAATAATTAAATTAATAATCTATGCATTTTGTTTTTGTTGCATAAGAGAGAGGCATCAGATCCTCTGCTTCACACCGATCCAACAAAAGACAAATCCCAGGTTGTGTGTTTATTGGTCGGTGTGATTCAAGCTCAACACAATCACAGAAGGGGCGGGGATAAGCATGTGGGCGTGGCATTACAGGTAGGGGCGGGGCATTCAGTCCTACCTCACTAGACACAGGATTCCACTGAGGCACAAACTTCCGTGTATCTGACTTAATGTTTGTCATTTGAGTTTCGGGCCGTGTGACCTCGAAGTGTTCGATCGCTTCATGGTCAGAATTCATCCCTGAGTTTCTGTGTGACGTCTTCAGATGTTTGCTGTCCGTCTCACGAGGGGAATCGTTGAGGTCTGCTGTGGGTTGATGGTCTATACACTGCATATGTGTGTCCTCGTGAGTCTCTTCCATGTGTTCTGATGTGTCCATGTCTGTGTTCCTGCAGTCATCTGTATCACTCTGTTCTTCTTCATCCCTCTCTCCACACTCCTCCTCCACAGAGGAAACACTCTTCTCACTGTTTCTCTCATCTTCTTTCTCACTTTCATTCATCTCTTCTCTTCTATGTCTGATCTCATTCCTCATACTATCACATTTATTTTCTGTCTGTTCGTGTTCATCATCTAATCTTTCTTCTCTGTGATGTCTCTCTACCTCTGATTTCTCTTCTGTCTGATCGCTCTGACTGTATGATCTTTCTCTCTTATCTACTCCCTGTTGTTTCTCATCGTCTGATCTCTTCACAATCTGATCTCTCTCATCTGATCTGTCCTCTGCCTGATCTCTCTCATTATCCTCAGGACTGCTGAATCGCTCTATCTGTTCCTCGATCTCTTCTCCATCTCTATCGCTCTTGCCGTTCTCTTCCTCATCTCCACGTTTCAACTCCATCTCCTCTTGCGGACCTTTATTCCTGTCACTCATTTTGTCCTCTCGACCGCCGGACACCGCGGCATCTGGGGTCGGAGGGCAGGAAGAGACACTGCTGTACTCCCTGCTGCCCCCTGGTGGTCCGGAGGGGAGGTGACATCCACGCAAGGAGCCCTTACAGTGAAGGGATGAAGTCAGAGAGAGACAGACAGACAGGGGTTGTGAGGAGACATGCAGATTCCTCTCCTCAAACAAACAGCCCAATTATTAATAAGCAAGAGACGCACAGAAACAGGTAAGAGGAACAAAAGAGAGGAATAACATCAGGTTTATTAGTGAGACAGACGC
This sequence comes from Misgurnus mizolepis, assembly GCA_025389145.1. Lineage (NCBI taxonomy): Eukaryota > Metazoa > Chordata > Actinopteri > Cypriniformes > Cobitidae > Misgurnus > Misgurnus mizolepis. Next base: position 1,601,113 of record JAIFKI010000007.1, read on the forward strand.
TAACCGTACCTCTGCGGGGGCGTCTAGACTGTGGTCTCTAGATAAAGCCAAGTCTTGTAGCTCAGGTTCTGTTCTTTCTTCAGGAGGAACGGTTTCACTGACCTCACTGTCCTGTAACACACACACACACAAACACACACACACCCTTCATTTATTTGTGTGTGTAAAACAACCACTTATCTCCATGTCTTTGTAAGGAGACCTGAGGTAAAAGCAGGTGAGAGCTCTGATGATTACCTCATACTGAAGACCTCCCAGAGCATCCAAATCCAGATGCAGGTTACGCAGAAGCCCACCTGAGTCCCGCAGCCTCTGAACACATAAAAGGGCACACATAAACGCACACATAAACACACACATGCACACACACAGATGAGTTTCTGTGGAGGTCTGTGTGTGTCTCATGTCACATATATATATATATAAAAAATTAAAAATTGAAATGTACACTGCAAATAATTACTTTCTTACTTAGAATTTACACATATCTAAATCAAGGTGTATATTCTTAAAAACTAAGTAAGAAGAAAGTAATTTTTTGCAGTGTAGGTGATGATGGGTTTGTGTTTTATAGACACACCTCTTCCTCCGTCTCTTCCTCAGCACTTTTCTCCTCATTACAGCTCACAACAGCACTGGGGTTCACCAGCACACCCTGATAAACACGCTAAGGATTAATGTCTGTGTATGACTTAACTAAACTAAAGACACATGATTGAGACTGTGTTACCCCTAGAGATGTTTTAAGAGGCTGAAGACTGCCCAAAGATCCTCTGAGAGAACCATCAGACAGACCCCGGATAGGAGCCAAAGGACCTGACAACTAACAGAGAGAGAGAGAGAGAGAAAGAGACATTACCTAAGAGACAGACAGGGAAAGTAAAATCAACAGAAGTCCACTGATTTTTAAAGATCCAGTAAGGTGGCTTTGAAATGTGCTGGAGTCTTATTTATTAAAGGGACAATAAGTAGGATTTACCCCCATCTAGTGGTGAAATTGTATTTTGCATTCAAACGAACAGCACTCTATAGCGCCTCTCTTTTCCAAAGCGTGTTACAACTACGGTAGCCGTTATGTAATCGCTGATCTCCTTGTCCGTTGCAGCTGGTTCACGTGTTCTGAATGAAAACGCGTTGTGGAAATGCATTGGTAGGCTAGTGCTTTTTGTCCCTCTCTGCTATTATAGTTTATCAATACGGCGGAACAACATGGAAGCCTCTTTGGACTTAACCCGTTCAATGTAAATAAAGAGAAGAAATTCTAAGCTTACAAAGAAAAGTCCGATCACTGGCAGAGGTCATTTGACACCAACGAGGACATATTTATGAATAAAGACATAAAACAATCAAAACCCTACTTACTGGCTACTAATTCATGCTGTGATTTTGGGAAGGTGTTAACAATCAGTCTAAATAAATCGTTTTTGGCATACGTCATTTTTAGCTTTTGGGCGCATCTTCATTTTTATTAAGGATGAGGATCCTACGCAAAGTTTTATAAATGAGATTCCTGCTCTGTTCAATGTGTTGATGTTATTTTAACTGACGAGGGAAGTTAGGGCAAGGACACAACAAGCGATCCCTTAGCCTTTTAAAATAACCAATAGTGTTTAGTTTACCTCACAGCCCGAATCTGATGAGAAGCTGAAGTGATGTTACACAGATCATTGATTGGTATCGGCAGAAGTGAGAGACTGTACGTTTTGAATGCCTATTTCTTCTAAATGTAAATTCTGTACATTAGTTTATATATCTTTAAGATGAATATATTCATACTGAATGACAAAACTTTAAAGATGTTTCCATCATATTTCACCACCGTAAGCTGTCAAAAAGTAAACACATATTTATAATTTTATCTATGAAAATTGACCGGTCAGAGAAAACTGGTTTGAGAAGTTTGGTGACTTTGATGAGACTCACCACCGGAGCTCTCAAACTCTCCAGATCTTTTTTCTTCTCCTTTTTCTTGTCTTTCTTTTCCTTTTTCTTCTTCTTCTCTTTGTCTTTCTTTCCTGTACCGAGGCCGGAAGCGGCAGGAAGAGTTCTGGCCTGTTGGGCTCGTTCCCTCTCCAGAATCACAAGCTGGCGGTACTGCTCATCACAGGGGTGATCCCAGGTGGACTGACCCGTGGAGAAGTTAAAGTAGTACACTTCACCCGTCACGTCCTGACTAACACACAAACATTCACTCACTTCACATATTCATAGAAAACTTATTTAATGAAAACCGTGTGTGTGTGTGTGTGTGTGTGTGTGTGTATCATAGGTCCGTATGTTTTTTGTGTGTCTGTTTGTGTGCGTCTGCATGTGTGTGCGTGTCTGTATGTGTGTAGTTACCAGGGTTTCCATTCAGCTGGCAGTGGGGCTACCATCCCCTCTCTGGCCAACCACAGCAGCTCTGGCTCTCGCTCGGGATCAATGCCGATCTCGACAGCATACTCGTGGATCTCTGAGAGACATGGAGATAAATGTTTAGACATTTAAAAGATTTAAAACAAACACACTAACACAAAATCTGTAAACTTTACAATAAACTTTAGCTCATTTTGATGTTTGTTTCCCATTAGTGTGTGTGTGTGTGTGTGTGTGTGTGTGTGTGTGTGTGTGTGTGTGTACCTTGTTCAGATGGAATGTAGTTTTCATCATAGTCTTCCTCCAACACCACCTGATCTCCGATGCGCAGCCCCGCGGTTGTCATGGTGACAGCAGATGAAGTGACGCGTCTTTAATTAATCTCAAGAGATAATGTCAAGCTCTGTCAGCAAATTACCATTACTCACAACACAAATCACTGCTTGATATATAAACACATTATAACACATTCAATAAAATTGTATGTACTTCATCTTGTAATTTCTGTTACAAAGCAAAATTAAAAGCTAAATATCAAAAACATGAAAAAAAACAGCACACTGCGAGTACAACATTCAACACAGAATTATTATTTACCAGTTAAACCGATTAGTTTAATCCATACCCGACCTCTTACCTTGCTGTTTCAGAGGTGCAGAGTTTTAAATCATTATTGTAGAGTTATAGATCAGATTAATATGATGAATATTAATCATTATAAAGAATTTCATCAATTGAAAACAGAAAGTTTAAACCTGAAGCGCCGCGTCTCCAACACAGCAACCAGAGACAAACATGGCGGCCGCCGCAGCAGCGCTTCAAAATAAAAGTCACACAGTAAAAGACCTCACGGGGAACAAAATAAAACATCTCGACTTTTCGGGATTGTAGATGATGATAGTCAATTAACTTCAGAGGTGGACACTACTTAAGTATTTTAAATACATTTTCCAAGCTCTCTGTGCTTTATCAGTGTTTGTCTTGTGGAAAAATGTACTTTACTAAAAAAGTTCACTACATTTTAAAGCATAGAATCATACTGTGTATTTCTTTTATATTGCATATTAAAATTGATTTAATACCTAATTACATAAAAATTGTGTACTTTTACTTTTCTTGAGTAAAAGTACAAAAGTACTATATATACTAGATGTTTAATGTACTTAAATATTAAATATAAACCAAAAACTTGAAATTATGAAATGTAGTGTAAAAATTATGATAATATGCTTTGGAATGTATGTTTTCCAAAGAAAAACACTGATAAAATACGAAAACTTAAAATTTTACTTTTATGTAGAAAGTACAAGTACTTAAGTAGTGTCCGCCTCTGATTAACTTTTAACTTTAGTGTCAATTTACAGTAACAAAATGTTGTTTTATTTATAAGAAGATAAACAATATTTAAATATCACATTAAAAGAACCGAGTTTTGTGTGATTAAGTGGTAATTATAAATCCTTTTTTTCATTGAATTATTAAAACTTACAAACAAAAAAGGTTAACAGTTTGTTAATATGTGCTTTTATTACACCGTACATTGCAATAAAATTATTCACACTTGGTTTTAATATATAAGAAATGCATGTCAGAAACTCTAAGCATGTTAAGCAAAGAAAATAAATATCAGTGTAAAAAAAGAGCAATAGGAGATGTTTTGAACAAGTTTATGACATCATGATGGTCCTTCATCTCCTGGAAATCACTTTAAATTGTCAACACTGTCTGCTTACGTACAAGCATATGAAGTAGCATCATTTAATTTAAGACTCAGGTATTTTCTTTTCAGTACTTCAATAAACCTGAAATGAGTAGTTTGAATAATTTACATTCTTATTGTGTGTATTACAGTGGAATACAAGATTAATTAAATTGTTGAATTATAAATTAGAAATAAAATATACGGAGTGGAATGAAGTTTCCCTTAAACAGATACTTGATTCATACCTACAACTCATCCGTGATGTGCAGTGATAGAAAATAAACCCTAAAGAGTTTAAAGATTTCTGTCATTCTCAAATACAGCCACACTTTCACTGGCACATCACCTCACAACTGAATCAAAGCACTGACATAAGACAATGACTATATAGCAGAAATATCAGTCAGTCTTTAGAGGATAATCTGTGCCAGATCTTTGTGTGTAAGTAAATGTGTGGTTAAACTCAAACATGCATGTCAGAAGTGTATTTTGAGTGATGCAGACATTAGGGCGGAGCTACAGAGGTTGGTCCATGTAAATATTCATAATAGTGCTCTGTTCACACCAGGCAAACTAATCCGGATTCAAACTAATGCTAATGTAGATGCTCTTCACTTCCCTTGATCACAATGCACACAAACAGTCCAGTCCAGATGACCATTAGCACCAGTTTCCAGTGTACTTTAATCCAGCCAAGCCAACTGTGATCACTACAACCATCTGAGTTTGTCTGGAATGTGTGATCCTGCACGGCACAGATGTTAGAAAGAACGATCAAGGTCTGCAGTCTGCTTTTAAAAAGCACGCAATGTGGAAACTCCATCAACCACAGAAGAAACTGAACCTGGTCCAAATGTCACTAAATAAAGGAGAAATGTCGTAGAAAAACAAACTCGGTGCTGTATAAATACTGCAGTGCTGACGTGTCGAACGTAGCATCAGAAAGGCACACACTTATTTGTGTTGAGTTCTCTATAACCAATTCACTTTTGTACCCAGACCATACGCGAGAAACCCGGTCCACCAGGTTCGGGCCATCTCTCACTCCCACCACGTGTCCAGACGCCGAACACGTACGCGCTGCTTGTAGTGGTACTCCTTCAGGTGCTCCTTCAGCGCATTGGGAAGCGTCAGTGCGTTGATGCCGTCGTACGTGGTGCGGCTGCTGATGACGGCGCGACAGATGTGCTGCAGGCTGAAGGGCTGCGTCCGGTGGATGGGGTTCGACAGCAGCGGCTCGAAGAACATGCAGGAATTGGGATCCTTGTAGTGCTCGAGGAGGCCCGTGACGGTCGGCGCGTGGAACACGCTGGGGTCGTGCACGTCGAAGCTGAAGTTGTGGTTCCACTGCTCGATGCGCGCGTGCAGCGAGCGGCCGTATCGCCGGAAGCTGACGGAGAACAGGTAGTCCTCCTGCGCGGAGTCGCGGAGCAGAAACGTGCCTTCGGGTTTGCCCTCCAGCAACGTCTCGGCCTGGTACCGATCCATGACGCCCCAGTAACAGGGCAGGTTCGTGATTCGGAGCAGGTCGGGCACCAAACAGTGGATGTAATCGATTTGCGTGTGTACGCGATGCTGTCCGTCTTGTGATTTGGGACTGTCCATTTGAACTAAAGGGGCCCCGGTCAGAGAACAGGCGGAGGGCGACGCAGCACCTGCGCCCAGCTCGACGTCGGCCGAGGCACCGGACGATGCGGCGACCTCATCCAAGGTGTCCAAGCAACTCTGCAGCAGCAGCTGGTGGAGCGTCGCCCGCTCATCTCCGGCCAACTCGTTCATTCCGTGCGCCAATTTGGGTCCCAGTTTATACAGGGGGTTGATCTGGGCAGTCACCTCAAACGTGTGGATCTGGGCGTTGGGCGGCGGCTCCACGCCCTGTTCGATGCTTATTCTCCTTCTCTCACGCAAACGATCCTCCTCGTCCTCCACAGGGGTGGCGGCGGCAACGACGACCGTCAAGGTGCTGGTCGATCCGCTTAAGGGTTCCAGGATGGGCGCTTGAGAAAGGGGAGCCGTGTGCTGCTTGATGAGGTACCACTTCTGGGCCAGGTCGGAGCCGGCTGGGAACGGACAGCTGTCCAGCATCAGCTCGCTCAGGTGAATCTTACGTCTGGATGCCGAGGCCGAAGATGAGGCCGTCGCTGAGACAGGCTGAGACAGGCCCTGGCTGTTGCTCTTAATCGGAAAACACTGTCCTACCGCATCCTGGATTTTCTGCCGAAGTGTACGCCCGCTACCGGAGGGTTTGTTCTCTGTGTCACAGCCGAGGTCGGCGGAGGGTGAGCCGAACGACGGTTTGGCGGATAAAGATCCGGATGATCCCAGGAGCTGCCACCTCCTGCGTTCCCTCACAGGAGAGGAAGAGTCACCTGATTCGTGTAGACCGCTCAGTAAATCTCCGTACTCGAAGCCGTCGCTCATGGGTCGCTCGGAGGCGGGGTCCCGTGACGGGTGGCTTTTCTTTTTACCCCTCGCCCCCTTCCTCCTTCCCCCGTCTCTTCTCTCCTCGGACCGGCTCTGACGCACTTTAGGACGAGCGCCACGCTCTCTCTCTTTCCCACGATCCCCTGTTTCCTGAGGCAGAGACATGACGGCTGCAGGGGAAAATTCAGCAGCGATCCAGTGTTCAAAAGAAACGATGAATCAAACCTAGAGTCATTTGACATTTATTGAAGATTTTCCATCCATACATGAGAGATAATCACACACAGATCATGATGTCAATCTACAGAGAGAACACACAGAGTCAGATCAGACTAAGAACAACCTGTCACAGAGATTTATAGATTGATCATCATTTAGTTGACTGCCATTGTGTTATATCTGTTGATGCATTACATCATGTATTAGTTATTCACGTGTTGTGGGTTCAATCATACTTGTACAATAAACTTAAACGAACTTACAACTAAAAACAACATAACACTATCTAATTAAAGATCATAAAAATATAAATTAATATTGAGTTTACTGGCTAAAAGTTTACATCAGGTCAGAGAGATGAGACAGATCTGAGACATATGGGAGATCTGAAGTACAGTTACAGTATCGTACAGTAAAGCCACGCGACTTTATAAAAAACACTTTAATATGAACACCTCCAAAACACTGTGGTAAATGTGATAAACCCTAACACGTCACCCTGTTTTGTGGTAGTTTTGTTATTAAATTCAAGACAGAAGAGCGAGAATCATGAAAGACGACCCACCTGAACGCGCCCTACGCGCGCTCCCGCTGCTCTGCGTCGCTAAATAATAACTTAATCAATAAACTCGTGTGAACAAAATTAATTTAACATTTCAACTTTTATAAATAAAATCACTTTAAACTGAAGCTAATCCTCACAAAGCAGCGCTTCTGTAGCGTTTACATCATTTCCTCTATAGACAAATACACTTCCGGGTAAAAAAAAATCGTTTTTTGAAAAATCGTGTTTAAAGCGTGAACTATTGCTACGTGACTTGTATTATTACATATTGTATATAAACTTTGTATTTAATTTTGAAAAAAATAATTATAAATCTCCATATTGTGATTTCAAATTGTTACTTTAATTTGGACAAAGAACGACTAGTTTTACTTACTATATATGTATATTAATTCAAAATGTATATTATTCAAAAGTTCGGGGAATTTAAAAAGTTTTCTGCATTAAATATTAATTTCATGAGATTTTAAAGGGACTTTTATTACAGATGTCGCTGACATTATTTTGAAATATGTCCGGAAGTGAAGCTGCGCGTGATCTTGCATTGTTATTGAATTCGTTGAGTTTGTAAAAACAGTAATTTTTCCGTCATCATAGATTCACTAATTAAAGTTTCGGTTGTTGCGAATGTGTACGGATACGCGCACAGGCTCGTGATCGATATTCATCTTTGACAGTTTGTTGTTGTCCTCAGTCGATCAACAGGTCTGTCAATCATCTTATTAACCTCTGACCACTCTGGGTGTGTGTGTGTGTTTGTGTGTGTGATGATGTTGTTGTTTGTGTATCTGTCAGGATGTTGTGCGAGCTGCTTCTCTCTTCTATCTGGCTTCTCTTTGTGATCTTCTGGTTGGAGACCATCAGTGTTTGGCTCTTCGTGTGTCTCTACTATCAGGACAGAGTTTTCTATCACTGGGGTTCTGGGTGAGTGAAGCACGAGCTGTCATTAACAGAGGAGCAGATATTTAAAGGGGACATATTATGAGATTTTTTTAAAGATGTCTAATAAATCTTTGGTGTCCCCGGAGTATGAGTTCCATTTATTATAACATTGCCACTTTGTAGGTATGAGCAAAAATGTGCCGATTTTGGGTGTGTCCTTTAAAATGCAAATGAGCTGATCCCCTTCTGACATCACAAGGGGAACCAAATTTCAATGAGCTATTTTTTCACATGTTTGCAGAGAATGATTTACCAAAACTAAAGCTAGGGCAACACTAAAAGATTTCTTAGAGGGGGAAAATCGGCCCAAATTCAGCCCGATTATCTTGTGGTGTGTACCCAGCTTAAGTTACTGGGTTAATCTTTTTCACATTTTCTAGGTCAGTGGTTTTCAAACTGGGGGCCGGGGACCCCAGGGGGGCTGCGAGATAGTGCCAGGGGGGACCCAGTTTTAAGACATTTTATGAAATACATTAATTTATCATGAATTCTGTATGATTAAACCTAAAAAAAATAAGGCTACTAACCAAAAGCACTACTTTTTTGTATAATTTAATGTTTATTTTATTAAAATGTTGAGTTTTAGAACAGTTTTTTGTCACAAATTTTCTTTGGGGGGCCGCGAAGGAATGCATCGTACACAAGGGGGGCCGCGAAGGAATGCATCGTACACAAGGGGGGCTACACGCTGAAAAAGTTTGGGAACCACTGTTCTTGGTTAATAGAAACACAGGGGACCCTAGCCCTTAATCATAGAAAAAGTCAGATTTTCATGTCCCCTTTAACATGGACTATACAACATATAACCTCCACCCATATTTACACACATACAGTACTGTGCAAGTAGGGTTAACTCCACTTCCACTTGAGCAAAAGCGGGCAGCTGCAGGATCTTTTAAACCTAAATGAAATTAAATCCTAATTTCTAATTCTAATCCAATGACTTCAGGACTTCAGTCTCCTCAAAAAAGCTCAAGATGTGTTCAGTGCCGAGAGAGGTCAACACTAAATACAGACTGATGCTGAAGACATTTACTTCTGAAAATTGTTTTGTTTTTAATTTTGTTTACATATTTCCTGTTTGTATCTTAATAAAAAGAGTGTAAAATAAATATGGATGGACATTAAAACTTTGCTTTATATGGTGTTTGTGCGATATATAGTGTCTATTATGTAAACTGTATATATTATATACTGTCTGTATGTATCCACCTATTTTTCTTTTAAATGTATATCCCTGTGTTTTTTATTACTACTATCACTTGTTTTTATTGCTGCTGTGATTCATCTGGGGATTAATAAATTCTTATCTTATCTAATAAACGGCTGTGTTGCTTCTGATAATAAAACTGCTTGTTGTTGTTTTGCAGGGATTTGTCAGATGAGCCCGGTCTCTTCCTCTATGTGCTGAACAGGTGATCTTCAGTTCTTATAAGAACAGTAGGGTTTTATATGAATGCCCTGGCTCAAGTTCAGATTAGATCTTACTTCATCTACTTCAGTCCTCTTTAAGAAACCTAAACCCTTTTTGGACCAAGAGGTAAACCAAATGAAAAACGACTGGGTCCGTTTTTTTTTACCTTTGATGTTTTATGTTCTGGCACAGAGTTGATTTCTCTACACAAACATGAGCATGTGAAGGCATCAAGTGGAAGTATTAGACTGAAACTGAAGCAAGAAGATGTCCATGAATCAAAGGGTCAGAGGTCATAGTGTTGTCACTTTTCTGAAACCCTTGTGGAGCAAGATCTGAACCGTCTGAGAGTGTGTAAACTGCCTTTAAATGGATTTAACTCAGCTATATTCAGCTGTTTTATTTGAATCTTTTTCAAGACTGATAATGTTTCTACACAACATATTTGACAAACATTGTTTCACTTTGGAACATAATTTGTATTTTTAAGGCAACATAATGAAAAAGAGTTCATTCATAAGATGATTGATCTTACTGATGTGTGCTGTTTAAAAGACTATAAGATTGGCAGATGGCCTTTTTTCTAAATATGTTTTACTATTTTTGTACTTTTTCTGTTATTTTCCAATAAATAAATAAAGCTGGTGATTTTGTTTCTGAAGATCTTTAGCGTCAGTTCCAAAAACTATAGTTATAACAACGGGCAATAAATCTTTATTTTTAAGAAATTGGTTTAAAAGGGATATTAATCATCTTATGAATATGTTTGATAATTATGGGAATCTTTTACCGTATGAACAATTTATGCAAATCCACAATTTCCCTGTGCATTTCAAGGAATTTAATTCAGTCAGTAAAGCTATTCCTCTTACTCTTATTTATCTTGTTATAGTCATGTTCTCTATAACTCTAAAGTGACAATAAAACCAAAATTAATTTTAAATGGCCTTGCACTGACTGATAGAAAAAGCAATAACAAACATATCTGCACTATATATTTCAAAATCAAAATAAATTAATACCCAGAGGAAAATTATTTTGGTACTCTATTATCGAGAATATTAATTGGAAAACAGCTTGGTTAATTCCCTTTAAATATTGTATCAATAACAAAACTAATGAAATACATTTTAAAGTTTTGCATACCATTTACCCTGTTAAGTCAATAATTTCAAGATATTCTGATGTTGATGATTTATGTTCCTTTTGTAAAATTGAGGAAGAAGTGTTAACACATGTATTTTTTTATTGTAACATTACCCAAGTGTTTTGGAAAGAATTGGCAACCTTTATTTTTAGTAAAGTAAAGGATAATTTTTTTTCTTTGAAGGATATTATTGTGCACAATGAAAACAATGCTTACAAAGATCTTGAGTATATCGTTAATTTATTCATATTGCAGGCTAAATTCTATATACATAAACAAAAATATTTAAATTCATCCCCAATATTCAAGGTGTTTTTAGCTGAATTCTAATGTTTTATCTCTTCTCTAAAATTGTTAAAAAACAAAAAGTCATTAACATGTTTAAAGCACTATTATATTATTTTCAAATGCCCGATGTCCAATTAACACCATACTTTGTTTTGAATAAAATGTATGCTATGCTCTTTCTCCGTATATTTTTCTACTCAATAAAAAACAAACAAACAAAAAAACTCCTTTACACTTGCCACACTGTACTCACACACAGACATTGGGGCGAATACCAATCGGAAGTGATCATCCCTATTCCCTTCGAAGATCCAAGTTCTTAATGTGTGCATTCTGGAGGAATTTAAATTCTGGAACATTTTTTTTTTGTATGCAATTGTGTTTCATAGTGTGGCCGATTAAAATACACTTGGCGAATACAGCAGAACAACGTCGTTTCCTCTTTGTCTGAGGCGAATGTTTATGTCCCCTTCGATGGTGCAAAAATGCCATTTTGAATTCGCCCTTAATGTGCTCGACTTCGTGCGGCACCACAAGAACAGAGACAGGACATGATATCAAAGTACCGCGAGAGCGATTCGAGAAATCATACGGATAAGTCTGATTCAAATTGTTCTCGCGATACTTCAACGTCATCCCCGTCGGATTTTGAGACGCTGCGTGAGAAGCTGCTTTAAGGTCTGTTGACGATGTACATTGTACTGCCGAAAAAAGAACCCCTGTCAGATGCCTCCCCTCAATTCCTAATATGATTCTGATAAGGATTATGTGCTAACAATTTATTCAGGATTGATTTGATCTGAAGAATGAAAGAAAACCATAAAAGTCGTCAAATATAATACATACTCTTAATGTTTGTGTTTGAGTCAGGCACTGATCGAGGCTACTCCGCGCGGGGTCCTGCAGTACGGGCTGAATGTCCTGTACGGGCTGCTGTTGATTTTTCTGTCGTTACGCTCGTTGTAGTTGTTTAGTTAACTAATTTCCCCCGCGGTCGCTATTTAATCTTTACTTTTTTAGAAGAAACGCGTTTAATTCTCGATGGCTCCCACGATACAAACACAGGCGCAGCGCGAGGACGGACACAGGTAAGAAAATGAACAGCACATGAAACACAATAATAACATTAATTTACGTACGAATATGCAGCATAGCAAAAATTGAACAACAACATCATCATTATTATTATAGTTGTTATTATTATTATCCCTCAATAGCAAAACAGGCTTTATATTTACGCGGTTTATCAAACACGCATGGATATATTGATGTGATACATCATTATTGTGTTGATGTGATTATGACAGGTTGTGTATATGTGTGTGTGAATGCTTCACTGATGTGTGTTGTGGTTTCTGCAGGAGTTCAGCACACAGGAGCGTCCCAGAGAGGTAGGGATGACGTCACGAACCCTAACATTAATTTATTCAACAGAGATTTTCTTCATTGTGTGTTCATTGTGAGTGTGTTGTGCTGCAGGTCTGGTGTCGTGTGCAGAGTGAAATATGGAAATAGTCTCCCAGATATCCCGTTTGATCCAAAGTTCATCACCTATCCGTTTGACCAGCACAGGTACAGATCTGAGATCAGGCTGATGTTCGTGTCTTCATCCATATGCTTCTATAACCCGTGTGAAATATTTGTGTGTATGTTGCAGGTTTGTGCAGTACAAAGCCACTTCATTAGAGAAACAACACAAACATGAACTGCTAACAGAACCGGACCTGAGCGTCACAATCGACCTCATTAATCCTGATACGTATCGCATAGACCCTAACAGTAAGAACACACACACGTAAATTCTGTATTTATGAAGCTTACAGTGTGTGTTAAGTAGGGTTGCAAAGTGGCAGAAAATACATTTCCGGAAACTTTTCATGGGAACTTATGTAGAAATTCTACTGAAATTGCATTAAATCTTGTTGTTTAAAACAAAATTAGGATGCATTTAAGTTCCCTGTTATAGGCAACTCTGCATTTTTTTAAATTCCAAGTTTATTCCTGTTAATTCCCATTTATTCCTGTTAATTCCCATGGAAAGTTTCCAGCCTTGAAAATTCCCATAATTTTGCGAACCTGGTGTCTAGTCAGCTCAACTATCTGTGTTTGTGTTTCAGTCATTCTGGACATTGCTGATGAGAAACTATTAGAGGAAGATATTCAGGCTCCGTCAAGCTCAAAGAGGTACATGAGGGATTTCATCCTGTAACCTCTGACCTTTGACCCCAGTGCTACTACTGACAAAGGTGTGTGTATGTATGTTTGTGTGTAGGTCACAGCAGCATGCAAAGGTGGTGCCGTGGATGAGAAAGACTGAGTATATTTCCACAGAGTTCAACAGATACGGCATCTCCAATGAGAAGGTGGAAGTCAAGTGAGTGAGACGCATCAGAAACCTGTCGTCCTGACACATCAGAAACCTGTGACAATAGAAAGAGTGTGTTCTCTTCTCATGTGACCTGTGTTTGTGTTTAGGATCGGGGTGTCGGTGAAACAGCAGTTCACAGAAGAGGAGATCTATAAAGACAGAGACAGTCAGATTGCAGCTATTGAGAAGACGTTTGAAGACGCTCAGAAATCGGTCAGCACAGCTCTGATTAAATCTCATTACGCACACGTCGTGTAAGCAATCTCATAATGTGATTGGTGTTTGTTTCTTTCAGATTGCTCAGCATTACAGTAAACCCAGAGTCACACCGGTGGAGGTGCTGCCTGTCTTCCCAGACTTCAAGGTTAAACACAAACACAAATGCACGCCAGCCATACACACAAACACACAATGTTCTCACCTGTCTCACTTTCTGTCTGTCTGATGATTCCAGATGTGGATTAATCCATGCGCTCAAGTCATCTTTGATTCAGACCCAGCACCTAAAGATGTTCCTGGAGGTGCAGCAGTAGACATGATGTCACAGGCCATGATCAGGTGTTTGTTTGATTTCTCTCATTTATTCTGACTCTGATGGACTAACGGCTACTGATTTGTGTTATCAATATAACTCCAAACTGGTTTCATTGTTTCAATGTGAACAGAATATACAAATTCCAAACTTGGCATAAACATTATCTGTATGATGATTTAAAGCACTTTCAGACTGTTATAATGAATCTCTATGTCCGTCTCTCTTATGAACATATGGATTAACTCATGTCATGTACACGCAGGGGTATGATGGATGAAGAAGGGAATCAGTTTGTGGCGTACTTCCTGCCAAACGAGGACACGATGCGCAAACGCAAGAGAGATGTAGATGAAGACCTTGAATACATGCCTGATGAAGTGTAAGATAGATACATATACACAAACATCTACACACATACAGACAATCATAATCTCACACTCGGGTGTCTGACACTTGTGTGTGTGTTTGTGTGCAGGTACGATTATAAGATCGCTCGTGAGTACAACTGGAATGTGAAGAACAAGGCCAGTAAAGGTTACGAGGAGAATTACTTCTTCATCTTTAGAGACGCAGATGGAGTTTATTATAATGAGCTGGAGACCAGGTAACCAATCATCACCCACCCCGAACAAACTCACCCATTTGCTATATACAGCTTTAATAAACTATCGTATGTGTGTTTGTTTCAGGGTGCGTCTGAGCAAGAGGCGAGCAAAGGCAGGTGCCCAGTCCTCCACAAACGCTGTGTTGGTGTGTAAACACAGAGACATGAACGACAAAGAGCTGGAAGCTCAGGTCAGTTTATTGATCAGATTCTGATGAAGTATTTTATTATTTAGTGGTGTGATAGGTCTATCTAAACACAATCACTGATTTGATGTGTGTGTGTGTGATGTACAGGATGCCCGTAAGGCTCAGCTGGAGAATCACGAACCAGAGGATGAAGAGGAGGAGCTGGACATTGACAAAGACATGCAGGACTCTGGTAACATCATCATCATTACATCAGCACAACACCTGCATATGTTTGTACGCGTGTTGTTAATATGTATCATTAATGTGTGTTCAGGCGATGAGAAAGAGAAAGCGAGTGAGTCTGAGAACTCTGAAAGTGAGTCTGAGCGTGAGGATGAGGAGCGGCCGGCAGATGAGGAAGAGGAGCGACGTGAGAGGAAGAGCAGCAGCAGTGAGAGCGGAGAGGACCGGCAGGCTCGTGATGAAGAAGAGATCTTCGGCAGCGATGATGACAGTGAGGATGATGATGATGGTGGGCGAGCGAGAAGCAACAGTAGCAGCGTTCAGCAGAGCGGCAGTGAGGGAGCGTCAGACTCCAGCGATGGCAGCGACAGCGAATGAAACATTGACACGTCACACATAACCCCGCCCACCCTTTCTCTGTTAGTTAGGTGCTGAATAGTTGTTGTCTCACCAACCAGGATTTTTTTCCCCTGATACTTCAGCTTTTCTGTCCGTTTTTGTTTTATTTTATTTTTTTCGTTATGGCGTCACTTTTCTTTGTATTCTCTCACTGTTTTAAGGGTGAATTACATCAAAACATCTCCAGGTCACTATTTACCCTAAAAAAAATGAAAACGGAAATAGAAATGATATTTTGCATAAAGAAGATGAAACCTATTTTCGGACTGTTAAATATACCTCCACTGCAATTATATTGATGCAAAGATTCTGTATGCCAGATGATTGTGTTTTATAAGTAACTGCAGTGAACACTACTATGATGGAAAATTAACAGAATAACAGTTTAAAATCACACACAATAGTCAAAAAAACTAATTATACCACGGTGCAATAAAATCATGATGTAGAATAAGTCAGATTTCATTTATTTTCAATGCAGTTTCTTTGGGGTGAATGCATGACTGGTTTTGTGATCTTCATCAGATATGGACAGAAAGAAATTAAGTGTGTAGGAGTTGATGTGAAATATTTAGTTTGACGCACTGAATTTTGTCATTGTGTCTGATAAAGTGTTTATTGTTTTTGCATTATGGATGCAAATGATTCTTATACTTTTTTATGTCTTGTTTTTCTCCCATTTTACTGTATAAACATTGTAAATAAACAATGATTTTGTGAAATATGACTGCATTTTGACTGAGGAGCATTCACATGGCCTCTTATAGGTATCATACATAGTTTTAATGCTATTGTATTGGTTTATAAAATATCAAAGCATTTATTAATACATAGCAAGCACACTTTTCAGGAAAAATGTCAAAAGAACAAACTAGTGAACATGAAATCATATGAAGTATAATATTTTTATAACTATGATGAAATATTTTAAATACTCACACACTTGAGTACCAAATATTTTGGGTAACACTTTATAATAAGGGTCCATGAATCATAATGAACTAAATCATAAATGTATTTTAACTTAAACATGAACTAATGCTGAGTTAAGGCATGCACTATCATAAACTAACATGACTTTGTTTTTAGTAGTTAATGTATTAATTAATTAACAATGAATTATATGTAAAATGTTGTAGTTAATGATGATGACTTAGTTTATGATCAGTACATGCATTAACTCAGCATTAGTTCATATTTAAGTAAGAATTAATTGAAGTATTAGTTCATCATGATTCATGAACCCCCTATATTAAGTGTTTACACTGCAACTTTAGATTGTTTTGTAAATACTATGTGTAATAAAAGAATAAGACCTGTTGAAGTTTATTCTGATAATAATCTTACAACATAAAGACATGTTTAAACTCTGATCTGTGCTTCATTTTAAAATCACTTCATGATGCTGTTTTCAGCGGAAAAATGACAATTTCTCCTTCAGCCAATCCTCTGTCAGGTCATCTGGATTACGAACCTCAAAAATCTGCAGAAGAGTTTGCAGTAAGAACTTGAGATTGTTGAGATATTGATGATTGCTGATAGTAAATAATCATTAAACTCTGTCTTCTGTATGAAGAAAGACATCAGACTCAAAGAATCATTGAGTTACCTTAGTGAGATCTGCTGACTGCACGAGTCTGTTCTTACTCCCCGCGTACATCATCTGCTGCTCTGGTTTACAGCCTGTTAGAAGAGATACACATAACACCTGAAATAAACAACACTTGAGAAACTTTTGTATGTGCTAAAGCAGGTCTCAGATCAGTGCAGATGTTTCTGGTTTCCACTTACCCACAGGACTGGAGAAGATGAAACAGAGAGGGTATGAGACCCTGCCGTCCCCGTGGGTCAGTTTATAACTATAAACTATAAATGTGCACAGATGACTTAAGGAAATCAAACAGATACTGAACATCATCATCATCACCACGGTGAAAACATTTTTCCATTCTAACAGAGAAAGGTTCTAAGAGTGTTCCTTTAAAGTTCCCAAAATCAAAAGTTCACAGTTTTTTTAATATTTTAAGAACGTTTCTTGGTTGTCTGATCCTTGTTACATTATATCATTTAAAACAATAGTTTTTGACTTTTTAGCTTGTAATTATTTTAAAACTGTTATAAAACATTATTTCTATATGTTCTGTAAAAATATTGCTGTAGAAAACACAATTCATATAAGGTTGATGTTTTGTGTTAGTTCAAGCGACCATTGTGGTGATCAGTGTTTGTTTTAGTTGGACAAATTGCTTGCTAGTTTTTTAGTTTTTCCCTGTTGGCATTAACTTTGTGTGTATAAAACACATTTGTTGCGGTAATGTAAAGTTAAAAGTGCAATTTTGTGGTAGTTTGTACATAATGATAAAGATCATCAATTTTTTTATTTACTCACTTATCAGAAGTTTCTTTTCTGTCAAAATGAGATCCAGCACTCTCACAGCAGTTTGTCTTTGAGGATTTTCATGGCTAATAATAAACCATTACATAATAAAAGATGCACAAACGTCAAAAATCAGAGTATGAATCTGGGAAGACTGGGAACTTTCAAAGAATCCTCTTAAAACATTTCTATGTTGGGTAAAAGGCAGTAGGATGTAGATCTTATATCATGCTCAGACTATGATGTAATCTTTGCTGTGAGGATATCGAGGTTGACGTTCTGGAAGTTCCTCTCTGATCGCATCCAGAGAAATATCCTGAAATACAAAGAACACAGAGGTTAATGAAGACTCTTGACCTTTAACCTCCAGAGCTTCACGTACTGTACATGACACTGACCTCATACTCTTCCTCCATAACCACCAGCTGTTTCTCCATGTCAATCTTAACTAAACACAGAGACACAGTTTATTACATTACACCAACTAACATGACAGATAAAACCTCATACAGTAAACGTATCCTCCTCACTCAGAATGGCTGCGTTCGTTGTTTCCTTACGAAAACGAAACTTCTTCAGTTTCTCCTGCAGAACTGCATCCACCTCACACACGACTAAAGAACTCGACTGAAGAAAAACGACAAGAAAGTTTGAAATTACAAGCAGCTTTATCACACCTGAACCATCAAATCACAAAAATAAGTGATTGATGGAGAAACATCTAACAGGTCAGGACTAAACCTAAACTCTAAGATCTGCTAACAGGTGCACGGGTGTCCTCTTCTGTGAAGATCAACTGACTACAATAACAATATTAGGATGTTTTCTGTAAAACAACACCATGTGAAAGTCATATAGACAAAGCTGTGGTCTTATAAATGTATTTAATGTGTTTAAACAGTGAGGGCAGGAAATGTTGAAATTCTCAGCTTCCTGTTTCAACGAAAGTAAAAACCGAACTCACATCACGACATAAAAACACATTACATATGTTTACATGT
Source organism: Misgurnus mizolepis (assembly GCA_025389145.1). NCBI lineage: Eukaryota > Metazoa > Chordata > Actinopteri > Cypriniformes > Cobitidae > Misgurnus > Misgurnus mizolepis. Next base: position 1,619,827 of record JAIFKI010000007.1, read on the forward strand.
CGGCAGCTCTGACATTCAATCTTAAGATTAATAAAGTGAAATATTAGTTCATGAGGTTGAATCAAACGGTCTTACCATCCTGCAAGGTCTGTGCTGTCTGTGTGTCTGTGCTGTCTGTGTGTCTGTGGGTCATGTGACAGGATGCATATTGAGAGCAATGTTGCTCAGACTCACTCAGCATAGACGTGTCTTTCTTAAATGTTATAAACTAAAGAAGAAGTCATCTGTGTTCATGTGACAGAGACAGATATGCTTCTTCTTCGCTGTGATCAATATAAAGAGGAGAGACAGAAACAGCTGCTGCTAGATTCACATCACCAGTAACTAGAGATGCAAAGGGGAAAAACTGGAAACTTTCAATGGGGAAAAAAAGGGGGAAACTTTCAATGGGAATTTAATCTAGGGAATTTTGGAAATATTCCAAATCGGAAACTTAAAAGGTATTTGTTGGAATTTATGGGAATTATTTTGAAATTTAGGGAAATGTATATATCATATACAAACATAAATAAACATTTAGTTTAGTCATACGCAGACATGCATGCAAGGTAAAAAACATTTTGAAAAATACTGAAACTTATGCTCATCAAGCCACAGATTTTTTATTTTTTATTAAATTAATATTAGAATGATTTCTGAATATTTTGTGAACAAATAAATGAAGGCCCCAGAGCTTAAAATACTCCTTTTTAAAAGGTGCAGTGTGTAAATTTTAGCAGCTTCTAGTGGTGAGGTTGAAAATTGCAACAAACAGCTCAGTCCACTGCTCAACCCTTGCTTTTGGAACGCACAGAGAAGCTACGGTAGCCGCCACAAGAAAAGCGTGTCATCGATGGAGACAACTTAGTAAACAAAGATTGTCCATTAAGGGCTTCTGTAGAAACATAGTGGCACAAAATGGTGACTTCCACATAGGGGGACCCTCGGTGTATTTAGATAAAAACATCTTATTCTAAGGTAATAAAAACATAAGGGTTCATTATAAAAAGGTCTTTATACACTCTTTATGCATTTCTGTCAACAGATCCTTCTAAAATTTACACACTGCACCTTTAAGAAATGATCTGTGCATGTTATGGAAGAGTGCAGGGGGTTGGGCCTTAATGGCCCTTCAGTAAGCAGTGTGCTGTGTGCAGGTGACTGAAATGACATTAAATCTTGTTGTTTTAAACTAAATTATGATGCAAGATTTTTTTAACTACATTTAAGTTCCTGTTATGGACAACTCTGCAATTCCTTTCAAATTCCCAGTTTATTCCCTATTAATTCCCATAATTCCCATTAGTCCCCATGAAAAGTTTCCAACCTTGAAAATTCCCATAATTTTGCAACCCTATCAGTAAGACAATCATAGACTTGCAGTTTAACAGTGAAAGCTTTGCCATTCATAACAAAATCTGCAAAAAACAATCAGCACTACATCCATTATATTGATATAAAATAAAGTTAGTTGTGTGTAGTAGTAGTAGTTTGTGTGTGTGTGTGTGTGTGTGTGTGTGTGTGTGTGTGTGTGTGTGTGTGTGCCCTACTGTCCACCCCATGACCCTCACAATAAATATACAAATATTATATTGTTACAGTATTAGTTATAGCAGTGTCTTTATTCTTTACACCAATATTGTTGCATTATTTACAGTTATGCCAAGCAGAGAGAGAGAGAGAGAGAGAGAGAGAGAGAGAGAGAGAGAGAGAGAGAGAGAGAGAGAGAGAGAGAGAGAGAGAGAGAGAGAGAGAGAGAGAGAGAGAGAGAGAGAGAGAGAGAGAGAGAGAGAGAGAGAGAGAGTGTGTGGATGAGCTCGGGAGCTCCAGTGATTTTCAGGCCTGTGTCTCTCTCTCTTTTATCCGCATCTGTGTCGGGCTCGTGCCAGTGTATATCCACGCATTTTACCTGCGTGTCTCGTAAGTAAGTGTGTGTGAGTTTGTGTACATGAACAGGTGTGTGTGTGTGTTTAATAAGAGATCAGACTCGCTGTATATCTGTGTGTGTGTATATGTGTGTGTTAGCGCTTTGGTGTGTGTGTCTGTGTTGATAAACTCTTGTGTGTTTTTTAGTGTTGTTGTAATGAAGTAAGTTAGTGCTGTGATGTGTTCTGATAGATGTTGTGTGTTTTTGTGTATGTGTGTGTGTGTGTGTGCATGTTTATGTGATTGAGTCAGATGTCTGTTAGCATTAGCGTTAGCATCAGGCCTGTTAGCCGCGCTTTAACCTAACGTTACTCTTCAGCTTTATTGTGTTTCTGCTTTGACTGAAGGATTATAAACATTACATCACAACCGTTGTCAACACTTTATAACAAACTCGTTTACTTCAGTGTGTGTTTGTGAGGTTCATGCTATGTGTTTATTAGCGGTGTGTTTTAAAGCTAACAGCGGTTATCGATAAACCGCCGCTTATATAGTCTGCAGACTAAATTTAAAAAGACGGAATTTACCCCTCATCCCACTGGATTTACCCTTTGTTTGTCTAAAGACTGACAGTGGGTTTCTCAGTGAGGTTACATTGAATAGTTTTAACTGTAAGAGAGTCTGATCTGAGATCAGCTTTAGTTATTGGTGTAATCCAGTAGTGAGAGTTGCTGTGGTTTGCAGTAAGTTGGGAATCTGATTATGAATGAGTGAATCTCCTACAGGTGTGTGTGTGTAACTGTGTGTGTAACTGTGCTATGTCTGCAGGTGCTGGGATGTGCATCAGGCATTAAATATACCTGTGTTTCTTTACTGGGTCACATCTGTCTGTCTGTCTGTCTGTCCATCTGTCTGTCTGTGTTTGAACACTGAAAGACTTCTTCTTGGTGACTCAGGTCCACTCGTGTCCAGAACCATGTGAGGGATTATTAAATGCACCCGAGTGAGTGGACTGGAGCACTGCCTGTAACCTCCCCAGTTTATACAAACCCCGCCCCCATCCAAGAGACCCGCAGAAACTCGCCATGATGTTCCGGGACCAGGTGGGGATTTTGACGGACTGGTTTAAGGGCTGGAACGAGTGCGAGCAGACGGTCGCCCTGCTGTCGTTGTTGAAGCGAGTTTCTCGGACGCAGGCGAGGTTTCTGCACATCTGTCTGGATCACTGGCTGGCCGACTGCACAGAGATTCACATACTAGAGGCGGAGGCCAACAACGCAGGTAAACATGCACAATGATGTACTCACAAACTTTACTAAGAGTGACACTGATTATACAAAATAACTTCACGATTCTGTAACCGTGTCCTCGTGCTGTGCCAAACCTGTCTGAGATTTTGCCGTCCATGTCAAATCTTATTCGCTTGGGTACCTGGCATGTTTGGGTAGAAGAGATGAAATAAACCAACAGATTGTGATGTAAACATCATTAAAGTTAAACATCTTCTGTCTGTGTTAGTCACAAAAGCTGCAGCACAGACTCAGAACATCATATTGCATAAAGGGCTTAGGGTTCCCACGGGTCCTTGAAATCCTTGAAAGTTTGTGATTCTGGGGAAAAAAAGTTAAGGCCCTGGGAAGTGAAAGTTCCCTGAAAGTGCTTGAATCTATATTTCTGGAAAAAAATCCATATTATTCCCTGTGTAGTGTAGGATAATATCATAAAAATTATAGACTTTTAAGCACACGTGCTAAACTGTTCACTTTAAATGTTTATTTATATCTTCTGTATGTGAATGTTGATTCATACCTAAATGCTTTTTTTCATAGTTGTGTTTGACACATGAAAACGTCTCTGGTTACGTATGTAACTGTTGTTCTCTGAGAAGGGAACGAGACGCTGCGTCTCCTTTGCCATACTTCCTAGTCCCTGTACCGCCGTCTTTGGCAATATTTCAGATAGCGATATACTTCCTGGCTCCCGCGTCACCCTGTCTTTGATGTTAAGCCTCACCATTGGTTGAATTTGATACACACATTCAGACGCACTTACACCTGGAGGCGTCACCGCAGTGAGGCAGCGCAAGTTCCCTCGAAAGGGAACTAAAAACATTGTATCTTAAAAGGTAACACGATGTAACCTTGCTCTCACTTGAAATGTGTCCCCAGTGACTTCCACATTTAGTCCTTGAATTTGAGGGTATTGGACCTGGAAAGTCCTTGAAAGGTCCTTGAATTTGAAGTTAACTAAGGTTTGGGAACCCTGAGGGCTATGGACTCGGGCTGGGCAGTATATCGAGTTTTGGTAATATATTGTTATTTTTTTCCCAGCGGGATATGGGATGAGATGGTAGTGTCTGATATGATCCTTATTTGCAACAGAAGCTCTGACAGAAATGTAGATTGAGATCAGACGTATAGCTTTCCGACCAGCTCGCGTATTGTGCTGCTGCTGCCGATTTTATTTTCAAGCAGAGAGGAAAACCCTGTCTCTGATTTTGTTTTCATTCTGTATTTATCGTATACCACCATTAGCGTTGCAAAATTCTGGACATTTTTAAGGCTGGAAACTTTCCATGGGAATTAACAGGAATATATGGGAATTAAAGGGGAATTAATAGGAATAAAATGGGAATTAAAAACAAATTGCCTATAAAAACTTTTTATAGGCAATTTGTTTTTAATTCCCATTTTATTTTAAAAAGATGCCTATAACAGGAAAAAATCATCTTGCAGCATAATTTTGTTTAAAACAACATAATTTCATGCATTTTCTGTTGAATTTCAGTTCCTGCTCAGTCACCCAAAAGTTTGACACATTACTATTTTTGAAGTTTTTGAAAGAAGTCTCTCATGTTCATCAAGTCTGCATTTATTTGATAAAAATTCTTCAGAAATTAATATAAGAATGATTTATGATTTTTTTTTAATCAAATAAATCCACGCTTGTTTCAGGAATCTTCAAATTTTTTATAAAGTTGCATGCATGTCTGCTTATGACCAAACAAAATGCTTACCCAGGTGAAAAAGTAGTACACTTCCATAGTGTACTTAAAGTGCTTTATTTTCGCACACTAATTTTGTACTTAATATACTAAAAATTAATCTTTAGTACTTCTTAAGATCTTCTTAAAATCATCTAAGTGTACTTCACTGTGCTATTTTGAGACACCATAAATATGAACTAAAATGTGCTAAAAATGTATTTAAAAAATGTATTTAGATACCACTTTTAGTAAACTTGAACCCATCTTTGTATGAAAGTTGAGTTCAAGTTTAATTCAAGTGTTAAGTAAATACATTTTTTAATACAGAGATAGTATGTTAAAAATGCATTTTAGTTCATATTCATGGTGTCTCAAAATAGCACAGTGAAGTACACTTAGATGATTTTAAGAACATCTTAAGAAGTACTAAAGATGAATTTTTAGTATATTAAGTACAAAATTAGTGTGCGAAAATAAAGCACTTTAAGTACACTATGGAAGTGTGCTACTTTTTCACCTGGGTATTTATGTTTGTATATGATATAGTTTATATACATTTCCAAATTATTCCTGTAAATTCCCATGAATTCCTGTTAAGTTTCCAGTTTGGAATATTTTCACAATTCCCCAGATTAAGTTCCTATTGAAAGTTTCCGCCCCTTTGCAACTCTAATCACTATCCTTTTATTCTGAAATAATTATGATATGGACCCTTTAGTGATATATTTATGGTTGGCTCTGTCTGTTTTTATTGTATGAACAACATCCTGTCGCATTTTAAAGATTTTTTTTAACATGACATGAAAATGAGTACACAATGTTTATCCTGTTAACTCGTTATCCTAGACCATAGGTCTCCAACCCTTTTATGAGCAAGGCCTACCACGAACTTTTTTATAGTTTACTAAAAATTTTTAGTTTTACTTTATTATTTTAGTTGTTGATGTTTAATCATTGTTTAAAATGTTAACATGCACAAAAGAAGCTAAGCTAATATAAAACATATGTAATAAATAAATTAGGCCTGGGAAAAGATTCATCCCGATTAATCGCATACAAAATAAAAGTGATTTTTGGCATAATTATATGTATTTAAGAAACATTTACATGAGTATAATATTTATTTATATTTTTATATATTCTATATTATATATAAATAAAAAAATTGAAATATAAATAAAAAATCTGACATGAATATATGTATGTGTGTGTGGTTAAATATACACAATAATTACACACAGTGCAAACACACATATTATGCAAAAATAACTTTTATTTTGTATGCGATTAATCTTTTCCCAGCCCTAAAATAAATATAAAAATTGATGCTATTAATAGAACAGTGAATAGTGGTTTGGCGGGCACCATGTTGGAGACCACTGTCCTAGATGATCTTAAACTATACAAACACAGATAATCCAGACATTGTTTTCCCGTCTGATTTCTAGCGATCGTGAGTCAGTGGCAGCAGGAGCCGAAGGAGAAAGTGGTGTCTCTCCTGCTGTCTCACCTCCCCCTGCTGCAGCCGCGCAACGCAGAGGCCAAGTGCGAGTACATGAACCTGCTGCAGAAGGTCCTGTGCCACACCATCGAGAGCAGCCTGTTTGTGGAGGAGAGCCGCCAGCTGCTGTCTTACGCCCTCATTCATCCGGCCACCACCATCGACGACCGGAACTCTCTCGCCATGTGGCTCAATCACCTGGAGGATCATCTTTCATCGCGGCCGCCCCCTTCCGGCCCGTACCATCACGCCCGGCAGGGTTCGGACGAGTGGCCGGGTTCCGCCGAGTCCCTGGAGCCGTCGTACGGCTGGCAGGAGAACCTTTCGTCGACGTGCAGCTCGCCGGCCGGGCAGAACGGGCACGTGGCTTTTCCCGGCACGGGCGGCGTGACCTCGCCCGTCAACAATGCAGGTAAAACGCTCGGGGATCAGAGTCGAGGAGTTGAATGTGTCGCTCGGTTTGTTTATCAGTGTTTAATGATCGCTCGACAGGGCTGCAGGTACAGCCGAGCCCGTTGAAGCCCTCCATGTCACTCACCCCTGCCAGTCAGACTGCCTGCAGCTCCGATTGGCTGAACCAGGACGAAGGGGTTGGATGTCAAGGGGTGGGAGGAGCAGAACACGCCCCCCTGTCACCCCAGAGCAGCATCACATCGTCGGGGAGCGAACAGACAGAGGACCAGAGCAACGCACGCAACACTTTCCAAGAGGATGGGAGTGGGATGAAAGGTGAAAACACACTGCAGGCAACAAACACACAGAATCTTAAGGTTTTATTATTAATCCTCGTCGTTTGTTGTGTTATTCCTTTCAGATGTGCCGGGCTGGCTTAAGAGTCTCCGTCTGCATAAATACGCTTCACTTTTCTCTCAGATGACGTATGATGAAATGATGATTCTCACAGAACAGCACCTTGAGTCACAGGTGAGCTCCATGCTGCCAATCAGTGTATGATTCATCAAAGCCCTGCCCCCAAAAGATTCATACTGAATCGATTGGACGTGTTGTGTTTGTCTTTTACAGAACGTGACAAAAGGGGCTCGTCATAAGATTGCTCTGAGCATACAGAAACTCCGAGAACGACCGAGTCTTCTCAAATCTCTTGAAAAGGTGAATCATTTAATCTAGGATCTCACTGTGTGTTCTACTCATCTTCTTAAGACTTTTATCACAGAAACTGTCGATTACAGGATATACTGGAAGGCGGAAATGTTCGTAATGCTTTACAAGAACTTCAGCAGATCATCATCACACCAATCAAAGCCTTTGCCCCGCCCACTGCTGCTCAGAAGGAGGTGGAGCCTGGAGTTACACCTGTTAATAAAGCAGCCAATTCCGGTGAGGAGAAGGAAACTGAAGGTTTCCAGACCCACAATCCTCCTCCGTGTGACGGAGAATCCTCATCTGCTCCCATTTCTGATGGAGATATTGCTGGACAATTCACACGTGTGATGGGGAAAGGTAATTACACACTGATTATGTGTGTGTGTGTTAAAGGACCATGAACTTAATTAGTCATCAGTTGCTTGTGCTTCGTTGTGTTAGTGTCCCTCCATGTATGCATCCGAATGTGCGTCCGTCCGTCTGTGCGTGCATGTGTTTTTTTCTGTGCGTGTGTCTGTGCATGTTTTTGTCTGTGTATCTGTCTGTGTGTGTATGCGTGCATTCATCTGTGAGTGTGTCCCTGCACGTGTTTGTCTGTACTTCCATCTGTCTGTGCATGTGTTTGTCCATGCATGCGTATATGTGTTTGTCTTTGCGAGTGAGCATGTGTCTCTGCGAGTGAGCATGTGTCTCTGCGAGTGTGCGTCTGTATGTGTTTTTGTATGTGCATCTCCCTGTACGTGCATGCATGTGTTTGTCTGTGCATGCAAGCATGCATGCGTCCATCTGTGCGTGCGTCCGTGCGTGTGTTTGTTTGAGCATGCAAGTGTGCATGCGTCCATTTGTGCATGCATCCATCTGTGCATGTGTCTGTGTGTGCATGCATGTGTATGTCTGTGCATGCAAGCGTGCCTGCGTCCCCATCTGTACGTGCGTGTGTTTGTCTGAGCATGCAAGCGTGCCTGCGTCTGTTTGTGCGTGCAATGCATCCATTTGTACATGTGTCTGTGCGTGCGTGCATGTGTTTGTTTGTGCATGCAAGCGTGCCTGCGTCACTCTGTGTCTGCGTCCGTGCGTGTGTTTGTCTGAGCATGCAAGTGTGCATGCGTCCGTTTGTACGTGGATCCATCCGTGCATGTGTCTGTGCGTGCATGTGTTTTTTCTGTGCCTGCGACCGTGCATGTGTTTGTGTGTGCGTGCATGCATGCATGTGTTTGTCTGTGCATGCAAGCGTGCATGCGCCCATCTGTGGATGCGTCCGTGCGTGTGTTTGTCTGAGCATGCAAGCGTGCATGCGTCCATTTGTGCGTGCATCCATCCGTGCATGTGTCTGTGCGTGTGTGCATGTGTTTGTCTGTGCGTGCGAGCGTGCATCTGTCTGTCTGTGCATGCAAGCGTGAGTGTGTCCGTGTGCTGAGGTTGTGTCTTGTGTTGGTGTATTAAGGTTTTCTCTTTTTTGCAGTATGTACACAATTATTGGTATCCAGGCCGGATGAGGAGAATATCAGCTGTTACCTGCAGCTCATTGAGAAGTGTTTGACACACGAGGTGAGACACATTATACAATCTCTAGCCCATAATATATTCATCTGCATTCTGCACTCTTTCTTCTTTAAAGGGAGCTTTTGTTTAAACATTAAGCTTGCTTACACTAATTTCACTGTTGAGTCTTAAGAAGACTTATTTGGGTCGATAAACTCCTGGAGAAAACTGACTTGAAAGCATCGTGTCAGGGATAGAAGTGGCCACATTAAGTGTTGTAACCGCAGTTGTTGTAGTATACCTTAAAAAAGATTGTGTGCTTAACAGTTCGCAGAACAGAAAGCTTTTGAGATAAATCTGTATTCTTATGTAAAGGGTGTTTATCATTTGCACATTTGTGTTATGTTTGGTGTATTTTTGTCAGGCATTTACAGAGACACAGAAGAAGAGGCTGTTGTCATGGAAACAGCAGGTGCTGAAGTTGCTCCGCCTCTTCCCACGGAAAGCCATGATGGATAGTGGAGTGTACCGGAGAGGGTGCGTGTCTGCTTGTGTCTTCGCTCATGTCTCTCTCTTCTTGCCGTGTGTTTATTCTGACGAGTGCGTTTGTGCAGGTGGCCGGCGTACGGCTCCAACTCTCTGCCCACAGCCGGTTCTGTGAGCGCGGGTTTGGGCCGGCGGGCGCAGCGGCCGTTTCAGATGCCTCCGCGGGGTACTCCTGCCCCCAGGAGCATGGGGCTGATGACTACCGGCGGTCTTGGCGGAGCATCGCCCCGACACTCGCTCACCAGCCCTGGGGCCGTCACGGGACAGGGGCGACAGGTTAGGATAACGCATGTTTAGTGTGTCATAGTCTCGGTAAATCCAGATGTGTAATTATTATTATTGGACAGTGATTAAGACAAGGTTTGCAATAGCGGCCCTCTTGATGATCAAAATCTAAGAATCGCAGCACAAATGTCCTCATGTGTTTCAGAACCTGTGGTTTGGGAACCCGGGCGGCAGTAACAGCATGCCGAGCCAGAGCAGAAGTTCGGTTCAGAGAACTCACTCTTTACCCGTGCACACGTCTCCACACACAATGCTTCTGTTTCAACAGCAAGGTGCCTGTAGATACACAACAGAACTGGATTTTTCTACTTTTTCTCCTCCAGAGTCTCACGCCATTTCTGATGTCACTTGTGTTTGTTCCCAGAATGCCAAGTTCCAGGAACGGATCTGGAGATCAACCCCACTCTGGAGTCTCTGTGCCTCAGCATGACGGAGCATGCCTTAGGAGGTACGACCAATCACAGTTCACCTGTTATATTCATCAATAATAGTTTAAAACGCAAGTAATTGATGTTATATCTGCTTGTATCTCTATTTGCAGACGGAATGGACAGAACGTCAACGATATGAAAAACTTCACTTCAGTTCGTCACCGAGTCGCCCGACACACACGCGAACGATACCAGTCTCACTACAGTCACACGAAACTAACTGTGTATATGTTCTCTAATATTTTTCTACTTTATTGTACTTAACTAAGTTTATTATAAATGGAATACAAAACATAAATGATTATATTACGAAAAAGGCAGAGCAGGAAGACGGACGCTTCGGGTCGATCCGAGCTCGCGGCGCGAACCGGCCGCGAGGAGCGGTGCCTTTAAGGGCTTCGGGCCGCCGAGAGATGTTCTGCCGAGCCACGATTACTCCGTCAGTAGCCGATCGTATAAACGTCTGTTATCTGATGGCTGTTTACATCCGCTTACTGTGTTCACCTGTCTGCATGCGCTCTCACGTCCCATGACAGACTTCCTGTGACTTCTCTGTCTGCGTTACACGAATGAGCGGTAGGTTTAAGAACGCAAGCCCGGCCGTCGTGCCGTAGACTCTGTTAGGGATGAACGTCTGACCCGCACCCTTATACCTGTGTATATTTATCTGCTATAATGTCGAGGTACAAGAGGTTTCTTAGCACTTATACGTAACAAGTTTACTGTGCGGCACTACGGCCGATTCTGTCTGCGACGGCCGCGTAGTGGTTTTGTAAATATGCAGGAATAGGAAAATCGTACGAGCGAAGAGTCTTTACGGAAATGATTTTTATACGCAAACCTTCAAAGAAAACGTCAGTGGTGCGGCTGTTACGTGGATCACGGGAGACGTCGTTTCGGAGAGATCGAGCTGTGCTCGTTCCGCAAACGTGGTTTTTTTCGATTCGCTATAACTGACAGGGACGTCCACCGATGACAGACTCATACTCACTGACTGAATGATGCAAAAACCCACCAATCGGAATCCATTTCATCACTTCTGTTTACTCTCTGCCATGTGAGGCCACTTTAGAGATTTGTCCAATCACAGCGGTGCTTATAAACAGCAAATACATTTATTCATGAGTTTCTGTTCTCTTAGAATGATACAGACCCATCTGATCTAACAGCAACATCAGAGAGGTGTGTGTGTGCATGAGCGTGTCTGTCTCTCTGCATGCGAGCGTGCGTGTATGCGTGAGTGTGTGTGCACGCACATGAATGTGTCTGTCTGTCTCTGTGCAAGCGTGCGGCGTGCGCGAGCGGGCTTGCGTGAGCGTGTCTGTCTCTTTGCATGCAAGCGTGCGTGCGCGTGTCTGTCTTTCTCTGTGCGTGAGCGTGCGTGTCTGTCTCTTTGCATGCGTACGTGAACGTGTGTGTGTGTGTGTGATCTAGAGAGTTTGTTTATTTGTCTCTCTGGTTGTTATGATGTTATTGTGAGGACTCTAGTGTGTTTCTTGATGTCTCTTTACACAGATATTGGGCTCCAGCTCTGTATCTAGTAAAACTTTATTGACTGAAAAAACTTGTTTTGCTTCTGTAAGAATTTACTCTGTGTTGCTTCACAGTTTATTGCTTTGTACTTTATATAAAATGAAGAATATGTCATATTTTACCCCAAAAATGAAAAGAAAATATTTTTCATGAGGAAGATTAAGCCTGTTTTGCGGAATAGTATGAAATTATTTAATTCCAAATAAACACCCCCTCCAAAAATCTCTGTTAATATGAATGAATTTTTATTGTATAGTGCAATAATAGGTCATAACAGCGTTTATTGAATAAATGCTGTATGACGCTGATGAAATGAGACGTAAATGGGCTTTGTTTTCTTTATGTTAAGAATGAATATTTTCTTGAGATTTTTGTAGTGAAATATATCCGGGCCGTCTCGACTGATATTGTGTCAAAGTGTCTGTGTGTTCATCCTTTCACTCAGGATCATCCCACTATGCAACATCATAGATACATTAAAGTTTTATTCGCAGATGTTGGTTTTCAGATGTGATCATGCAGAGTTTTTGCAAACTGAAAGAAATGATGAGAAGATTAGGAAGTGTTTCAGACGTCTGCCTCAGGTCTGTTGTGGGAAGTACAGCTTCACGTTGAGCAGTCACGTCTGCTTTCTGTTGGACACCTAAATGATGAAATGAAGAGAAAGAGAGAGATGAGTCTTTATGTTAAGATGAACAGAAGGTTTCAGCCAAATTCTTCAGTCCACGCAAGCTTGGGTCTCTTTCACATTGATGTGACCTCACTCTTCATGTGTTTTTCTCTTGTCTGTCTGCGGGTCAGGGTGCGAGAACAGCCTGGTGCTGCTTCATTCTCTGTGGCATCATTCATCATTTTTGTTAGTTTGTAAAGGGTCAGGAACCCTCGGAGGAAAACAGGTTATGGTCAAAATCTTCTTCCTCTGTATCCATGTAGTTGATGGGTTGAGAAGCTTTAAATGAGGGGAAGTCATTCAAAGATTTGGGGTCACAGCATTGTCCTCTGGTTTATCTGTCCGTCTGTCTGTCTGTCTGTCTGTCTCTCAGCCAGTGAGACCTCTGACTGTGAATCTTTGTAAAGACCGACTGCAGGACCAACTGCTAGAGATCAGACACAGATGAATGGCGCTTGGCATGAACTATATTATTATTATTATTATGATTATTATTATTACTGACATCTGGAGTGATGGGACTTGTGTGTGTGTGTGTGTTGCTCTGTTTGGTTAAATTCTTCTAATATCTTTGTCATGATTCTTATATGGAGATCAGAATGATAATAAATTGTTCCTGTTTTGCTATTAAGGTGTTTGGTGACTTATTTAAGGGAAAAATTCAGGTGTCTGTGTATAAGATGTCTAACAAGGAGGATTAGGGCCAAGCTAAAATAAACAATAAAACCATCACAAGATTAAAGTTATTCTAATGCAAGATTTAACTAGTAGTTGTACAAGAAATAAAATAAATTATTTTGACTTTAATCTTGATATTTTTTATTTATTTTACCTTGGCCCTGATCCTTTGTGGTAGATGTCAGCTATACAGTAATAATGCTTATTTTTTTAAAGCACCTTAAGTGCCAAATTGCAAAGCATTTGCAGCTGGGGTGCGTACAAATAAATGTGTGAATGTGCAACATTAAAAGTGAAATTAAGAAGGAGGATTAGGGCCAAGCTAAAATAAAAAAATAAAACCATCTCGAAGGTGATTAAAGTCATAAAAATGCGAGAATAAAGTCATTTAAAGAGAAAAAAGTTAAACAAAATATAATTTCGGTAATAAAGTCGTTATTTAAGGGGAATAAAGTCGTTATTTAAGGGGAATAAAGTCGTTATTTAAGGGGAATAAAGTCGTTATTTAAGGGGAATAAAGTCGTTATTTAAGGGGAATAAAGTCGTTATTTAAGGGGAATAAAGTCGTTATTTAAGGGGAATAAAGTCGTTATTTAAGGGGAATAAAGTCGTTAGTCGTAAAATTTCAAAAATGAAGTCAATATATTCAGTTTAGGCTTATTCTTTACATTGCTTACTGTATTAAGATAGTGATATAAATACACTAAATTCACTACACACTATAAAATATTTATATTTAATATATACATATATTTTATTTTGGCCCTAATCCTCCTTCAAAATTGTATGGTTAAAAAACATATAAAGAAACACAATCTGGTCATCCTTGTCTTGTAAATGTTCTGAAAGTGTGTACTTGTCTTGTACTTACCATCTGAGCTTTTAGGTTAAAGTTGCGTCCAACAGTAGAGATTAAGTTTTGTGTTGTTTAAATTTCTACTGGTACTGCACAACGAATGCGGTACAGGTGAGTTTAAAGGGTTAATTAAACCAATAATGAAAATTTGTCGTACTTCCTCACCCCTCATATTTTTCCACACCCATAAGACTTTAGTTTATCTTAGAAACACAAATATAATTTTATTAAATCCGTAAACTATCTGAGGCACAGTATTTATATCATCAAGTGACGATAATTCCTTTGGTGCTCACAGTATCTGAGACGTTTTCACGAAAGCAGCACGTGCATTTGTTAAACAGCGCCATCCTGCGTAAGTCATAGATATATAATTACATAGATTCCCCATTGGCGAACGCATCTATGGTGAGGTTGAATGAGGCATCTATGTGTACATGTACATCTACGCGCACAGACGCTGGCTTTATCAGTGTTCGAGCACTGAGCGGGAGCGCGCAGGATTTATTATATCATTCAGGTGGATTCTCCTGTAATCACACATAAACGGATTCAATCGTTTCATCATCATCATCATCATCATCATCTCTCCTGCTCCGCGCGTGTATGTGAATGATGCGCGTGCTCGTCTTCTGCACAGCGGTGTGTGTTCTGAATGCCGTAGGTGAGTAAAATTAAAACTGTATGAGAGAAATTAATTTAAACAAACCATTTATGAATATTTGTGTATAATCTGTAGTCATTTACATCTTGAGAGGTGTTTGCGTTTATTCAACACTGATCGCGTTACATAACAGATAATCTCACAACATCGATCACAGGAATCCCTACTGTATTTGTGTTATTTATTCTGTGCATTTGTGTTGTTTATTTTGTGTATTTGTGTTGTTTATTCTGTGTATTTGTGTTTTTCATTTTTGTGTATTTGTGTTGTTTATTCTGTGCGCTGTGGTTTTCATTTTTGTGTATTTGTGTTGTTATTTGATTTGTGTATTCACGTTGTTATTAAATAAATGTGTATTTGTGTTATTGATGAGTGTTTAGTTGGTTGAGCTCGTGCTCGAGGATTAGAGTTAAACTCTTGTTAATAAGGAGCGCGCACACGCGCAGGTATCTCACATGGATCACGCGTTTGTGTGTGTTGACTGAAGCGCATTTATCTCACACATTTATAGCACATCTTATTCAACAATCTGCACTTGATCTGAGTTTGTGAGGTTCATGACATAAATTCTTATACAGATGCTCAAATGTTGCGACAATTTACTGTAAGTGGTAGCACAAGAACATCTTGTGATGAGCGTCTGTGTTCTTCTCTGCAGTGAGATGTCTCCCTCTGCTGGATGAGAAGGTCAGAGGTCATTTTAGTATGATTTTAGTTTACTGTGATGATATAATTAATGTTCATAAAGTTTTGTATAAAATGTGTGTGTGTGTGTGTGTGTGTGTGTGTGTAGGGTGCAGGTGACTGCAACACTAAAGATGTCAGTATGAGTACAAACATGAACGGGCCAGGAACAGACTGTACTGCGGTAGAGTCAGGTGAGGTTCATTAAATAAACGTTTGTCATTTTATTTTGTTCACTAAAGACCAATCAGTAAAGAGAATAGTTAATATGTCCTGATGATGTCATGTGTCCTCAGATGATGTACTGAACACTGAGAGACACAAAGCTCTACTGAGAGAATTACAGGAACTAGCAGAACCAGGTCAGTAACACACAAACACACACAGATTTGTGTTCAAGTCAGTTTTAACACACATTTTTGTGTCGATCCAGAGGGAGAGAGAAAGAGCAAGCGAGGATATGCCCGTGATGATTATAAACAGAAAGGCAGAGATGAAGATGAAGAGTGGGAGGAGGATGAAGAAGATGATGAAGGTGTGATGGAGAATGAGCAAAATGAGAGAGATCTGGAGGAGCTGCTGGAGTTGAAAGAGACACAGAGGACACGGGACGAAGAGAAACGACAACAGATGGAGTCGGAGGATGAGAGGAGCACAGAGCTGGAGCTGATGATGGAGGTGCAGAAGGTGGAGAAGGAGCTGAAGCAGCTGCTGGAGGAGCAGATGAACGACACGCAGAGCTGGAACAGAGAGCAGGAGAAACAGCAGAAGCAGGAGGAACTGCAGGAGTTGCTGAGGAAGATGAGTCGGGCGCAGGAGGAAGATGAAAAGAAGAATCGGAGCAGAAGCGACGGACAGACGGACAAAAGAGAGACGCCGCAGAAGAGAGAGATGGAGAAGGCCAGCGATGAAGCCACCCGACAGTTTGAGAGAGAAAGAGAGAGACAAAGAGAGGAAGATGAAGATGAGGTGTGTTTCTGATTCATGTAATTTAATTATTTTTGTACTGTGCATTTTTCTTTGTAAATTGAGTTGATCACCTGTGTTTGCGTGTTTTATCAGGAGCTGCTGGAAATTGAAGCTGACTTGAGGAAGGTGGCAGCTGAACTTCGGGAACTACGCCACGGTTAAACACGTACACACATTTATAATAGTTTAAATAACCCACACACACATAAACAAACTATAATCGCTTTAACTAACCATCAACTTCTGTTTGTCTTAGATGTGAAATAAGATAATATTCACCTCATAGTGATGATTTTACTGTCAGAGTGTTCAGAAAACCAGAAACAAGCCATAATGCAGTTCTTCAAGCTAAGACGCATACATTTGTGTTTTGAGCTTTTGTGTGTGTGTGTTTGGTTCTCAGTTGTTTATTAAAGGGGACATATTATGAAAATCTGACTTTTTCCATGTATAAGTGCTATAATTGGGTCCCATGTGCTTTTATCAACCTGGAAAATGTAAAAAAAAAACCCAGTAACTTAGTTTTGGTAATCATTCTCTGCAAGCATGTGAACAAATAGATCATTGAAATTTGGCTCCCCTTGTGATGTCAGAAGGCGATCTTATTATAATAATACCGCCTTTTAATCTGCACTATCCAACCATGACACAGCCATTTTGTGCAGAGAGAGAGAGAGAAAATAATTGACTGCACAATTGAGTTTCAACTTCAACAAACCACCATTATGGTGATCAGTGTTTGCATTATCAGCTCTTGCATTTTAAGGGACAAACCCACATTTTTGCTCACACCTACAAAGTGTCTTATAATAAATTATCTGTGGTGTTTTTTAAGCTAAATAATATCTTGGCATATGTACTCTTGGGACACTAAAGATTTATTTTACATTTAATAAAAAGTCATAATATGTCCCCTTTAAACATAACTCACAAGCCACGCCCCTTTGCCTACATCACACAGATACAGACTGTTTGAACTGAAATACTCTCAGCCGTGACTGCTCATTCTAATAATTAAACATTAATATCTGTGTAATAATGCAGTAATGATAAAATACATATAATCACATATAATATATTGTGCACTTATGCGCTCTTGACTGTTACTGTGTGCGTGTTTGCGCGTGCGTGCGTATAAAACATTCTGCTCTGTTTTAAACACTGATGTGAAATGGCTTTAAACTGTTAAGACACATTAAGACTGTTCTGGGGTCAGAACACAAGCTGTTTTCTTTTGACATCATCTACTGGATCAATGAATGGTCAGACTATTACAGGGTTTACACGCGCGCGCGCGTGCGTCTCATCAATAATAATGATCTGCAAATAACAATCACGATTGTGTGTGTGTGTGTGTGTGTGTGTGTGTGTGTGTGTGTGTGTGTGTGTGTGTGTGTGTGTGTGTGTGTGTGTGTGTGTGTGTGTGTGTGTGTGTGTGTGTGTGTGTGTGTGTGTCTGTGAGTGATGTTGTACAGGAAACACTTGTGTTCTTTCTATCTTTGTTGCACTTTTCTATAAGCAGGCAATCAAAGCAGGTGTCATCACGCACGCGCACACACGCACAATAAGGATTCTTAGGTGATTTGTGAAACAAACAGCAATAAGAGAGATATGAAGTAAATCTTTTGTGTGTGTGTTTAATACAGCATCAGATTTAATGTGTAATATTTCTTTGATATGTAAAGACATGAGTGTAGTTGTGTATTTAATAAAGGCTCTTATGTGAACACACGGTTGTGTCTCTTCCTCTTTATTGTTGCGCGCGCCTCACTGAAAGAGAAAGTGAAAGTATAAATCGCTCACTCACTCTCAGTCAATCGACGATCTTTGGCGATATTTCACTCTCAATATCCTCAGTTTGATGTGATACATGTGCACACATTGAGTTTGTTTAAGTAGTGAAGTTTGTTTTGTGAAGTTGTGAAGATGTCTCGAGGTTCAAACGCTGGATTTGATCGTCACATCACAATCTTCTCACCTGAGGGAAGACTTTATCAAGTCGGTAAGATATTTACTCTTAAACTCGATCAGTTGGACTCTTAACTAAATATTATTATTATATCATTCAGTTTAAGTGTGCAGTGTGTGAGATAATAGTGTATTAGATAACAAACACAGACTGTAAATTCACCTGTAGAGCTTTAGCAGCTGACCCAGAGTCAGCACAAACACATCGCGGTGACGTCTAGTTTACCTGTAGATCTCTTGTCAGATGTCATAATTAACATTTTAAAGATGTATATAAGATGTTGATGATTTAGATTTGTATGTAAAACTGCTCTTTTTTAGGACGTTTATTAGATGTTTATACACAACAGTTGTTGTTCAGATCTTTAGCAGACATCTTACCTGTGCTGTGTGTGCTATCTGTGGTGACAATGAACTTTATTATAAAACACTATAAATATTTTTTACAGACTGATACATTTGATAAATATTTTAAAAATATTTCTGTACGTGTCTTGTGTGCTCTGTGACTGTATTATTGTATACTGTTGTGTGTTTGTGTGTGTTTGTCAGAATATGCCTTCAAAGCCATCAGTCAGAGTGGACTCACATCTGTGGGCATCAGAGGATCAGACTGCAGTGTGCTCGTGACACAGAAGAAAGTTCCGGTAACACAAACACACAAACACTAATACACACACACAATCACACACTTATAGCTACACACAAACATATGCACACTAATACACACACAAACACATGCACACCAATACACACGCACAATCACACACTTATAGCTATACACAAACACACACACAATCACACACTTATAGACGTAAAACACTCATGCAACTCAGCACAATTTAATATCTTATTAGAAACAGTATCACACTTGTGTGTCTATGTTAATGTGTTGTGTGTGTGTGTTTGTGTGTAAGCATCTCTTTCTGTTTGTCTTTGTGTACAGGATTCACTGCTGGATGCATCAACGCTAACAAACATGTTCAAACTCACTCCAAACATCGGCTGTGTCATGACAGGACATTATGGTGTGTGTGTGTGTGTGTTTGTGTGTTATTCACACACTTTCTTGTATTTAGTTTCTGATAGATTTTATTACGCTTTCTTAGACAGCATCACAGCTAGACAACAATTGAAAGCGTCATCATAGGTGAATTATGATCAGTGTTCCTCTTATGATGAGCACTGGATAGCAGGGCATTGAACCAAATATTTCCCCAGTTCCGAACAGAAACAGTATTTTAATGTTTCCTGTTTTCTGTTCAACCCTAAATTTGATGTTCCTGAACCGGTTAATAACGTTCCACGTCAGCTGTGGGACATACAAATAAGTATGCTGATCATTAGGACCATGCCTGCATTTGTTTCAGCATTATACATGAATTAAGACAAGGACAATTTCTTCCATGTCGTTTATTGGCGAACAACTTAAACAAATGTTTTAATTAGAAAAAGAATACTGTGTTATTTCGAGATCATTTTGTTTGTATTTGTCCTGTCAAGAACAAAAAGATTGTTTGCTTGCTTTTTGAAACACGTCTCTCCGTGTATACACTTTTAAGTGCACTTAAACACGCGCACACACACACATACGGAGGATTCCAAACGGAGCTTCAGGGAAGAAGATGCAGCATAAACAGTCACTCCACATAAAGTGAAAATGACGTTGTTTTCAGTGCTTTATTCGTCAAATGTATTTTAATGGACTACAATATGAGACACAGTACAACTCTTTCTCAAGTTTATACATCAACAGTTCTGATCTTTGAAGGCATAGGGATAATCACGATTGATTGGAGTTGGATCGGACACATTCAGCCACTACAGAAAATTGCTCACTTTAGTGCCTTTTAGCAGTTAAACTGTTTAAAGTAACTTAAGTGTATAAATTTGCAAGCTTTTGAAACACTTGCAAATGATCAACTTTCACCCTATTTAAATTTGCGTATTAATCTCCGAATCGTACGCGAGCCGAACCGTGGGTTGTGATCTGTACGGATCACGGATCAACTGTGATCCATTGCACCACTAATTAGTATTAAAAAAAACATCTTGAGAAACTTGGTAAACTACAATATTTCCCTGTTATGATTGAGCATTAGAGACCTGGCCTTGAGTAGACTACTTGCTGCTGGCAAGCTTCTCATTTCTCCAATGAGTCAACAAACTAAAAAATGTATGGTATTAAGCAGTTACCATTATTTTAAATAAACTATTCTGTTCCCAAACATATATATTTTTGAAAGTTGCTGGTTTTGTTGAGAAGTTGACGTGATGATCAGCCTACTTATTTGTATGTCCCACAGCTGACATGGAACGTTATTAACCGGTTTGGGAACTTAATTTTTTTGTTCTAACCGGTTTAGGAACGTCAATTTTAGGTATATAATACTGTTTCTGTTCGGACCAAACCAATTGGGGAAATATTTGGTTCAAAGCTGCTATCTAGTGCTCATCATAAGAGGAACACCGATTATAATTTACCTATGATGACGCTGTTCCTTGCAAAACATTAAAAGATTCAAAATTAAGTTAAAAATTTTCAATAATAGGTTGAACTCATAATTGTCGATTATTCAGCTTGATGTTGTAATTGCGATTATTATTTGAAATGTTAAATTGTAAAGATCCCAAACTAAATAATATAATATAAATAAGAAATATCTATGAGTTATGTTGTTAGTAAAAAATTCAAAGTGGTTGGCTAAAGGACATGTTAACTTATTAATTGTAAGGTTCACCTCTGTATTTGGTGCCCATACAGACGAAATGAGCAGAAATGGACAGCTGTAATTGAGATTTTTGTTGATTATGTAATTGATTCACCTGTAATTGTAATTAGTTTTATAATTAAATGTGCAACCCTACTTCATAGTGTAGACATCCAGTGCAGTCAGTTTTTTCACTTTTTGCCATGCATGGTTACAGTAAATAAAATGTAGCTGAAATAATAAATACATAACTAATATGCAATAGCAAGAACATACAGATTGTCCTCCATTAAGCAGTGTTGTGTGTTTGTGTTGTGTGTATAGCGGACAGTCGGTCTCAGGTACATCGAGCGCGCATCGAGGCGGCCGAGTGGAAGTATAAGTTTGGTTATGACATCACAGCGGATATGTTGTGTCGTCGCATGGCGGACATCTCACAGGTGTACACACAGAACGCAGAGATGAGACCACTGGGCTGCTGTGAGTACTGATTTTAACTCAGACATTCATCTCTGTCAAACACTGCACTGGTCTCAATCTCTCTGTCTGTCTGTCTCTATTAGGTATGATGCTGATTGCCATGGACCCTCAGCTGGGGCCGTTGCTTTATAAATGTGACCCGGCTGGATATTTCTGTGGCTTTCGGGCGACGAGTGTTGGGGTGAAACACACAGAAGGGAACAGTTACCTGGAGAAAAAGCTCAAAAAACAACCTGAGCTCTCTTACGACAGGACTGTAGAGGTACACAACAATCTCTATCTGTGTGTGTGTTTGCATTTAATAATATTTGTGAAGTCATCTTCAGGGAGTATAATTCAGCTTGTTCATTGAATAATTAAGTGAAGGACATCAGTAAAGTGCAGTTTGTCTCCTGTGCACTAGATGGCGATCTCATGTCTGTCCTCTATACTTTCAATGGACTTCAAATGTACTGAGCTGGAGGTGGGAGTCGTGACGAAGGAAAAGCCCAAATTCAGGTGCAAACCAAATGATGAGATGTTATGAATGATCAATTTCTGATTATTATTATTATTATTCACATTAAGTAATCTTGTGTCTATTGATTTTAGGATTTTATCAGAAGGAGAAATTGAAGGTCATCTGTCAGCGATCGCTGAGAGGGAATAGTTAGTGTCAGGTTAACAGAGTCACACACCTGATGTCATTAAAAACCAGCTCAACACAAGATTATTTCTCTATGTATTAGTCAATGACAAACCTGATGTATAAACCAGCTACAACCAATTCATTAAATAAAAGAATCTTAATTGGATTGTCTCATTGGATAATAATTATATAAGATTGATATAAACACCTTTATATTCTTATGCATTTCTTCCTCGTGTAAGATGAGTTCAGATGTAATTCTCTCTTTCTGGTGGTGACATCACTTCAGACTGTGTGTTGAAATGAGCTATAACAGACACACGTCTCTAATGTTTTACATTTGGAAATAAACAGAAGCTTTCTTCACATTTAAAGAGACACACACAGAAACGGCAATTTTTTTATACAACATCATATAATGAAAGATCTGTGGTGTATTTTGAGCTGAAATTTACATACACCAGAGACTATTTTTATATTGCTAATAAACCCAGGTGAAAAAGAAATATATTTAAATAGTATTTTTTGGGACATACTTAATATATTTAAAAGCTACTATACTAAATGCATATTAAATGTATTATATTGAACCCACTTCAAATATATTAAATGCATTTCAATATATATTTAAAGTCAATTTTAATCTATTTGCATTATATTTAATATATTGAAATTGTGTTAAATTGGAACAACTTCAAATACACTTAGTGCAATTTAAGTGCACTTTTTAAAAATGTATTTATAATATGTTTTAATGCTGTACTAGAATTACACTAAAAGTCCATTTTTTGTTACTCATCAAATGTGTTATTAGTATATTTTAAATATACTATCAGCTTATTAATAATGTATTTGCAATTCACTAAACTAGCCAATATTAGTATATTAAAAAGACATTCACAATTTAAAAAAAAATATATTGTAATATATTTAGATTTTGCTTTTTTTACATATTGAATATATTTAAATTACACTAAGTGCATATTAAATGTATTTCAAGGTTACTTATTAAATGCGTTTCCAGTGTATTTTAAATATAATATTAGCTTATTTCTAATGTATTTGCAAAACACTACACTAGCCACTGTTAGTATACTATAAAAACATTTAACAGAACAATTTAGTATGACAATACTGCATTTTCAACACAATGCCAAAAACTTCTTGAAGATTAAAAATATGTAAAATACGCATTTTGAAAAATACAAACTTTTATGTATTTTTTTTACATTTGGTGTACATTACACAGCAGCATTTGTAAACTCTTTAGAAAAACATCTTCACATAAAATTTTGCCGACCTTCAGAACAATTTAGTATGACAATACTGCATTTTCAACACAATGCCAAAAACTTCTTGCAGATTAAAAATATGTAAAATACGCATTTTGAAAAATACAAACTTTTATGTATTTTTTTTACATTTGGTGTACAATACACAGCAGCATTTGTAAACTCTTTAGAAAAACATCTTCACATAAAATTTTGCCGACCTGCAGAGATACAACAAACAAACGAACCAACAAAAAAAACACTAAAGAAACAAATAAAGTGCATTTTTAACAAACAACCAATAGATCCATGCAGTTATTCCAAATACAGAAAAACAAAAGTCAATAAAATGCATTTTTAACAAACAAACCAACTGAAACATCACTATCCTCATATTTCCAGAGAAGCGCGACTGCTCTTCGAGTTTGCCTCATTATTGCACTTCCTGCGAATGAGGGCTCGCACCTCTGACACTGTAGAGTTTGGAAATTGTTTAATTACAGTATCTGTGAAAGGGGAGAAAGAATTTGTTAATATTTAACCAAAAGAAAATTGTATTCCAACAGAATGTTGTGTCATTTATTTCAGATTATAAAAATTAAATATTTATTAGTCAGTCTTTTATGACTAAAAGTGCAAAAAAGTGACCGACCTATGACAACAGCAACTTTGTGAGGGTCCAATTGGTCTTTTGAGGTTTGATTTCCAGACTTCCCGGTCAGAGTACATCTTCCTAGTTTCTCTTTTCCAAAAACTAAAGAGACCAATTCCTGTGTAAAAATTGAAACTCGTGACTTATTCAGTCTGTCATACATCCTCCGGGGGACTTTTACATCAGACTCAGCAAGGGAAATCTGTGTAAAATAAGAAACAAACAGTATTATGAACTTTATGATTTAAATAGTGAATATCCAGAACAAAAGGTTTCATTCAGAGCTTCAAGCACGTCATGCAGGAGCTACTGAATTTGTAAAGTGGTAATGCATACCAAAAACACAGCTAAAATAATGATTACAAATATGAATAATTAGTAACGCCTCATACCATTTCTGAGGAATCAGCAAGAGACAGCTCACTGGAACTTGAGCTGCATGATCTTCCTCTATCCATAGACTCCAAGACATCTTTGAGAGATGCTACTAACCCAGGAAGCTCTACAAGAAACAAAGAAGTTAGAAGAATGTTATACAAAGTTAGGGCAGTACAAACATCAGTTCAGGTTCTACATTTGTGCTTGGGCTATTGATTAAATAATGACATGTATTAATTTTTAGAAGCATCACTGTAACTTCATAGCAATACAAGTCAAATATTTTATAGTTTTAAGATAGTAAATTCTAGAGAAAGATGCAAATTGGTTAAAGCTGGCAAAGGTCTAGATAAATTTAGATAAGCTGAAAACAACCATATAAAGTACAATTATATGGTTGTACACTACACTAACACTAATACTTTAACATAAAGAAAACAACAACATTTGTAACATTATTTAAACCCCAATGTAAACACATTAACTCATTGGACAGATCCACAATAAAAAAAAACTATGTTAAATAGCCCTATACACACATGCACAAATAATTTAAACTAAAAGAGAGATACTGATAATAAATTGATGGCTCGGGGCTAGGCATGGGCCGATTACCGGCTTCAAGGTATACCGAGGTTTTAAACAGTCAAGGTTTCAAAACCACTGAAATATTCTGTGATACCGTCTCCAAGGTATGAGCTGTGTTTATACATGTGATTGATTTGATGTTTACATTTAATATACATTACAAAAATATTATATATTTTTTGAAAGCATATTATAATTTAAAGGCTTTATTTTTACCTGGCATTTAAAAAATAACACATTTTTGTGTTGCAATGGCAAAACCGTAACACCGTGAAACCGTGGTATTTTTGCTAAAGGTTATCATACCGCCAGAATCTTATACTGGCCCATGCCTACTCGGGGCTTGAATTAGGGATGTCTCGATCCAATATTCTGGATCGGTATCGGAGCCAATACGGCATTTTGGCTGGATCGTATAACGGTTCGAGGACAGACAATATGACCGATTCCAATTACGATACTGCGCGTTAGCCGTGGCTGTTACTAACAAGCAATTAAAAGGACAAAGTATTATAAAAGCACCAAAAATTTTTTGCACTATATTCAAAGTCTTTTAATACACTCAATAGCTTCATGTGAAGGAACAAACGCACATTTAAAGAGATTTAAGATCACAGAAACACTGTAACTTACTCGCAAACTGAGTTAATCCACTGGTGAAGCGGACGGTTGAAACGCGTCATTAAACACACGCACACACACACAACTGTAGGCTGTTCTAAAGATCTTGGCCCGGTTGCATAAAGCACCTTAAAGGGACACTTCACCCATTTGCATTAAGCTTTGTATAGTTAGAACCCCAGTCATGTTTTTGAATGGTCATGCATAATTTTCTCAGTTGCCGCTGAGACAGGAGAAATACAGATTTCAGTGTTGCACTTCCTTCTTTCAATTATGTAAAAATCATCATTTTACATCATTGAAAGAAGGAAGTCCAATATCTTTGTTGAGGGAGTGAGACTACAAACACCCCTTTTCTCGATCAAATAGGCACCAAATTCTAAATGTATGTCAAATTTCACCTACAAATATAACACACTTTCAATAAAGATTAATGTTTCTACGGGTGAAATGCTCCTTTAAGTGTAATTTTCCCTTAAGTTCACCCTTATGTTTCCCTTAAAATTAAGGGTGTTGCAGAAAAACCCTTAAGTTTTTTCTGTTGCGTCTCCATGGCAACAATAGTATTTTATAACAACAAACCGGGGTCGCTGTCATGAAACACTTTACGATTACCTTTACCTAAGAGAACCATTTAAGGGATTATATGCAAAACACTTTAATTATTCTCTTACATTAGTTAAGGGGAATTTACCCCTTAAGTGTAATACTTAAGGAAAAACTTAAGGTGCTTTATGCAACCGGGCCCTGATTTCAGTAAGTCGTTCAAGGATGTCAATTCTGCACACAGAAAGCCCATAAAAAGTCTGGTCAAGCGCATAATTACCAAAATAACCATCTGCACAATAAAGCTTTTTTACTATGACAGAATTACACAATTAAGGAAAAAATATTTAGCTTACTTAATTGATCAAACTTAACTATTATATGTTCTCCTAAACAATGTAATGATTAACACCCGTTTCACACATACTCCTTATGCAGTACGTATGCGGTGGGATCCGTCAATCATCCGTTGTGCTTTCACACATACTCTGTTTGCAGTGCGTTGCTAACCGCTGCTTCTGCGTATCAAATGATCATGTGATTGACACTTTCTGTTGAGAAGCGCCTTCTCAATAAACAATATAATAGCCTACTGTGTTTTTTTTTCACAAAACAATATAGCCTACTTTAGATATTATTTGAAAGACTAGATAGGATGTTTAAAATCTCTAGTGTAGTGGTCAGGACACATGAATGGATCAAAGGTCTATTTATCTTCACATATATCATAGATATAAATTAGCATTATAACTTTTGAAAAGAAAATATAGGTGACAGCCATATGGTTACATTTCCTACTATTTATATATTTGCATAGACGAGAGTATTTATATAACGGCAATGAACGTTTCATATGGCAAGAAATATTCTCACATAACTAAAATAACAGCATAATGACATGAATCAACAGACAAGGAAGCAAGAGTGACATGTACATTGTATTATTACGGGAAAAACGGCAATATTATCCTACTGAAATAAACTCTGAGGTAATAGTGCTGATTGACAGGTATGCTTCACCTTCTTTCAAACAGATCATTTTGTAGTTCCCCTTAGAAAAATTATCCATAATTTATTATAATGAAAACGTTTTTTTTTGTCAGATTGATTATAATTGTATTACCTAATCAGTTTAACTAAAAATTTCAACAGACAGTAAATTTGTTTACTGTTGTTTTACTACAAATAAAAACTAAAAGACTATGTTAGTATAATTAAACAATGGTAAAATTAATAGCATACTTTATGTATATGCATATATATAAACATGTTAGAGTATTTAACAAGATGTTATACATATCATTTTTCAACTCGTGATAAGTGCTTTGCTTTACTTGATTCATACGGGGATTAAACAAATAAGATTACAGAAGAAACTACTGAAATACTTTATTTACGTCCATTTAGGGTGAAATTACTACATTTTTGTGTAAATCTGTGTTCATTCTGACCACAAAACATGCGCTATCACATTAAATCAGCGCGTGCAGCTTGCGAGCAGTACAGCAAAAATAGACTCGCTGCCAAAACGATTGCAGCACTGCTGCACCACACCGCATCTGCAACGGACTGGACAGACCGCATATGTCTGAAAGCTCTAACCTGTTAACATGGGCAGGGCACGTAAAAAAAAATCATGCACCGCAAACGCACTGCATACGGAGTATGTGGGAAACAGGCGTAATAATTACTAATGTTCCTGTAACTTTTAAATCATTTATAATTATAGATTTTTTTTACATTTAAAATTATACTGAATGTAGCAGAATGCACTTTACACATTTAATTACAGTAGTATCGGGCAGGTATCATCTGATATTCGGAATTCTGGTATCAGAATCGCAAATGAACAAGTGGTATAGGGACATCCCAAGCTTGAATCATTAAGAAATGTTTGATATTTGTTTAATTCCTAGTAATTTACCTTTTAATGCTTTGACAACATCACCATCAAGCATGACAGGAGTGTTCAGTGGAGATGTCCTCTGCAAAACACTGTTGTCAAACTCTTTGTTTCCAGTAAATTCTTCTTCGTCATCACTGTCCAGAGCAGACTGTATGTGTTAAATTTGACACAAGATTAAAAGACGTTAACAACCACATACAATATAACACTTATACTTCAAAAAATGAATGCATTACTTAGTACTTTTGTCTTGTTTTCTTCTACAAATACCTGAAAATTCTTAAATTGAGATATATTTACTTGATAAGCAAGTGGCTTAAGATATTAAGTCTTGTTTATTGAAATAGATGATGAAAATCAAGAGGTTTTTTTTTTACTTAAAACAAGTCAAAATATTTGCCAGTGCAGTAAGAAAAATAAACTTAATTGCAGTTTCAACTTAGTTTATTTTTCTTACTGCACTGGCATATATTTTGACTTATTTTAAGCAGGAAAAACTCTTGTTTTCGTCATTTATTTCAAAAACAAGACTTAATATCTTAAGCCACTTGCTTACCAATGATGGATCCTACCTTAGATTCTCACGTGTAAAAATTTGTTTATGTATATTATAGCTCTATGCTAAATATTGTTTATTATTTCACATGACCTTTTACCTAAGCTAAAAGGGGACTCTTATGATTAAGCCTGGGCGGAAAACCGGTTGTTGTTTTTGGGCTCGTGTTGGAGCGGATGTTATCGGTGGATAAATAAAGAGAAAACGTTATAACAACTGAAGTTTATTTTGTGTTTAACATTTATTATTGTGTTTTTTATCTTTAATCATTTATTTACATAATCAGAATCATGTTATAATCATTAGTTATCCATTTAATTATGTTTGATTATTTAATATTATTTTATCCTTATTAGCCTTTTTATTATTACATTATTGTTTATTCATTCATTATTCATTATATTTCTTTATTATATATGTCTCTAATTCATTTCATGGTGGTTCAGTCTAACATTTGTGAAGTTTCATGATCTGTTCTGTCTGTGTCTAAACAAAGATAGATAAAGAGAATGTTTATGGAAGCCCAAGGTCTAAGGGATGTTGCAGCGGAGCAATTTTGATATAACAGTGCATGCTGTATTCATTGGTTTAGATGAGAAAATAGTACAGAGTTTTATTGATGGACAGTTTCAGTTGCTGATGTCTCAATGTTCAAACCTCGTCTAAACCACGTGGTTCTCATCTCCATTCCTCGGGCCCCCCTCACAGAACATTTTAGATGTCTCCTTATATTAAACACCTGTATTAGTTCATCAGTTGTTAGTGTGTTAATTAAGAAAATTTTTCAAACATTTTGGCAGGAGCCTGATGAGTGGATTCAGGTGTTTCATATAAGGAGACATCTTAAATTTTCTGGGAGTGGGGGCCGAGGACTAGAGTTGAGAACCACTGATCTAAACCTTTGTCTCATTTCCTGTTTATGGTCTTCTCTAGCAACGATGGATCAACCTCTTAACTGACAGATGCCTGTTAAACAAGTAAACTTATATTTTCTGACGTGATCTGGCGTCCAGGGCTGGATAGTTTTTTATTTTGTCTGTGGTGTGGAGACCTGATCAAACACCAAATATCTGATCAAGTATCTCAATGTAAGAATGTTAAGATATTTATAGGCCTATTAGAAAACAAGACATAAATACTAAGTAAGACCTTCATTTTTTGCAGTGTAGTAGTGATGTTGAATTATTCAATAAAGTAATCAGTTTACAATAAAGGAAATTTTATATTTAAAATCTTGGTTCATTACAACTATAAGATTTCAAATTGTTGTGTATATTGTGACGCTATGGGTCATTCTAAATCTTCACTTTTCACCTCTGTTGCCAAGATTTAGTGAAATCACACAAAAAGCATGTAAGAGCAAATAGAAGGATTATAAAAAAATATTGATTAAATAAAGGATAATTTTTACATATTTTTAAAACATTTGTTTTCAGTCTAATTGAAGGAACAGAACATAGAACATGCATTATCTCCTTCTATAATAAAATAGTGGCAAACCTTGCTCCATTAAGTCAGAATTTAAAATTTGTCAAACTGAGATGGAAAAATCCGAAGTTGACTTGATTCTTAGAGCATTTCCTATTTATTGGGAGATAGACAAGAGCACAAAAAGTAATCAAAATAAAATTAAAACATTGCTTACTCTTTTCCTTGATCTTCTCTGCTCTGTGTTATCAAACAGGTCAATGTCTGTGTTATCAGAATCCTCTGACACTGGAGTAGAGGTTATCGGTGGTACTTTTTTCTTTTGTAAGTTCTGGATGTCTCTTTTGAGTTTGTCTCCCATTGCAACATCAGCTGCACTTTGTGATGTACGTACAATCTAAAAACAAAACATTCATATTTAACATTTCACCAAAAATAAAGAAAAAGAAGAGAAAAATAAAAAGCAGGCAGTAAACATTGTTAAACAGTACAATCATTCTGAAGGATAAGAGAAACAAAAACCTTTACGGATGTTTGCTGTGTGGTGGTCTTCCAGATGTCTTCTCCTTTCTTAAACGCATCTCTCTTCACAATTAAGTCTTTGTAAACATCTGTAATTACAATATAAATTTACCAAAAAACTACATACTTATAGGGTTAAAAACATAGTGAAGTTAAAAATTTTCTGGTGCTATTAATATAAAGAAAAAAACGAGTTACTTAAAGTTCGTCCCGCGTTGTATCATGGGAAAATATTGAGTTAGTGAGTGTTACATCGCATTTAGATTCAAAATCCCAATGCAGTGTGTGTTCTTCACTCAGCTTTCATACAGACACTACTACAAAATGGTGGATGTCCATAGTGAACTATTTAGGAGAAAAAACGCGGTTTCAAACACTTTCTGCAGCGGTGCGCTCCCCCAGCTTCCATCACATGCATTGAAACCTGATTAAAACACGCCAGAGACTCAATTATGAATTACGGATTAAAACAGTTAACACTTCGCCTGCATACATGTGCTAAAGGCAAGTTGTTATTCGAATAATAAGCTCTTTTACGCGCATGCTCAGTATGTGTGTAAATGGTCACGTTCCACGTGTTTACAGTCATGACTCATGCATCTTTTCTGAAATAACGTTATCAGTAAGACGAGCATCGAGATCATTTTAAAATGCCATTTTAAATCAGCATGGCTGTAACGTGTACACAGCACCTAAGCATCTAAGTTAATAGACCGTGTTAGCGGTTATATAACGTATTAATCCACGTAACATTAAGTTAACTAACATTGAGTAACAGCTCCCAAATGCACACTACTGGTGTGTGAAAATAGTTTGGACATCCAAAGTTATCTTAAAAGGTAGTTATACTAATCGATAACAATAATTAACTTACCACCAAGAAAAAGGATTTTAGCTGCAAGGTTTTTCGTCTGTCCATTGCGGCTGCGACTTGGCAGGCGCACCTCGATGTAGCCCTCTTCACTGTGAAGTTGTTCGCGGGACTGCACTACAAATTCTGGTCGTCTGTGCGGTTTTAAAATGATATCGGTGCTGTCCACCTTCACCATGTCATTGTCTGGGAAATAAAACAGACCATAGCTTGGAAGCGACATGGTGTCTGTGTCGTCGTGCCGTGTCGTTAAATCGCGTTCGCAGACAGTTCGCACGCCGTCTGCATCATGGACTTTCAAATGACAGTCTGTGATTGGACAATTAGCTACAAAGTCCATTTGAAATACTTGGCTCTGATTGGTGAAAAAGAAAAACACAGTGACGCCAAAAAACAAGTACTACAACGTATATTGATACAGTTCAATTATTTTCGTTACTGTCGCCTGGAATGCTTCTGGCAATGAAGAAATACAAATCATACCTGAATTCACAAGTTAATGACATTCCAAGAACTACAGCTTATCGCATTAAAAAGCTGGGTACACAGCATAAAGAGGTAATGTTTTTTCAATTACACTATTATTAAGTTAAATGTATTTTACTGAATTGTTTTGTATCAAGATCTGCCAAAAATGTTATATATTATTTTACCTGCTGTATAAGAATTACAGAATGCTTGTATTGTCTGTGACATACAGGGTGTGAAACATCTTTTTTTCTTTCTTTACAGAACATACATCCACATGGTTACAAAAACTATGTGTGCTTTAATGGTTCTGAATTACCAAAAACAACTGAATACAGGAGAAGGAAAACACTGGTAATATTGTTTTTGAGTTTATGGTTAGATGAAACATAAAAGTGTTGTAAAACCTGATTTTTTTTATCATTATTTAGTAATGGTGTGACGAGATTAAATATGTATCGCAAAAATAATTATGTCAAGAGATTTCTCGGGGAGGTGTAATGCTGGCCGTTTCTCCAACAAAAGGCTGCATCCTTTGGAGGTCGCATTTTTTAGACTGCATACTTCATAAAGACTGTCTTATTACATAATGTTAACAATTATACCGTTTACTATTATATTAAGTTAAACGTAAATTGTTGTAATATGCTTATGACTTGCGAATGTAATGCTCAGTTAACTGAAATAAACCAGGCTTAATGACGTATGCAGCCTGCATGCGACCTCCGGATGTTGCAGCCTTTTGTTGGAGAAACGGTCATTGTCAGCATAAATTTAAGTTCTGGGTAAACCTTTTCCAGTGCAGTGTGCATTCATTATATTCAGTCTTTTACTGCATGTGCTTTTGTGTTTGGGCTTCCAATAATGTTTGTCTACCTGGGCGATTGTCTGTTGATCAGTGTCAGAAGCGTCTTAGCAGAATAAACCCTCACTCAGAGTTTACATGATTTTATCTTTGCATGTTCTTGATCAAGAATAAAAGTGGCTATTATAATTTATGTTGTAACAAATTGGACAAATATTAAAGATTTAAATGGATTCAAACGTTGTTTGGTTAAAAGGTGCTAAAGTTTAGATTCTAAAGTGAAATTAACAAAAGCGGGTCCGTTAGGGCTCCCGGCAGGCATTTGTTATAATACATAATGCTGTTTTTTATTACAAAGGCTACTTATTACTGTGTTTACTTGTTTTGATACTTTATTTGAACAAATGATTATTGCATCGTCATTATTATGTGATTTTAAAGGTTATTGCTAAATTGGGTCTATTTTTATTACCAAAAATATCAAAATTAGCAAAATAATTGTTAGGGACAGTCCTAGATTACTTAAAACATTTTTAAAAATGTGATTTCAGTTTCCCCATTCATTTATTTTATCATTGAGGATTTTTTAAAAAATGTAAAAAATCTTGTCTCGTTCTTGTGAACCCAATCTCGTGTCTTGTTTCGTCTCGTAGATTAAGTGTCTCGTCACACCCCTATTATGTAGCCTACTGTTATTACTACTAAGTACTACATATCTAAGTTCTACAGTTCTTTTTTAATCATTAATAATCGAGAAGCAGTATTTTTTACTTAATCCCCTAACGAAATGATTCTAACACCTACTTGGTATGTTATAGCTCTCCATTAATTTGAATAACAATGAGGCCACCAAGGAAAATGATAGTGTCCACTATACTCAGTGTCCAATACCAGCAAAGAGATGCAAAATGGATAACCAAGTGCAGAAAGTGGTTGAGTGGGTAGGTAAAATGCTGTGTGGACATCTGTTATTCATTTATTATGTTATTCACACATAATATATATATATATATCATGTAGACTGAACATTTATTAAAATTTGTTTTATATAGAGTGTTAATGATGAGAATTATGATGAAAGAAGGCTGTCTTTTGAGGAAAACCTGTGCCAGTCTCCTGAGAGGCATAATGAAGAAGCAAACATACATCAGGTAAATATATTATTATTAATATTATATTATATTAATTAAACGTAAAAATATTTTTAAGATGCCAAAAAAATCAGACATCCATCTTTAGACTGAACATTTATTAAAAATTTGTTTGGTATAGATTGTTAATGAAGAGAATGATGATGAAAGAAGGCTGTCTTTTGAGGAAAACCTGTGCCAGTCTCCTGAGAGGCATCATGAAGAAGCAAACGTACATCAGGTAAATATATTATTAATATTATAATATATTAACTAAAACTAAAAATATTTTTGAGATGCCATTAAACACACATCTATCATTTAGATTGAACATTTATTAAAATTTGTTTGGTATAGAGTGTTAATGAAGAGAATGAAGATGAAAGAAGGCTGTCTTTTGAGGAAAACCTGTGCCAGTCTCCTGAGAGGCATAATGAAGAAGCAAACGTACATCAGGTGAATATATTATTTGTTGCTATCATCATCAACAATTCACATCAGTATGTGGCTAGATTGATTCTGTCAAACTAATGTCACAACAAATACACAAATTAAGTATTGGAATTGTTAAAGTGTTATAGGTTCTTTTTGTATGTATTATAACAAATCTATTCAACAGACAATTCGGGACAGCACTGGTATGGTTTGTGGGGGACACCATGACCATATAATTGATTTGCAACCATCTGAAGTACCGCACCTGAAACAAGCTCAAACTCCAAATTCATCACAGGTATTGTCATAAAATATTCATGGTGTGGTTTTATGAGTTGCAGCCGTGATATAAATGACATTGAAATGAAAGGATTCTATTTATAATGCTTTAATTATTAAAATTCATAAGTAGGACATAATGTTGAGAGGACAAACATGTTATGCCCTTTCATTTGGTTAATAATTATAAAAATCACAAAGAACAAAAGCATTGTTTCACGGTCTATTTATAATTTTCCATGGCTTAATTGTTTCAGAGCGGTTTGTTTTTCTTTTTGCAAGATTTAAAAAAACACGAGGCAGAAAGTATAAACTAATTCATTTTGTTGTGGAACAAAAATAGTTTCTTTAGAAATGTAAGATCACTGTCCCTGGCAGAGGCTTTCTAGTTACTAATCTGTTTGTTTAATTGTATTTGTCTTCTTTTAGGGATCAGAAGATGATGAGCTTCTTTACCCAGGAGCATCTATCTCCAGAGGGCAGAGTCTGCTGCTTTTGATGTCCTTTATTTTGCGACACAACCTCACAGGGACAGCTCTTGAAGACCTCCTCAAATTGTTTAATGTACATTTTCCAGGATCGGTGCCAGCTACTTCTTACCTTTTTAATAAAGCTTATGGGCAGTACGGACAATATGAATCACATTTTTACTGTTCAGGATGCACCAACTATATAGGTAAGGTTAATGGTCAGACACAGTGTTCTGTATGTCACATGACATTTGAAGCAGACATAAATTTGAAAAAAGGGTCTTATTTTCTGGTTTTAAAATTATCTAGTCAAATTAAGGACATTCTGGAAAATTCCAAGAATAATTTAGACAGAAAAATGTCTAATAATGGTATTATAAATGACATACATTCTGGAATAGAGTATGAAAAGCTAATGAGGAGTGGTAAAATTAGTAAAGAGGATGTGAGTTTACTGTGGAACTGTGATGGTATCCCAGTTTTCAAGAGCTCTAAGTGTCAGCTATGGCCTGTTCAGTGCCAGATCATTGAACTGGATCCAAAAGAACGAAAAAATAATATCTGCATACCATGTATTTGGTTTGGAGAGAAGAAACCCAACATGGCAACTCTGTTAACTCCATTTGTTGATGAGCTTCAAGAACTGGAGCAAAATGGAATTCAATGGACGGACAAACAGAACCAGCAACATTTATCTAAGGTGCATGCCCTGATCTGTAGTTCAGATTCAGTGGCTCGCCCCCAAATCCGAAACACAAAACAGTTTAATGGCACATATGGCTGTGACTTTTGTTATCATAAGGGTGGGGGTTCATACTCTTACATGTATCCTGAACCTGCTCTCAGATGTGAAACTGAGCATTTTCAGCATGCTATGGCTGCAACTCCTAAGCAGCCGGTAATGGGAGTGAAAGGTCCCTCTCCTTTAATGAAGCTATCAAACTTTCAGATGGTTAATGGATTTGTGCCTGAATATCAGCACAGTGTTTGCCTAGGAGTGACACGGCAGCTAATGGCATTATGGTTGGATTCCACTAACCATGACAAACCATGGTACATTGGCACCAAAACTGAAATCATTGATAGCCAGTTACTAGCAATCAAGCCTCCAGTAGAGTTAATTAGAGTTCCACGTTCTGTAAAAGAACGGAAATATTGGAAGGCCTCTGAATGGAGATCTTTTCTATTGTTCTATGCTTTGCCAGTGCTTGGTGGTGTTCTTTCTAAGAAATACTGGAAACATCTTTTCCTTCTTGTTTTTGGTATTTATACTTTGCTTCAGGAAAATATACAAATGGTTGAGATTGATAGAGCAGAGAAAGCACTGAAGAAATTTGTTATGGAATTTGAGAAGTTGTATGGCAAGGAAAACATGACATTTAATGTGCACTTGATGACACACATTTCTGCAAGTGTGAGAAACTGGGGACCTCTGTGGGCTACATCCACCTTTTCTTTTGAGTCTTTTAATGGTACGCTCTTAAAGTTCTTTAATGGAACCACTCATGTCCAACAACAGATAGTGCAGAAATTCCTCAAATGGAGAGACCTCACAATCAAGGCTGACAAGGGCATGAATAATGCCAAAGACACAGTCAAAAAACTGTTCTATGATATGCAGAACAGCAAGCAAGAGACGGCTAAATCAGCACAAATGTCAGAGAATGTTAGGGTTTTTGGTAATTCTCATTCAGTGACCATGCCAGTACGGCACAGGCTTGCTATTGAAGATCTTTTTGGTGTCAAGGTACAGCAAGGGCTGTATTATGATCGTTTTATTATTGGGGGTGTACTTTATCACACAGAAAGTAACACAAGGCTTCAAAAAAGAAAAAACTCAGTTGTAGAATTAACTGATGGCACATTATGCAAGATTCTGAGCATTGTGGCATTCAAGCCTGAAGGTTGTAATGCACCAATGAGTTGTGTTTTGGTTAAGGAGCTTTGCAGGACTAGAAAAATGCTTTGTAGGGATCTTGACCTTAAAATTTGTTCAAAGTTTATTCATGAAGTTAAAGAGTCAAATACTGTTTATGCAGTGCATACACAGTCTTTGAAACAAA
The DNA here is from genome assembly GCA_025389145.1 of Misgurnus mizolepis. Classification (NCBI taxonomy): domain Eukaryota; kingdom Metazoa; phylum Chordata; class Actinopteri; order Cypriniformes; family Cobitidae; genus Misgurnus; species Misgurnus mizolepis. The sequence continues at coordinate 1,656,837 of JAIFKI010000007.1, forward strand.
AATGTGTGATGATTGAGTTGAAAGACACAATTTATGTCATAGCTCTGCCAAATAACATTGAAAGGGACTGAAATGATTGCCGTTGTCTTAATGAAAGGCTTGAATTAATAAATTGCATATGTAAAATGCTTTATAAACAGCACTCTGTCACTATGGAACTTAGTATATAACTAAATGGTAAGATTTGTTTGTTTTGGATTTTATTGTACTGTAATCTTTTATATTCATGTGTTCAAGGACTGGTTCAGATGTGAGTTTTAAGTTGATTGTTTAAGCTACCTTATTATTGAAAGACATAATGTAAAAAAAACCCTGTAAAGTTACTGCTTAAACTTATAATTTTATCCTGTTAAAAAACAAATAACTTGTTTGGAGTGAAATATAGATATTCTAGCACATTTTTGGCAAATAGAATATTTGAGTAACTAATGCACATTTACATAATGTTTTTAAAGTGCAATAAAATGTATTTTAATTATCCCAAAAACCATGCTTTATTGTTTTAAGTGACAAAAGCAATATAAATAAGCCATATTCCTACATGCTTATTGTAGTTATTAGAATTAGAAGTGCATTACTTTTTAGTTAAGTTTATTGGTAATTATTGCTACCCAGATAACAAATAAAGTAAACAAAAAAGTACATAAGACTAAATATGCTGCTAAAATATGTTTGTGTTTTGTATATTTCTTTCAATAATTAAGCGTATATTTCTTACCAACGTACTTCTACTACGCTTTTAAGAAATAAATGAAAAATGTGTTTAAATTTAGCATATTTCTGAAAAGTGTATTTAAGCATATATTTATTACCAGTGTACTTCTAGCACACTTAATATAAATACATTAAAAGTATGCTTGAGTTTAGCATATTGCTTTTAAATGTAATTAAGCATATATTTATTACCAGTGTACTTCTAGTACCCTTAATATAAATACATTAAAAATATGCTTCAGTTTAGCATATTTCTTAAAAATATCCTTAAGTTAAGCATATTTCTTAAAAATATAATAAAACATATATTTATTACCAGTGTAATTCTAGTACACTTAATATAAATATATTAAAAATATCCTTAAGTTAAGCATATTTCTTAAAAATATAATAAAACATATATTTATTACCAGTGTAATTCTAGTACACTTAATATAAATATATTAAAAATATCCTTAAGTTAAGCATATTTCTTAAAAATATAATAAAGTATGTATTTATTACCAGTGTAATTCTAGTACACTTAATATAAATATATTAAAAATATCCTTAAGTTAAGCATATTTCTTAAAAATATAATAAAGTATGTATTTATTACCAGTGTACTTCAAGTATACTTTAAAAAAATATGTTAAAATTCAATTTAACATATTTTTAATACACTTCAAATAAGTATGTTGAAAATACAAATGTATTATAAACATACTATTTGTATTTAAAGTATATTTTAAATACATTAAATACTACGTCTTTTTGACCTGGGAACAACTGTTAGGTGCTTTTTACATCAGATTTTTTTTTTACCATTGATATTCAAAAAGGCTGAAGAGTTCTAGAATGGATTGTGAGGATCCGAATTCTTCTACTAATCCTAATAAAGGACCTGAGTACACATTGAACTTTGCATAACGGCAAAGTGTCAGAAGGTCGTTTCTGTTGTTAATCTGTTACACTGCAAGCTTCATAGTGAGAGCCCAGCGAAAGGCCCTTGGATCAAACCTTATAATGAGTTGACATCTTATAATTTAATTTCAGAAAAAATTACTCAAGACAAAATATAACAAAAATATTGAACAGCTGAAGTAAGGAGAACCAGATACTGCTCATGTTCTTACTCTTGACACTGAGCTTTTAAAGGTTTTGTTACTGTATGTATTCTGTTGATGTACTCTGGGGACACCAAAGATTTATTTGACATCTTAAATATTTTTTTTGTGAAATGTCCCCTTTAAGGAAATGAATCAAGTACAAATGAACCAACCCGTGTCAGGATCACAGTGCCACCAATGTGTGGTTTAGTTTCTTTATTTTCACATTCTGACTTTCATTATTTGTAATGCTTCCAGTTGCATCTTTAGAAATTATAATTTTTTTTTAAAGAGGAGGATTTTGCCAAAAAAGCTTGATATGCACTTAGAGGGTTTTGCAGTCAAAAGACAATCAAATCTGTTAATTACCATTGAAATGACTTCATGACATTTATAGAAAATAATGCATTTCAGTGTCTAACTACGCTAGTAACCGTTTCATTGCCAGTACAGTGGAATAACTAAACATTAAAAGTTGACTGGATTGACCTTAACTTTAGTGGTATACTAGTTCCATAGAGAACCATATGCTCATTTTCTCGTATTTGAGGCGTGGTTTACGAATGCCCAGAGCCGTTTATTGGGTGCTACAAATGTCTAACATGAAAAATCAAATAAAAAACTGTAAATGTTCAATATATCAAAATACTTTGTTGTCATTTTATTACACTTTCAACACTAAAATAATCAACAACATTTCAAAACTGCTAATGCAGGTAATGACTAACAATTTAACATAACACTTAAAGGAAAACGCCCACATTTTGGGAATTTAGCTTATTCACCGTATCCTTCAGAGTTAGATAAGTCCATACATACCTTTCTCATCTCCGTGCGTGCTATAACTGTCTGACACAGCCCCCGCTAGCTTAGCTTAGCACAAATACTGGAAGTGAATGGCTCCAGCATACTGCTCCCAATAAGTGACAAAATAACGCCAACATTTTCCTATTTATATGTTGTGATTTGTATAGTCACACCATGTACAAATAATTATTATCATTATTATTATAGAATACGGTGAAATTAATAGCACAAAGCAAATTGTTTTTGCACAAAAAACCCACAAACATTAGCCAGCTAAAATGAAAAGTGCCCTTTCCCCCTCTGATTCAATAGCACAGTGAAGGCTACAGTCATGAGTTACCTCAAGCACCGCTCGTTTGTTACTGGGGCGATAGAGCATTCGTGACAATATAATAATTACTAACATGACAACGAGCCCGGGAACAACCGCAATAGTAGTGACTACCCTGTTCATGTAATAGTGTCACTAACGTTACATTAGATCTAGCTAATGGCACTGTTACAGTAAACTAACTTAGTCATCTAAAAACATAACGGAACACTTACCGTAGCCGCAGGTGATCCGCTGTCTTGTCTGTATGATCGATGTGATGTCCGTATTCTTCACGTTTCATTGTCCGTCTGGCAAATACAAATTCCATTTTTTGAAAATAGTCTTCCTCTGTGAAATGTTCTGAGCAATGATGGTGGCTACAGGTGAGTTTGGATGTATATCCAGAGCAAGCAGCCATTGTTTCATCAGATCAGTGTTTTTGGTTGGAATTCTATAAAATATCATGGTACTTTTTCTCCCCTGTTTATTGTTGCAGCTCTTTAAAATACAGTAAACACCCATGATTGTAATACATTTACTATCTAGCAATCGCTAACTCCGTTACTCCAACTCTAAGCATCCTCTCTGCTCCTCACCACGGGGCTTCTCACTCAGGTGCTGCGAGAAAATCACTCCACCCAAGCAGCAGTGCTTCACCTGAGAATATAGTTCCCAGTATTATATGATTAAAAGATGTGTGTGTCTCATACAACCTTGTTATTTGTACACGATCTGACTATACAAATCACAACACATAAATATGAAAATGTTGGCATTATTTTTTCACTTAATTGGGAGTAGTATGCTAGCTGGAGCCATTTACTTCCAGTCTTTGTGCTAAGCTAAGCTAGCGGGGGCTGCGTCAGACAGAGTTACAGCACGCACGGAGATGAGAGAGGTATGTATGGACTTATCTAACTCTGAAGGATATGTTGAATAAGCTAAATTCCCAAAATGTGGACATGTTCCTTTAAACCCTGAAAACAACAACAAAAAATCTAATGCACACAAATATTAAAGGTCAAGTTCTTCCTGATTCCATTTTTTAAAGCCTAGTTAGTGTGTAATGTTGCTATAATAGCATAAACAATACCTGTAAAATAATAAAGCTCAAAGTTCACTGTCAGGCGATATATTTTCTTTAATAGAATTCCTCTTTCAAAGCCTACAGTGAATGTCCGGTTTGGACTACAACCCTCTATTTCCTGCTTTAATGACATCAGTAAAACGTTTTTTTTTTTTTTACTAAACTCCGCCCACATGAATACGTCAGTCACCAGCTTTGGCTCAAACGGCTCTGCTAAGCTAAGCTGCTATCGAATCACAACACACTAAACAAACTACACAATCAAAACTTGTTACGTATTTCTGTAGGAGGGACTAAATATTGCTCATAATGGATATGAAATGAGAGTTGTGTCTTACTATATATGCTAAATATATTACTCAGATTGTAATACTGTGGTGTTTTCTTCAGAACTGTATATTATATATAGATAACTGTAACCAATGTGGATCTGATCACCGGCCGGCACCATCGACACGAGCGTTCTGGCTGTGATCATCTGATGTCTGCTGGTCACACATGTGGATTATACAGGACCCTTGGGAAAGATTTTGGTAGATTCTCATTCCAAATGGTTGGAAATTTATCCTGTAACAACTTCACAAACTACCATCATGAAAATGAAACTGTGTTTTAGCACACATGGATTGCCTAAAATGATAGTGACTGACAATGGAAGATGTTTTACAAGTGAAGAATTTAAGAGTTTTATGATGAGAAATGTCATTCAGCATGTTATATTCACTCCTTATCCTTCATCAAATGGTCTCACAGAACGTGCTGTACAAACTTTCAAAGAGTGGATGAGGAAGTAATGCGTTTTGAAAGGTAAACGCATTAATGTAAACATAGCCTGAATCTCCAGCTTCAAAACTCCTACATCTATAAAGCTTTCTTTTTGCTTTTGTTGTTTTTATAGGACTTTGGTCCTGTCAGGAATGAGCGACTCAAGTAGATCTCAACTTAACATTTCAGCAGGTGACAATCCAGTTGTTGCACGAGGAGTGAATCTATAACTTTTGCTACGTTTACGCCTTTCATTTACACTACACCACAGTTTTTGACCCTCATAAACGGAGTTGTTCATAAACACTGAAGGCCCTGTTTTAGTTTGAGAACTCCGGGTTCAGTGTATGTGAGGAACTACAGTTTTGGTCCAAAGTGGATTCCTGCAGTAGTTGAAAGTTGTACTGGACCTTTATCTACAAAACTGCTATAGGACAGGGACAAATTGTGAAAAGAGATGTGGACCAAATCAGAACTCGCAGTGCTGATGAGCTGTTGGAGATCTCAGAGAATGAACAGGATTGATGCTTGATGCCAAATATGGATTTTGCCAAAGCACCTGGAGTGAAAGAGATGTCTGCCAATCACCCGAATTTCCTGTTATTGAAAAAGAAACGAACCTTCCCACAAAGATCAGGAAGAGAGAGATGCCCTCTGGCCTATTTGAAAGACTGTGTGTCAAAAAACTTAAATATCACATCTGTTCAAAACAAAACCAGAATAAAATGCAACATTTGTGACCTTTTGTTTAGGTGTTAAAATAACGTAATCATAGTGTTGGAATAAGACAGTTAAAACATATTTATTTGTAAATATCCTATAAACCTGAAATAAACTTGACAAACTATATATTGTTGGAAAGGTCTGGGAATTCATATTCCAAGGCCATTTGATGATAGAAATTGTACAGTGACAGTCATTGTGTTAAATGTCACTCACCCCATAGGAATACATATGAATGATTAAATATTTATAACACTAATACCCAATAAACTTGAAATCTTGACAAACTATATATTTTTGGAAAGCTCTGGGAATGTATTTTCATATTTCAAGGCCATTTGAGGGTAGAATTTTAGTAGTGACAGTAATTTTGTTCATTTTCACTGACCCCGTAGGAGTACATATGAATTCGTAATAGATACACAATAAAATCACAATAAAAACAAAGATACATGAGCAGCTGTTATGTGATTTCGATCAATTTCAAGTCAAAAATAAAATTTCTTTCGGAATCGTTCCTGATGCATCCCTGATTAACCAACACACCCTACTATTTTAGGTAAATTTTTATTTACTAATGATTCTTATATGGCAAAAGTTTGTTCAAAGTTAAATAAACATGAAACATTTTCATTCTTTATCTTCTACAGTAAGTTACTGGCAACCAGCTGCATAATTACAGCAATTTTTTACAGTATATTCTTTAAATAAATCGATGAATCTTCAAAAATCTTGACAAACTATATACTGTTGGAAAGCTCTAGGATTGTAGTTTTCATATTTCAAAACCTTTTTGCATCAAAAACAATGCAGAGACAGTAATTTATTCATTTGTGATAAGATAATGCAACTAACCCTTGACACATAGTGGTCTTCATTGGTAAAACCACTAAAAGTGCGATAGAAACCTCACTTTGGGTTTTTACCTTGAAATTTGGTTCCGAACTAGTTGAGACTTGTGCCTTTATTGTTGTGATGTTTTGGGAGTAAAACATTTAAATTTTTATGTAAATTTGATTAAAGAGTATAGACTTTATTGCATTATTTTTATTATTTCAAAATAAGTTTAAAATGGTATGGTATAACTATTTTTTATTTTATTTTATATATACAACTTCAAACACTAAAGTGTAAAACTTTGAAGTGTCTTCTCTAAAACAAGACCAAGATTTTGCTTCTAGGCCAAATGTATCTCATCTTTATTAACAGTGATTTGTTTTATAATGGTAGGCAGGACTGGATTAATAGTCGGGCATACCGAGCATTTTCTTGGTGGGCTGACATACATTTAAACCAAAGTAACATAAACACCTGGTTGTATGGTCATGATGTTTTTTAAATGTCTTATTCCATAGTGGTTAGTTTAACACCTCAACAAAATGTCTCAAAAATTTGCTATTTGGTTTGGTTTTGTTTCGTAGTGATCAGATGTGATACTTATATCATGCCAATTAGGTATTTCACAATATTTTAAAACGCCCTTTTTGTTTTTATTTAGGTTGTGGTTTTCAAAATGTTGTGCTGCAACAAATTACAATGAAAATACAACGTTGTGAAAACTTTTGTGATCATATTCTAATCTGATCATAATCTCTTTGTCCTACACTATCTTTATGACTTTGAAAGCTTTTGTCTTTATTCTTCAGCAATTATTTTTCCACCCCATTTTTTCATTTAGTCATTACTTTATACAATAGTCTGTGATGATTTTTGGTCATAATTGAGACGCCATTTTAAAGCAGTGAGCGTCTTCTGTATCCAGTACAGCAGGAGGCGCTGCAGCTCTTTAGTCTGCAGATAAACTCACTAAAGAAAGAAAGAAAGAAAGAAAGAAAGAGCTCGCAAGCATAGATATGTATAAAGGCTAGATGTCTTACCGCCGAGTCCCTAACGGCATCACCTGGCGGCCATCTTACCACAGGGCGCTCGCTCACTTGTAGCATTGAGTTTAATGGTGCAGGTACTTTTAAATGACCATAACTTGCTCAATTTTCTACCGATTTTCAAACGGTTTGGTTTTTTACAAACGTTATTAACGTGGCTATAATTCTGGATGCTTTAACATGTTTCATTAATTTTTTATTTATTTTTAGTATAGGTATTCAGTGTCATAGGTACATCTTTGACGTTTATAACAAACCAATCCGTTTGAAAATCGGTAAAAAATTAAGCAAGTTATGGTCATTTAAAAGTACCTGCATCATTAAAACTCAATGCTACGAGTGAGCGAGCGCCCTGTGGTAAGATGGCCGCCAAAATGCGGACGAGACATCTAGCCTTTATACAAATCTATGCTCGCAAGTACATGAAATGGGTATTACAGAATTCACAATGGTTAATATTTTAAATAAAGGGACAAATAGGGGCAGGCTAATAAGGGCAATAATGAGGTTCTTTAAAAAAAAAAAAACATCGCGGTAATTAATAGAATTTAATCAAATTCATGCAGATTATCTTTGTCACACTCCAGTACAGTAGGTGGCGGTATGCACCTTTACAGTTGGTTTGCAACCCGCCAGTAAACCCACAAAAGAAGAAGAAAGAGCTCGTGTGTGATGTGTTTGTGTATCCTCAGTGTTTTTCTCTCTTGTGTGTTTCATTGAGTGTAAACAGTTTTGTCTCCGTGTATTTTAGTGTTAATGATGGATGAGATGTGCTGTAAATGAGTATGAACTGATCTGTTCATGCTATTGATGATATTATCACAGAAATCTCTCAGCTGAAGAAAGAGGTGGCGTTACTGGAGACAAAGCTGAGGTCAAGAGGAGATTTAGCAATAAATCGAGAGGTTTGTACAGCTTACACATCATTTATCGGAATTACTCTTGTATCCGTTGAGTTACATATTGTTTAAAATGTGGTCAGATTTACATTGTGTGAGATTTAAAGAGTTAAAAGGATGAGACAGACAAAATAAATAAATTGTATAGAAGGTGTATTTACAAGGTTTACATTGAACTTAAAACAACACACTAAAACTCAAGACTGTTAAAAGAAAGGAATATAAAACTTAAAACAATCTAAAAGTCCAAGTGTCCTCTTGTGTGTGTGTATACAAATGAAGAAAATTATATCTAAAGTCCCTAAAACGTCCAAATACACAAACATTACAGACCATACAGCAACTGTTTGTTTTAGCTATAGCAGAAGCTAATAATGCGCACTAGTTTTTATTTTTATTATGATGAATTCAATGTATATAAGACCAAGGTAGACAGTCAAAATAACACAACAATACAATGAACAGTAAACATGCATAAAGTCAAGGGGAGGTACACAAATATATTCAAAGATTTACATATATTGCATATGATTTACTTTCTTATTACTTGAGAAAAATGTTGTCTTCATATACATTTAAATTTCTTTTTCAAGAACCAAAAATAAAGGTTTATCTTTACAATATTTGCATTTATGAATATAACATTTTGCATAAATTAAAATAAAGTTAATGATAAAATATTCTTTCCTTTTCTTGGAGGAAATCTTTGTAATGCCAAATAAAACATTTTCTAAATATAGAGAAAAGGTGGGGTCAATATGTACAATTATAAATCTAGATAAATCCATTAATTTCTTACATGAGAGCAGCGCCAAAAACAATGAAAAAGTTTCTTCTACTGTATCACAAAAAGAAGAGTTTAGATCAATATGCTTTTTAAATTTAACAAGAAATGTATTCACTGGATAGTATCTGTGTAATATTTTGAATGTAATTTCCTTTACTTAATATTAACTAATAGAAATGTGTTTGGTAGATTCCAAATGGGCTTCCATTCTAGACCTTCCACCTATTCTCTTTTACAGTAGAAAACACAATTTGTAGTGGTGACATTGGGTGTCATTCACTAACAAATGTGTGTGCACGCATGCTTAGTGAATGAAACACTTTGTTTTTTTGCAGCAAAGAACTAATAATTCTATTAACATGAATAACATCAGGTTTAAAGAGAAATTTTCCTATTAAAATGTCAAAACATCAAAAAAAGGGAGGGGGCACATTGCTGTTTTGACAATTAGCTTTGAATAACAATAGTACTCCTTGCGTCTATAAAACAATGTGCTCTAGTGATGGGCAATTTTGAAACGCTGCTTCATGAAGCATCAAAACATTTATGAATCTTTTGTTTCGAATCATTGGTTTGGATCGTGTTTCAAACTTGCCAAGTCAATAGGGCTGTAGCGATACACAAATCTCCTGATACGATCCGAGACACGGACATTATAAATAACAAAGAATCAACAAAAGCATGCTATATCATAGCTTTATTTTCCAGCAGGCCTGTTGACATGAAGCTGTACTAGGGCACAGGCCTCCCGCTACTTACAGAAAACAGAACAGTACACAAACATGTGTTGATTTTCTCAGCAATATTGCAATTCTCTAGATTTGACTGGCTGAGAATATTAGTTTTACACGTTTATATCATTTATACTTTCTGTTTCTATTTCCCTGCTCTGCACAGAAAAAATCTGATGTCCATCAATAGGAGCCAGAAAGGATTGAGTCAGAATACGATTGATATTATTTAAAAACTTACTTTAGTTTTGTCATGTTTTTTGATTTGCTGGCGGTCAAACCCTGGCAGGCGCTCCTGGGGGTCTGACTGACTGGATCTAATTATGTTGAATTATTTTAACACATTATTGATTAATGAAATAATAGCATGAGTTAACACGTTAATGCTACCATCTAATATTTATATTTGATTTTTAAAACTTAAACTTGAGGCACTTTATAGGACACTTGGGCATGAAAAAACATTTGTTTGGTTCCGGTCTCCGACCGACCCTGTCAATTTATGTGCGACCCAAATTTATTTTATGAGCTTGGGGACGAAATAATACACATGAAATAAATACACAAAAAAAAAATAAAAAATAAAATAAATTCCCTACAGACCCATGACCTAAACTGACAACCAAACTTTTTTTAATGCATTGGTAGATTTAAACTGGGGCACGTGCAACAGTAAAAGGGGTCTAGACGCCCCTGGTTTGCAGGCTTAATTCCCATACCCTGCCCATTTACCTTTAAAACGGTGTTTGGAACCGTATTCCTTTGTACAACAAGTCATAGCATGAAGATAGAGCGAGATGAAAAATTTTGTTATTCTCATATTGGTTTTGACGGCTCCCTGCTCTCTAGATGCATATCTGTTACTCAAAATGCATAAAGGTTGGCAGCTCTGCTATCGGCTGGCTGGCTGACCAAATCGCTCTTTCTGCAATGCGAACGGGGGTAAACACGGGGTATTTAATGGGACTTGTGTATCAATACTCATAGCTTAAAAATCAATACATTTTTGAAAAATATAACAATTTGTATCGCTGAATCGATAAAAAACTCTAGGCTGCTAGATCATGTTTTGGAAAGTCTTGGGAAAATATGTTTAGAATGAGTTTTGTGGACTTATATCAGTGACTTAAAAATGTAGCTTTTTTAAAAACCACGCATAAACATTTTTCTCTCAAAAATACAAACACGTACATACATGTAGCTCATATAATATTGTAGCCCAGTTTGTGCTGAAAGCAGTGTTATGAGACTTATGATGAGCGGTAAAACATGTTTCTTGTTTGACAACATCAAATCATTTCTAATCTTACTGTCTGTGTGTGTTGTGTTGTGTTGTCAGGATGTGGATTGTTGTGAATCTTCAGTGTATGTGACTGATGATGGGAGTCTGGATTCAGTGTGGATGAGCAGAGATCAGAGCCACACACCACAGCCACTGCTGGACTCTAAACTCTCTGAAGTGAAATCCAGACACACACAGGACTCCGATCTCAGTCTGACTTTACTCTGTTATACTGAGTCAAAGCCCACAGACACTCAGGACACTACAGTGTGTGACAGTAAACAGAGCTTAACGTTACAGGAGGATCAAACCTCTACAGAGTCTCTGGATTCTGTCTGGAACGCTGGAGAACAGCAGCAGATCCTGAAGATGTGTTCAGTTAAACTCATCGACTGCACGAACCTCATAATGGAGATCAAAAATGAACCCACAGAAATCAAAATTGAACCCACAGAAATAAAAATTGAAGCCTCAGAAATAAAAATTGAAGCCACAGAAATCAAAACGGAACCCACAGAAATCAAAACTGAACCCACAGAAGAGGAAGTTCCCACTGATGAAGATATTGATTTTATTCCATCAGGTATGTTTCTTAATTGTTGTGTTTTTTATTTTTATGTGAGCACCTGTTTTGGGTTTTGAGTCACAAATTAAAAGACCAAAAATGTAAGTACTAAAATTTTAAAGGAGTTTAGGATATCTTTAATACTTAATGAGGAACAGGCATTTATGCTTAAAGGGTTAATTCACCCCAAAATGATAATTTGATCATAAATCACTTGTGTTCCCTGTGTCGTCTTAAACCCCCAAGTGCTTAGATTGTCTTCAGAAGACATTTTTAGGTATTTTTAATGAAATTTGGGAGGCTTCTGTCTGTCCCATTGACTTCAGTTAGTTTTACAATTCTTTCCCCAGAAAAGAATGAAAGACGTTGCCAAAAGGTCCATCAGTAGTTCAATAATAATATTATAAAGCGACAAGAATACTTTTGTGAACAAAGAAAACAAAACAAACGTTTTTATTCAACAATTTATTCTCCTTGGTGATTCACTGCACATTCATGAGCAGACTACAGGGCATGCTGCTGATGTCACCTGACAATGTTTTAAGTTTTTATCCGCTTTTTTATTTAAGCCATTCTAACTAACCATTCAGACTAACTTTTTTCACTAGGAGCACAGTGGCCCCAACTGAAAATTTAAGGGGCGCAACCAGAAAATTTAGGGGCACACACCATAAATCAACATGCTAACCAAATATTCACATTTCTACTCATTTCCACTGTATTACTAATAAATACTTTAATGACAGATGCAGAAAGTACAATGTGCTGTTTCAAATTCAGTGTCACATCACAAAAAAAGGTCAAATTTATGTAAAATGGATGTAAAAATTCAGTGGCACACTCTCAAATTTTGGTGGCAGTCTGGAGCCCTGCATTATGCAAACATTGTATACAATACTTTAACAGGCCGTGTAAATGCACAAATTACTTGCCAGCATTTGTCCGTTGCTCGTAGTTATGGCGTTTTGCTCGTTTAAATGCTCGTGGATTGACGCAAAGGCGACATTTTGCCATAAAATCATGAATGTGATGCAAAGTGTGTTTTAAACAGTAATGATTTTGAGCAATTTAACAGAAAACAATGAAATATTTAAAAACACACTGTTGCCAGAAGACTTCACTGTCATTCACTCTCTGTCCAGCACTAATGAATCCTCATCTATCTTAATAATCTTCAGAGAAACAGATTTGTGCGACAGGCTTCTTATGTCTACAATTGTTGTGTGTATACAATTATGTGCTGCAAACGCGGCCGCTGTACACAATGGCTATCCGCGGCAAACACTCTCCTCACATGCTGCTCACGCTTGCGGTGTGAAACCAGCGTTTGAATAAACTAGACACTGATTAGCTACTTGCTATGTTTATTTAAAGTTAACAGCAAGACAACTAGCAGTGAATGTGCTTTAGGAGAGTTAGTAGATTAGCATGGGAGGATTTGAACTTGAAATGCGGAGTGTACTGACACCTTTCTGCGGTTAAAACAACATTCCTTTTCATGGTCATTCATGTTTATTTGATGCTATAAATTAACTAGAAGGAAGAGATGATTTCAAAGGTGAGACTTTGTTTAATATGTTTAATACATAACAACGTGTTTGATGTGTTAGGTATTTCATTATCCGGTGCTGTGATGAAGAAAGAAATATTATCAGTGCCTGTACACTGCAAAAAATGATTTTCAAGAAAAAAATCTTAGTTTTTTTGTCTTGTTTTCAGTAAAAATATCTAAAATTTCTTAAATAAAGATGCTTTTTCCTTATGAGCAAAACGACCCAAGAAAATAAGTGTAGTTTTTAGACCAATAATATCAAATTTTAGTGATTTTGTGCATAAAACAAGCAAAATAATCTGCCAATGGGGTAAGCTAATTTTTCTTGAATTTAGTGTTTAAAATGTTCAAGTTTTTTTTGCTTACCCTATTGACAGATTTTTTTTTACTTGTTTTAAGCACAAAAGCACTTAAATTTGATATTTTTGGGCTAAAAACTAAACTTATTTTCTTGGGTCATTTTGCTCAAGAAAAAGCATCTTTATTTAAATTTTTTTAGATATTGTTACTGAAAACAAGACAAAAAACTAAGAAATGTAATTAGATTACATAAATCATTTTTTGCAGTGTAAAGGGTGTTCACATGATAACGATAACTATAAAAATATAGTTTTGAAAATCTTTTTATATTAAAGATAATAGTTCACGTAACAACTATAATGATAGCGATTTAACGATTTTGTCCCACCTGATGAACGATAAACCATTGACAGCCAATCAAATCTATTTGAACTTTAAGTGCACGCGCACTTAAAATGCAGTATCAAAGCTCATTGCTGAGGTCTGTAACATAAAATTACCTCGGGTATCCAGCGCTGATGCAGTTGCTGTGAAATTTACTGCTTTTCTACCACACTGACTACGCCAAAAGGTAATATATTGTTACACAAACGACTAAATTCATTGTTTAGTTACGCAAATGCAGCGAGTTGAGGACATTTGCTGGTTACCCGCTGTGTAAATGCAACCAGAACAGCATATTTACTAGGTGTGTAACGGTTCTCTGTAAAGAATCAAATCATTTGAAGTGCACAGTAAAGTTGGTACATCTAGCATTATAATACAAGTGCTCTTAGTAAAATGTTGATTTTGGCTTAGGATTTAATTTTTGTAAATAAGCCTGTTGTGACCGTGTGTATCGAAACCGTGACCCTAAAACCATGATACACACCGAATTCTGAGTAATTTGAACCGTTACACCCCTAATATTTACATATTCAGTGACATGTAAACAATTGCATAACGTTTTTATTACAAGAAATATCCAATATTAGTTATTGTCATTAATGGCAAGGGCTTTGCGTGAGTGCTGCGTGCGTATGCGAATTAGCTTGAAGTTATCATTATGATGTGGTCACTAATATATTTATCGTTGTAATCATTCATCTTAAGGGTTTTATACACTGCTGTCGTGTTATTTGAGCTGTTTCTGGATGAAGGCAGACTGCTGACAGCGAGTCGTAGAGTTTAGGTATAACTTCCTAATGTCAAGTTTAACGAATTTGTGCTTAGGGTGCGTGACTAAAACACACGTGCACTTTAGTTAGTGCGGTATAATGCCATTAAAGCGTTTACATGGACGCACACTGCGATTAAAAACTGCGTACACCACCTCTTTTAATACGATTATACTAACTACAATTATGAGCTTAATCGCATTATTTTAATTGAAGTATTGCGTTTACATGAGGTAAATTCACAGTATTGCCAAAATCCCATTATAATCGCATTATGAGGGTGCATGTAAACGTGGTCAGTGTCTGCTCTGCGATGTATTTTTCACTGCGTGAGAACATGGTTGGGTGTGTAACACAGACTGTTAACAATTGTTTTTAATTAGTATTAAACATTCTTTATAATAAAAATATAAAACACGGTTTTGGCAGTTATAGAGTTCTAATGACAGTGTTCAACTATAACCGTCGGACTCACGCTTATATAATAGCCTTCACACCCTTAGTTTAAAGACAATTAAATTGTTTCATGTTTCTTTCAGATGTGAAGAGTGATTCATGTTTGGATATAGAAATAACGTCCTCAACATCAGAAGAGCGAATGACAGCACAAACTCTTTCCTGCATCACCTGTGGAAAGACATTCAGCTCACAGAGACTTTTAGAGAGACATGAGAGAAAACACACAGAACAGAAACTCTTCACCAGATCTGAGATCACCTTTACTACCTTACAAGAGAAGAAACTTCATTCAGAAGACTACAGAGAGAAGAAGAAGAGGAATATTCACTTTAAAGAGAAACTCTATCATTGTTCACACTGTGATAAACATTTCTGTTATAAATATCGGCTGATAGTCCATGAGAGAGTTCACACTGGAGAGAAACCTCATCACTGTTATCTCTGTGGGAAGAGTTTCCGTCAACAGTCACACTTAATAAGGCACCATAGAATTCATACAGGTGAAAAACCTTACAAATGCTCTCAGTGTGACATGACGTTTGCGGAGTCACGTTACTTAAAAGTCCATAAGAGAGTTCATACTGGAGAGAAACCTTACATCTGCGCTCAATGTGGAAAGAGCTTCTCTAATCCATCTCAATTAAGAATTCATCACAGAGTTCATACTGGAGAGAAACCTTATCACTGTAGTGTCTGTGGGAAGAGTTTTAGTCAACGGTCAAGCTTACTTCAGCACCAGAGAACTCATAAAGGTCATAAACCTTTCAAATGCTCTCAGTGTGACATGACATTTAATTATTCAGGTCAATTGAAAGCCCATCAGTGTGTTCACATTGAAGAGAAACCTTGCATCTGCACTCAATGTGGGAAGAGTTTCACTGATCTATCTCAATTAAGAGTTCATCAGAGAATTCACACTGGAGAGAAACCTCATCACTGTAATCTCTGTGGGAGGAGTTTTGATCGACATGACAGTTTAGTGACACACCTGATGACTCATACAGGTGATAAACCTTTCAGATGCTCTCAGGTTGATAAGACGTTTAATCAGTCAGGTTCCTTAAAATCCCATCAGACTTTTCATACGGGAAAGAAACCTTAAAGGAATACTATAGATAATTTACTCACCGCCATGTCATACAAAATGTTGATGTCTTTCTTTGTTTAGTCGAGAAGAAATTACGTTTTTTGAAAAAAAATATTGCAAGTTTTTTTTATTTTAATGGACTTTATTGGACCTCAACACTTTACAATTTCAACGCTGTTTCAAAGCGCTCTAAACGATTCCAAACGAGGAATAAGGACAGGGCTCCATACTGACATTTGAGTGTGGTGGTATTGGCACCACCCAAGTTGTACAGCTGGTGGCACTGGGCCTCAATTGGGTGGCACCAGTCACTGAGTGCTGTAAAAAAACACTAAAACTAAGTCCAAACATGTTTAATGCATTAATATATTCTAGGGATGTCAAATAATGTATTGATTAATCGCATACAAAATAAAAGTTTGTGTTTACATAATATATTTGTGTGTGTTGTGTTTACATATACATAATAATTACATACACTCATGTATAAATGTTATCATTACAACTGTCAGTAGTGAGTAACAGGAACAGGCTGGTTGACAACCAAGAAGAGGTTGGTGACTTCTGAAGAGACAGATGGCAGCTCGGGAAGACGGCAACTGCGGTGTATGGGCTAGTACCCCTAGCCGCAGCCTCTGTGAAGAGGAACCCAAATCTAGCTACGGATCAATTTAATGAACAAAACCCCCAGGGGAGCTCGAGGGGGGGGGGTGAAAACCCTAGTTGGAAGATTTTAAGGTTATCAACCACTAGCAACGGAAAAACGACTATGAGCGTGGTATGTCTTGCGGAAAGATCAGCAAAAATGCAAGAGGACTTAAGATCCATCAGTCACGGATAAAATGTCTGGAGCAACAGCAAGCGCCACAATGCACAGGTCTGGTGCCTGGTGAGTCAGAGGAGGAGCAGGGCCCGGAAGCACCCCATAGAGCCCAGAGCCTCCAAGTGGTGCAAACGTTCCCTCCGGTCATGCAGCCCGAGAATAGGAGGATTAGGTGGCCTCAAGCATATAAAACCGCTAAGTGGCAGACATTTGATGATGATGTGGATAAGGTGCTGGAAGCAATGGCCAGAGAAAGTGCCCTGTGCCAGAGAAAGGGAACCCTTGGGCACTTGAGCTGCTTCCCAAGAGCTTTGGGGGAAGGGTGGTATCGCTGGAGGCATGACCAGGTGCTCAAAACAATTGCAGAGGGCATCCAGGCTACTATCAGCAACTGCCGGAAGTCAAAGCCCTCCAAGCTAACCATCAGCTTCATCAGGGCTGGAGAGAAACCAGAAAGATCTGCCAGGGTAATATCAGGGCTTCTGAACACGGCACAGGACTGGCAGCTGAAAGTGGACTTATGCAGACAACTGAAGTTCCCTCAGCATGTTGTCAATTCCACCTTGAGACCTGACATTGTCTTGGTATCTGAGGCAACAAAGAACCTGGTCATGTTGGAGCTCACTGTGCCATGGGAAGACCGAATGGAGGAAGCTTTTGAGCGGAAGAGGGCGAAATATGAAGGCCTCATCAATGACTTCCATAACCAAGGCTGGAAGGCAAGGTGCTTACCTGTAGAGGTGTGGTGCAGAGGCTTTGCAGGGCAGTCCCTCTACAGGGCCTACACTGCACTCGGCATCACGGGTGAGAGAAGAAGAGCTATCTGCAATAGCACAGAGGCTGCAGAGAAGGCTTCGAGGTGGCTCTGGATCAAAAGACCTCGGGCTGCTGTACAAAGGCTTGCGTTGAATTCATACTTAAACATTGCGTATGGAAAAAGCTGTAAATGTGCTTTCGCACCAAATAATCAGATGTATGAATCTCTGCGTACGTAAGATTCCACGTACATTCTCTTTGTACATCCCAATTAACACGAAATTGAGCGCACATGCACGAGCGCACAAGCACAACACCACACCTTGTCTCCTCCCTCAATTAAATTAATATAAATATGGTAATTAGTCCCATTTGGCAAAATAAACCTGCAAGAACATGGCTCAAGCAAGAAACAAAATTTCACTGAAAATGAATTAGAGGTGCTACTATCAGAGGTAGAAACCAGAAAAAAGAGAAAAAGAGTGGGAGAGTTTGATGCCGTCAACGCGGTGGGATCTGAGAATCGCACCATAAATGAACTAAAGAAGAAATTTTGACATAAAGGTGAAAGTTAAGCGGAGAACTGCTGCGCACCGACAAAGTGTGGGCAAAACCGGCGGTGGTACAGGGGCCAGTGAACTTACACCCTTGTATCAGAGAGTTGCCTCTATTGTAGGAGACATGTTAATCTCTGGAATCATATCTGTTGATGTGGGAGACTTGGATACACTACAGGACTGCCAGGAAGGTGAGTAATTTAAAAGGTATTTCCTTAACTTTGAGACATATAGCCTACCAACCATCATTTAATTTTAATCACTGTCCCTATTTCCAAATTCTGACCCAACTCAGCGCAGAGCTCCAAGAGTATAGCCCTTGGCAATCTGAAATAAGCCAGTCATCAATTTAATTAGGAGGTTGAATCACTTTGGTGTGAGCAAGACTATACTTGAAATGGTTTATAAAAATTTTGTGGAAAGTATTTTGGTTTTTAATATAACATCATGGTATGGCAACCTGACTGTTGTGAGTAAAGGTAGACTTTCCAAGATTGTGATTGAGGCAAGCAAGATAATTGGCAAGACACAGAGACACTTGAATGATCTTTATCGTGGGAAAAAGTAAGGAAAAGGCCTTAAAGATAGTAGGGGATGTTTCCCATCCTCTACATAGCAAGTTTCAACTGATGCCGTCGGGTAGACGTTATAGGCAACCACGAGTAATTAGGAAGGTTTACCAATTATCCTTTGTGCCAAATGCTGTCAAGATTTTAAATGGCAATGTTTGATGTGTACTTTGTTTTTATCTCCCTTTTTATTGTATTTTATGTGTTATGTGTTGTATTGATGTATGTGAAGCCAGAGACAAATTTCCACTACGTGGACAATAAAGTAAAGTAAAAGTAAAGTAAAGTAAAAATCATCGTGGCCAGAAAATTATTGTGGTTCGTCCAGAACCGCAGATTCGTCCAGATTCGTCCATTGAAAATGTCCTCTAATTAAGCCAACGCTGCCATTGCTAGACGGGTTGTATCAATTTGCACATGCTTTATATATGTTCTTTTAAATATTTTAATAAGACTCGTGTGACAATAATATGTCAATTAATTTATCAATTACAATTTATAAGCAATATCTGACAGCTGGTGGTGCGATAGAACAATTCGTAGTGTAATATTTGCCACATCACCAATGGAAAAAAATTATGACAAATGTACTTAGACCAGGCTTTATGTTTATGTGGAGAAATGCATATTCTTCATTAATTTCACTGTTGGTTCATCTGACCATGAATGTGAGAGCTGGCGAACGTCGCGTTTTTGTGCGTTGATACATGAGGCTCCAGTAGGGTGGCCATTTGTGCCAGTTCCGCCGGACAAAACCTGAACAGGATTTCGGGTGCGTTCTCCGGATACCATCGCATACGTCATCGAAGTTCTCACATTTCAGTTAAAATACATTAGAAAATTAAGATTTATTTCTTTTAAAACATACAATCATTGTAGTTTCATTCTTACCTTGAAATGTAATGGTTGCTTTTCTGAAATTGAACCCGAAATATTAAACCTTGATGACGTATGTGTTCGACCAATGTGACTTCCGGAGAACGCACCCGAAATCCTGTTCGGGCCGTGTCCGGCGTAACTGGTGCGAAGTGCCACAGTAGGCCCCAGATCCGTGGACAATTTGGATTTCTACAAAGACGTGTGTATTTTCTATGAGGACATTCTCTGGTCCTAACAACGCGACATGTCTTCCCCATCAAACAGCATATACATTTACAACACATAGCTATCGGGGCCAATTACATCCTTATGCTGAAAGTGTATTGTTTGCATGCGTTTTAAAGTTTTGACAGTTTAAACTTTCATCTTCCTTGCTGTACAGCCTGTCGTCTAGTGATGGGTCGTCCATGAACGATTCCTTCATTTTGAACAAATCTTTAGTATGACTCAGGAACAAGTCGTCTCGGAGAGTGATTCATTCATTTTGTGTGCATGTGTGACCTTTATTGGTTCTGTGCTGGAAAGAGAATTGATTAGTTCATCTGTCGCATCTTCGGGTCCTCCGAGTCATTTGTTCCTTTCACACGTGACAACCCAATGCCAGGAGTGGCGAACCTTTTCAGCATAATGAGCCAAAAAAAGGAACATTTACTTCAAAGAGCCACACAACAAATGTCTCTCACAAGGACTTGTTACTATTACAATTTATTGCTTATTACAATTTGTAATTACATACACAATAGTTTTCATGGATTTGATGGTTTGTATCAACCTTTCCCTTTTTACTTGACTCAGTGGGAGACCTGACATTCCTTGTTTTCCACAATCTTTGATAAGTCTGGCTTGTATTCAGTTGTGGCTACTCGTAGTAATTCTTTCACATGTGTGTTAGGAGTCAGGACAGAGCCATGCTTTGATTTCACTTGTTTCAGTGTTGAAAAAAGTGATTCACAGATGTAATTTGACCCAAACTTAGACAATAGTTTTAGTGCTGCCTTTTTAACATTGGGATTTTCCAAAACTCCACAGTTTCTTCCCTTAGAACACGTTTAAGTCTGTCATCCTCAGAAAGTTCAGTCATTTCAAGCTGAGATGCTGCTTCATCTTCCACTAAAGGGACTTTTAAACAATGATTCAGCAGTGAATGGGTTGATGAGAATCTGTCCTCAAAACTCTGTTCGAGATTTTCAAGCAGTGTTGCATACAGTGCAGTACACTTGTTTACAACCTCTGCTGCTTTTCCACTTGCCTTCAACAAAGATGGAAAATCTGTTAACTCTCTCTTTTGTAGATGCATTTTGAACAGCTTGAGTTTGTTGATAAATGTGAAAACACTGCACCAGGTCAGGCACTATGTTTAACTTCCCCTGCAGAAAAAAGCCAAATCTGAAATCCACTTGGGATCACATAGCTCGGGATATCATCAATACTGAAAGAGCAACATCTGCTTTCATCTGTCTTTGTCTATTTCAGTAAGACATTGATAAACTTCATACTGCATCTATTACAACAGCATGAGTTTATAGTAGAAGAGTCCAGGGGTCCGTTCTTCGTACGTCGCTTAATACATCCAAGATCAAATGAGACATCCAAGATGTTTAGATCTCGCTAATTATGATCTTGCTTATCTGGTTCTTTGAACACCACTGCTGTTTATGATTAGTATGGGTTAGGGTTAGTAACTGCGCGTTTGTGCGCTGCATGAAAAGGCAAAACATGATAGTAGAAACACTGATCAGCCACGCTGTGATTGGCCGGTTATTACAATGGCCACGAACACGCCCATTTTTAACCCCTGCAGTGGGCAAGCTATTGATGGAAGCTTATTGTGAACTTTTTATGACGCTGAATTTGTAAACCCAGTTAAAGCTACTTTTGTACATAAAATCACCATAAATAATGTCAAATATTCTGTGTAATATAATCTTGATATCTTTACTATGCTTGTCAAAGCTTGAAATTAATGATTTTTTTATGGCCCGCCACCACCCCCCCTCTTCGGAGGACAACTTTTTTTTTTATAAAGTAAATTATTTTACAATACAGAAAATAGAAATACTTATATACAGTGCACATAAGGGGAGGGGGATTTAAGCACCACGTAAAAGTGTAACACATAATATACATAAAACAAAATAACAGACAGATAACAGAGGGACAATACAGTTGCAGTGATAACTTATTATTGCTGGTTGAGTAGAATGATCTTGAGGTTCACATTCGTTAGTCACAGTTAGAGTATTTAAGGGAAACAGGGTTTGAAAAACATGTTATGCATGAGTATAAATAGTGTATGCCTATAAAAAGAAAATAAATGAACTTACATAATAGAAGAGGGGGATGTGTGACTGGTAATATACACGGCTTGTAGCTATGTTTTTGTGTTAAGAAATGATAGAAATGGGGACCAGATGTCTTCAAAGGCTGATATCTGCTTCCATCTGCGTGCATTGTATTTCTCTATTGAAATGTGTTCGGAAATTAAATTTATCCAATGATTGATGTTGCAAGATTTCTTTGATTTCCAGTTTTGGAGAACTACTTTCTTAGCGACAGCTAGAGAGACGAGCAACGGATTCCTGTATTTTTGGGGGATATGAATTTTAGAAATGTCTCCAATGAGACAGGGTGTTGGAGATAATGGGATTCTGTGACTAAGGACGGTGGATAATGTAACCCAAAATGATTGGACTGGTTGGCATTGCCACATGGCGTGTAAATAGTCATCTATCCTACCTAAAGTGCATTGTGAACAAATATTGGTGTTGTGTAGGGCCATTTTGAACATTTTACTTTGGGTGATGTGAGTTCTGTGAATGACTTTATATTGTATAAGCTGCAGGTTTGTGTTATTGGTCATGAAAAATGTGTTCCTACAGATTTGTTCCCAGTACTCAGGGTTGGAAGAGAAGGCCAAGTCAGCTTCCCACTTGGTTGTTAGGAGTGTTATTGTTGTGTTTTGGTTGGAAATCATAGTGTATAGTTGGGAGGTTAATTAAAATTACAATCATTGAAATGAATGATTGTAATTAAACTTTGATGCTCCTAAAGTACTTTAAGTCTCTTTTACAGATCATCTCTGGAGCAGTTGCTCTTTCTTAAACCCACACCCAATGCAACACTTTGATTGCTGATTAATACAATTTTAATTGTAGTTTATTATAAGATTGTGTTTTCCTCTCTTTTGTGCAGTTGTGGATAATACACCAACACTTTTAGCAGTTCTCAAGAATGTGTTAAATAAAGTATGATATGCAGTAAGTGAATGTAAATGTTATTCTACATCAAAAGATTATAAAGTGCAACTGTTTCTGAGCAATGCACAGGACAGTAAAGAAATCCTCTCAGACGACAGTCCTTTAGAGAAACTATATGCAACTGGTTAAATAAGTTTACTTCAATTGCATTATTCTTATATAACTGATTTCTGACTACAACAATATTAGCAGGAGTCCACATTAACTGAAAGTCCTGCATCTGCTGAGTCTGCACAGAAAAGTGTAAAGAAGACAAATATATGTGAAAATATGTGCAAAAAACTTGTTTGGTTATTGCCATTTTTGTCACACACTGTATAAAATAACCGTAGAAATTGCAGCTGGGTTGCCTGGGTTGGCAACATTTTGTTCAAAGTTAAATGAACATTAAACATTTACAAGTCTTTGTCTTTACAGAGTAAAACTAAAAAAAAACGCATCAAGCAAAACACTCTGGAAAAACTAAATCTGAAGCAAAAAACAGAAAAAGGTTGATGATGATTTCTGGTTCCCAGAATGCTTTGCATGAGGCTGTTATTGTAGAGTTTTATTCTGTAAAGATAAAGACTTGTTAATATTTAAAATGTATTTAACTTTGAACAAACTCTTGCCAGTAAATAACATAAATGTAAATTACCGGCAACCCAGCTGCAATAACATTGTAATTTCTACGGATTTTTTTTACAGTGGGACAGGGCAACATCTTTGTATTCAGAGTTTATATAACAGATAGAAATTACTAAAAGAATCCTTAAGCCTACTGGACAATCTAAAGACAAAACTAATATCGGAGATGAGTTTATTCAAATGAAACTTATTTCACACCGAGTAATATTCTTTATTGTACATATTATAACATATATTACTGCTGGGTATGATTGATTGCTGTTTTTATTTATGACAATTTAAATAAATTTAAAATGAAATTGATCAGCATGTTTGTCTTGTCATTCATTTAATGATAATCAAATCTGTTAAACAAAAACAAGTCGCACAAGCACAGAAAAAATATATTTGTTATATTATATATTTTTTAAATAACATCGCTAAAAGTTTTAATCGATCCTTTTTTATTACGTATTGAATTTGAAAAGCTCTTCTCGTATTTCTCGTATAATGGAGAATACACAACTGCGTCAGACTTTCCGTATCACATCCGCTAAAAGGTACAAACTAATCTTGTTTACAAGAAATAAGCCTGCTCCTGAGCAGGTTTAATCTTATGGACCGGTTGCTATGACAGCAACTCTAGGATGAGCTTTGAAGAACCAAATAATCCAAGATCAAGCCAAATCATCAACAATCAAATCCAGCTAACCGAGTAATCCACGTACGAAGAACGGACCCCAGGACTCATTTTCTGCTTTATACTCATCTACAAACTTTATCCTTGTCACCAATTTATGCTGTATATTCACGAGACAAACAATGCTATCAAGCTTGTAAAATACTATAGCTAGTATTGTAGCAACCAAAGCACATAAACGCCTCCAAAGCGCCTCAAGCGGTCATTTTTAAAACAACACCTGACGTTCAGACGCCTTTGATGGAGTTCAGGGGCCTCATTTATCAAGCGTGCGTAGGAACAGTTTTACGCAAAGTGTGGAATTTATCAAATTGCACTTATACGTAGAAATGTGTGTAAATATACGCACACCTCTGAGTATCCGTACAGAGATCATCTAGTGCTAGAATAGCGATACTACACAGAATCATCCCCAGTGTGTAAAGAAGTGTGTATTTATTATCCACAAGCAGGTGCTAAAATGATTTGTGTATAGTAACAGCAAACCATTGTTGAAGTTAATGATTTATTTGTGATTTGTCGTCAAATTGGTGTCTACCACTATAAATGAAGCGCTGACAATGCAGTGCAATGGCTTATCTTGCGTTATTGGAAGACTTGGGAAATCATCCATCCGCCGGGAGCGCATTTCAGATCGCGGCGTTGATGCTGGTTATATGCTGCTGTCCAAGGTGGAAAGTTCTGTCATTGTCTGTCCTCCTTCATTTGCACTGATTTCACGTTGGTGTGCTGTGACGCGTTTTTTAATTTAATGTCAAACCACTTTTTATTTTTAGGAGTGTTCTCATATTGTACCCAACGTAATTAAACTTACTGGTAACATGTTCCCATGCAGATTTGTTTTCTTTTGTTAGTCATTCCTCGCGCATTAAGTGAACCAAACAGTATGTGTTATAAGGATTTAACCTCATCCAAGTTTCTGTGTCTGTAAAGTTTCTCTTTTTCGCTCTCTTTGCCATTATTGCGGTGAGGGAAAAAGCACAACCATGTGACTTATAACGGGAGGTGTTGTCATCATATATGGTTCATTGGAGGCGTTTCGGAATGCAAATGAACATCAACGTGCACGAGCATGGTGCTTAAGAACAAATGGGATTTATCATCAAGGATTACTTACTGATGTGCATACGAACCACGTGCACACGTTTGATAAATCCTGATTTTTTGTACTTACGCATATACTAAATCTCATTCGTAGGTACAAATATAGAACATTTTCTACGCAATGTTGATAAATGAGGCCCCAGGATTTTACCTCAAGATTGTACAAATTATAATAATGACCTAATGTACTGTTCACTGAGTATGAATTTACTGTTTTGTTTTTACATTTATTTTGAATTAGGCATAGAATGTGTTGTGTTTTATTGTAAATTTATTATAAAGTTTGTGTTTGTCCACTAGATGGCGCAGTTTGACTCTGTTGTTCAGAAAGCGTCTGACAGATAATCAACAGCGAAAGCTGAAATGTCAAGTTCATCATTTTATTAAACTTTATGATTTTATTTACATTTCATTAAGTGTCTGAACTTTTTTATAATTGATCAGATAATCATCAGAAAGTCCTGCAGTCAGATCCTGAAGAACACAAAAGCAAAGACGTCCAATATTTGGATTTAGAGATAAATGAGCTGCGAGTCTTCAATGTTGTGCTGAACTTGAACACATTTCAGTTTAAGATGAAGTTAAAAACCCCAACAGTGTAGAAGAAGAGGAATCTTGTCAGTATTTACTTCAGTTTATGATCCTATGGGATTTCTTGCTCCTCTTACACTGACTGATAAATCGCTCTTATAGGAAATGTGTAGACAGAAGCTGAGTTAAGATGAAGATTTACCTCCAACACTTCAAAGTCAGATTTAGATAAAGTCACAGATCAGATCCTGTACTGAATAATCAACTCATACGGTTAAGAGGAAGTGATGTCACTATTGTGTCTTCTTATTCACCAGCAGATCATACTGAAGATCAGACATCTTTATATCCTAATCTGACCATGAGTCCTGAATAAAAATGAAAGAAAGTCAATCAGATATGAGATCATCATCAGTGTCAGATGAAGAGATAGAAAAACAAACTATTAGTGCGGTCAGTCAGTGATAGAAATGAAATCTTCAACATAATAAACATGTCAACAATCTGTTTATCACATACACATGAGCTACAACAATACAAAAACACATTTCATCTATTTCCTCTGAATATTTGATGTCAATGTAAGAGATGAATGTATTGATATGTATGTAGTATAATATAATGACACACTGACAGTTTTATGAGTTCACACACAAACAGTAAGAAAATGAAGGTGATGCTTTATTTTAAAAGTCCTGGAGGTTGACAGTCGTGTAAATAAAGAGAAACAGAATCAATGTCAAAGCTCGACAGAGAGTTGTGTGAAGTGTCCATCAGATTTTAAGAGTTGACTTTCTCTTCTTTTTTCTAATCTTCATCTCTATCATTTATCATCTGTACTTTGTGTTTATCTGTTGTGTATATATTGTGTTTGTGTTGTTATTTCTGTCTGTATTCAAGTGTGCATAACTATAGAGGTGTCGTCCTATCAAACAAACCCCATTAACAAACATCATATATAATGTGTAAGAAGAGTAAGATCACAGTATTAATCCTGGAGTGAACAAACTCAACATCACAGTTAGTAAACAGACTCAGACATTGGATTGAATTCTTATTGTGTTGATCTGACAAAGCATCAAGTGTTGTTCATGTACACTTCATATTTTCTGTTTGTTGGGTTTAAAGGATACACAGCCTATAACAGCAGCAGATCAATTTACATTTATTTCTAAGATTTATATTCTAGGATTTAAATCACACTGCATTAGTTTACTTTAAACATTTATTTAAATGAGCTCTACTCACCGTACTGACTGTAGTTTATAATGTGGATCATCTTTTAGATCAGAGATTAGCTTCACTCCTGAATCTGTGAGATTATTATAAGACAGATTCAGATTTCTCAGGTGTGATGGGTTTGATCTCAGAGCTGAAGTCAGAGCAACACAACCTTCATATGTGATATTACAGCGCTCCAACCTGTAGAGAACAGAGACTTTATGTGAGTTATGCAAAACTATAAAGTTTGTCTACAAATCTCTAAGCTCCATCTCTTCATGTAATGTTCCTCTTTTAATCCCTCAGTAACTGAGACACTGTGTGTTTAAATGTCAAATAAATCCATCACACAGCTGACTATTAGTGTTAGATGTCCCAAACCACATGAACATTTCTTCATAAATCTGTATTGAGTTCATGACTCACACTTGTAATTCTCATCAGGTATTTGATGTAAAAATCTTCCTCTATAGGCCTATTTCACAATATGGCGGCCGAGACCGGATGTAGGTAAAACGCATTTCCAGTGAAAGTTATTACGGTGAAAGCCTATTCAAAACGATGGCGGAGACTAAAAGTAGTCAGTCTTGTAGCGTGCCTTTGTTTTTAAATTCAAAGAAAAAACAAATATACTTGTCATTTCACAGCTTTCCGAGCGATGAAAATGCAAAAAGCGTTGGATCTGGGCTATTCGAAGAGATGAGTGAGCATCATTTACAGAGAGGATGGGCAGCAGTTTTGTGTGTGCCATGCACTTCACGGAGAATGAAGTCCGCGTCCACCCCGAGTCTTACTGCTGATTTACTATTTAGTACAACTTTATGATTAACTGATGATTTATTAAATGTGTTTGAAAGATGAGTTTTTGTCTTATTTTATTATATTTTACCTTATATTTTCCTTGCTTGTGCACGCAATGGCAGCTGGAACAGTCTTGATGCCTAGCGTACTAAAATGTGCTGTCTGATAAAGCAATGCAACCAGATGGTTGCACAAACTTCTTCCAGCAGCACATGAGCGTGTATATGCTGTCAGTTCAGGTGGGGTGATGGTTTCAAGTGTGATATGAAGAACATGAAAGAAAGACCTTCATGTATTTTGCATATTTATTTGTTTTGCTATTCATTTAAGAAGTACATTGAACCATTTACTCCCAACAGTACAATGTGTATTCGTAGCTACATTTTATATTTATAATTCTACTTGTACAATGTTAAAATTTCTAGTCCAATTCCATGTAAAGATTTGCATTTTTGCATTGACCCAGTCTAGTCAAAGTTTGCTGCCATCTACTGGGGAAAACACTAAAAATAACATGTTTCATACTAACGTACAATGACATCATTCTAATTTATTTATTTACTTATTTTCTGTGTACATTTATAGTATCAACTTTTTAATAAAATTTTAAATGCCCTAAACAATGTACAAGGGTTACAACGACCATTATGTAAAAGCTTATGTTAATGGTAACTGCAGTTGGTGCTGTTATTACAAAACTATTTAGCTTCTTTTAATACATACATTGATATAAGTAATACATTGGAAACAATCTGTTTATCAGAAAACATACCATTACATCCAGTAACTTATTATTTACCTCAAGCTGATGTGGTTCCTCTCGCTTTTGTAACGACCTATAACACCTGGCCCTAATAACAATTTTCCCTAAAATAATGTTTGTGACTGAACACACACACAACCATACACAGTTAACAATTTTTTTTTATTTTTTTTATTAAGAACACTTTTAAATCATCCATAAAACAACATTGATCATTCTGCCATGATAACTGCCTAGCATAATACCTACCTTGATAATCGAAAAATTGCTCAAAACAATTGTACCCTTTATCTAATTTTGATCTTCTTACCTATCCCTGAAAACTATCAACAAAACGGACAACATCTGCTATTCTTACTTTAGTAATGTCTGAGAAAAAACGAGCTGTTGGCGGTCCATTATGATTAAGATTATGAATGAATGAATGAATGAGATCCTTGACGGCGACGGCGCGACCGGAAAAGCGTTCTACCTACATCCGGTCTCGGCCGCCATATTGTGAAATAGGCCTATTACAGGAGGAATATCAGCTGGAGATAACATAACTCTGATCTTACATTTAAAGATGTTACAGTGTTTAAAGATCAATTTCACTCAATCTATAAAAACATTATTAATGTGTGTGTCAGTGTCAATGATGGATCAATGTTTTTAATCATCTTTATAAAAACAACACGACGAGGAGAAAAACTCTTCATACACAATAATATCAGCAAAGATTTCATCAAAGAAACACCAAACTACATTTTCTGACATTTTAACAGAGGAGTTTTGTTGCACGTTGTGAAGGAAATTGAAATGAATCATAACTAATTATAACTAACATGTCTTTTTCTTACAGGTTTGAACATTTGTACTATATGCTTTTGACAACAAAATGTGTTGAAATAGAGGAAGTACGTGTGGTTAAATGATTTCAATTTAAACCCCATGACTTGTTAAAGCTGAGGTCATCAAGAAAGTTAAATTTGGTTTTGTCTGCATGGTAACAGAGAGGAGTTTCTGAATTGCAGATATGAAGAATAAATCATATTAGAGATAAATGATGTGACTTTGTCATGTATCTATCCTATATAAACTCTTGTATTCTTTCTGATGAGGAGGATTCGTTCATGATTAAATCATATTCAAAGACATTGACTGGAGTCTGTCAGGTTGAACACATGATCTTATTTCCTCAAGTGTTTGTGTTCATTAGGGGTGGGAATCGTTTGGACCCTCATGAATTGATTCAGAATCGACATATATAATTAATATGTTAACCGGCATATCGATATGTAACTGTAACTAACATATCGTCTAATCATCATCATTATACACAGTGATTTTGGCAGTATTACTGTATTTATTTAATGCAGCACACCCAGCGCCTCAGTCTGAATAATAAATGATGTTAATATTTTTACAGAAGTATATTCATGTTCTTATCTATATCTAAACATTTAGCGGCAGGTTTTTGGAAACGCTATTAGCACATCAGATGAGTCTGTAAATGAAAGGCGCTGTTTCTTCCTGCCGCTCACTGAACAGAGAAAAGGCAGATGAAGATCATCCCAACATGTATTTTGTTTTCTTGCAGTCAAATAGGGCTAGATGTATTTGTTTTTTCTTTCTCTACTGCTCGTGTAAGCTCCGCTGTGGGTGCTCGTGCGGTGTGCGCTCTCAAGCTGTCCGTGTGCAGCACCCCTCCCGCAGTTGAGTTACGACTTTTGGTTCTGATAACGTCACATTATTATTTTGTAAAATAACTTTTAAGAATCAATTCTTGACATTTGTGAATTGATTCAGAATCGTCCACATCATGATGCATCAAAGAATCAATTTTTTTCATAGTGTTTATAATGGACAAAATGTTGTGTGACTCTTCTGTGTTTGTCTTCTGTGGACACCCGGTGAGGATAAATGTCTTGTGTGTGTTGTCTACACGGTTATGTAACTTAAGTCAGTCAGGTGTGTAGGGGAAATCTAACAACACAACATCATAATTATTCATGAGACTGCTGATGTATCTGCTTACTGATCAGGGCCCAGTTCCCCAAAATGTTCTTATCGCTAAGTAGTTCTTAACCTATTTCTTAACCTCTCTCTTAACTCTATGGCACGATTCCCAAAACGTTTGTACGCTAAGTATATCTTCTGTAAGTCACACTTCCGTAAGGTTGGTCTGGACCATTCGTAAGCTCTCTCTTAGCGTTGTTTGAGAGCAAAACGCTATCGCCGCAGTCTTTAGAAATCAGTGCAGGGCAGTACAAGTCAAACTATGGTATGCTGACAATGATTTTATGTTATTATGACATTTTAAGACTTAATAAAATATGTTTGCAATGGATACAGAACTATTTATGCAGTTGACTTTATTTGGTATCAGAACTAATGAATCAAAGACGGCACCGGTGTTTGTTCCTCATTGAAGTCTGTTCCCTCTATGTTTATAGCGTTTTCATCACGTTACATTTATAATTTATTTAGAAAGATTAAAGATTTCTTGGTTATACTAAAAAGCAATAATATCATGTATTCTATTATACAATTTATTAAATATTTCATATTTGACAGTTTTATGTCTTTTAACATATAGCTCTTTTTTCTCTACTGTTTGTTTTAAAACTGTTATGTTTCCATACATAATAAATATATATTATACATATAATATGATTCATACTGTAAAAATAATTGACTTACAATCAAAAACAGTCAAGATACATTACATAAATGCACACATATACATCTCAGTAGCCATTAAAACTTTCAATGTATATAAAGAATAAACGTATAATGTGATAAAAATGCTATAAAAACACTACACTAAAGGGAAACATAGGGAACAGACTTCCACACAACACCGGTAACTCCGAAACAATTGTTTTTATTCGACAACCCTTAAACCTTTTGACATTTTGCCTGACGTGGCTAAATTAAAAAAATAATTTGCCTCCCAAGACAACTCATTATGGAGCTGCTGGATCTTCTCAGACCATATTCTCTATCTAACTAGGTTGATATTTATTGAAAACATTCATGGTAAGCAATACCGCATTAAACAGAAATACTGCAGCTGCTTGCCAATCAATTCTGTACGGGATAAGGAGGGTGGATGATTAGAGAGGGATACCCGCTTCGTCTATATTACTGACAATTTGATAACTTAATTATTAGTCTATTTTACGGATAACTTAAACAATGTTAAAATAAATGTGACTTTAATAATTCGAGTAATGTTCCATTTGTATATAACGTGTTGTCTTTCTTAACATTGTAATGCACCTTTGCGTGAAGTGGAAAATCGATCCCTGAGCGATCGATCACAAATAATTCAGCACCTTCACTTGGGACAGCGACATTGTTACGTCGAACTTAGAGGCAGCGTGTTAAGAAGCTTCCTAAGAGACACTTCAGGGAACACACTTAGGAACATCAAGAACTTTGGTAAGATATATCTTTCTGAGTCTTCTTAGCGCGCTAAGAGTGAACGTTATCGGGGAAGCGGGCCCAGATACTTTACATTTTAGTGTGTTTTTTTTCATACAGTTTATGTTTAACTAAACCTCAGTACATGTGTAACTATCAGAGAGATGATCTTACCACAGTATC
Source organism: Misgurnus mizolepis (assembly GCA_025389145.1). NCBI lineage: Eukaryota > Metazoa > Chordata > Actinopteri > Cypriniformes > Cobitidae > Misgurnus > Misgurnus mizolepis. Next base: position 1,689,194 of record JAIFKI010000007.1, read on the forward strand.
TCCAGTTTACAGTCAGGATTCTTCAGTACATCAGAGATCAGCTTCACTCCTGAATCTCTTAGATTATAATTATCAGACAGATCCAGATGTGTCAGGTGTGATGGGTTTGATCTCAGAGCTGAAGTCAGAGCAACACAACCTTCATCTGTGATATTACACTTCATCAACCTGTAGAGAACAGAGACACACAGTTTGTTCACACACAGATCAAATCTACAGTGAGTTGAATTTGTTTCTCTTCTGTCATCATTTAGTGTTTATGGACATTTTCATTTTAGTTTCATTTATGTGTGTTTATATTTTACTGAAACACATCAGTGAGATTTACCAGTAAATGAACTTCATAATTTTATGTTTATATTAACAGTGTGATTTATTTTTTATACAGTAATGAAATCAGATTTCTCTCATCAGACATCACTAAATTTTCTCTTATGTTTTTATTTCTGAATGATTTTTGTTTTTTACTTTTGTTCATAACTCAATTTTAATGTTTTATGTTTGTGACTTTCAGTAAGCATTAAAGTGTTGTGATGAATGTTGAATAAAATCAGCTTCAGTTATCAAATACATTACTGAGATTAAATTAAAATTCACCATTCACCATTTAAAGTGGACCAAAACTTTTTATAAATGTTGTCTTTGAATTTTGATCAATACTTGTCTGAGGACATCTAAGGGTGTTTTCAGACCTGAGTCTATGTTTCAGAACCTGCTGCTTTTTCTCTTTGGTTCAGTTTGTTTAGTCATATGTGAACACGGCAGGGGCGGACTGCTTTAGTCTATGATCACAGCAGACACAACTACCAGATGAAGATCAATAAAACACTCGCAGGAGGTTCACAACAAGATTACAATATGCCTGGGATATGTTGTGCTGTTGGCGGCAGGGGTGCCGCTAGCAATTTAGGGACCTATGAAAGAATATGAGGTCGGGCCCCCACCATACCCATTTCGCACCAAACATACAATCCAACCTACTGTAGCTATTCAAAATCTTTGTCTGCAATTTAATAATACAGAACTATTTCTTTTGCTATTGTTTTGACCACAATTAACAGTATTTATAGATACTTACAATGTCTGCAGCTAAGATAATTTATTGCGCAATGTAAATGTAATTGAAAAATACAGTACATTAATCAAATAATCAGAGAAAATGCAACATTATTAAAGAGTAACTAAACCCTAAACCAACTTTTTTTAGTTAATGATCTGTAAGAATGATGGTTTATTAGTGCTGTTCATTCATTTTAGTATTTTTTTTGACATTTGGATGTAAAGTGTTTCAATACTGCAATATATGGTGTAAAAACGTCTGAGTGCTGCCCTCTTCAGGTTGAACGGTGGCTACTGCTGTTGAATTTTCCCATTGGATGTTGGGTCCAAAAAATGACTCGTGACGTAAGCAGGTTCAAGCTCACCACGACCTTGTTACGATCTCACCACACACTTAGTTCGTCCCCTCTATCTCCGTTGGGATCTGCCCACTTTTCTTGCATTTTTCAAATATTGCAGTGGGTGGAGTCAGGCTCTGACCAGGGGTTTAGTTACGCTTTAAACATAGATTAAAGATAATTGTGACCATGCCTGTGAAAACCCAGCTGAAGTATTTCTTTGTGATTGACTGTTTTCCACATAAAATCATCCTACATAATGTAAAGAACATTTTGTGAAAATATAAACTTGATATATTTAATGTTGACTGAGTAATGTCATGTCAGCGATTGAAATCATAGTGAAATTAATGCTTGAAATTAAACTGTGATGCTTTTATCTCACAAAAAGATTTGAGACTTTAGTCTGATTTTCAGAGACCGTCTCAGTGACATACTGTATACTTGAGCTGTTACACGCATCAATAACATTGTAACATTTAAAAATGGTGAACAACAACAATGCATCTTTTCTATACAGTTACCTTATGCCTCAAATAAGACTGGGTCAACAATGCTTGACCAAAGCTTGTATCATAATTATTAGCATTATTTATAAGGTGAAGAACAGGTTTCACACACCAGCAGCTTCAGTAAAGCAAAAATAACGACATTGATCATTGATCATTGAAACCGTGAACTTAAGAAAACCGCTATACTGTTATTAAATGATTCTTCAGACTGGGCTCTAAAATGAAATGAATGACAACTATAACAGATTACGACAGATTGATTTCCTAAATCTGTTGCAAGGTGAGAAGCTTTAATAACTGGACTAGTTTAGCCTTCGTTTCATTTCAGTTTTATCACAATCAACTCGATTCTCAACTGCCTAAAAATCCTTTATTGGCATATTGCGTTACAAAACATTGGAGTGTGTAACCGCTAGCATTTTACTAGTTACACAAACTAGTTTATGTTAGTTAGGTTATACGGGCTATGTTAATTAAAACAGCTTGTAAGGGCTGACTTCACGTTAGAATCATAACATAAAACAGGGAACGTAAATCACTTTGTGTTTTTTTAAACTGGGGTGAACAGAGCGAAGACTTTACAGTGGAAAGAAAACTGCATTGTATTGCTCCAGCGTCACATTGTGTAAACTGCATTTATAGTAAGGAAGTGCACATATGCAGATATCATAGAAATTAGCATTAAATACACACACCTTGTTCTCTTCTGAAGTTCACGCGCACTGTGAGACCGTGGATTAAAGAAGGTGCTAAAACGCAGAGTAAAGACGGGGCGGAGCTAAGAGGGCTCAGTTTAAGGGGATTGTGTGTGCGGCACAGTCCTTGGCTGAGGCCCCAAAAATTTCATGGGTCCTTAGAATCACCCTCCCCCCCCTTAAGGCGCACCTGGTTGCCGGTAACAACAGCCGTTAGAGGAACCCCGAACTACACTTGTATTCAATTCCAAAGGAGTTAAATCAGCGGAATAAAGGATTGCCTTCAATCAGAAGTGACCACTAAGATAACATAAATGCTGGCCTAATATTAATGAATAGTAACATATAAGTTACAGCTGTCACTTATACTTACAAGCCTACAGTAATGGATTCATACGCCCTAAAAAACTTTTCTCCTAAACTTTTCACTTTACACAGAACCTTTTTATATACATTTATATACGCCAATGAACATTTTGACTTAATTATGAGCGTATGTGACCGTCAAAGCCTGAAAGATCACAGTTCTGCATGTGCACGTTTGTTCCCGCTGAGATGTTATAGACAGCAGACTTTCTTTTGTGTCCCAGCAACTTATTTTCAGGAGCAGATTAACCATATTGGCAAACTGGGCGAGTGCCCAGGGGCACCAAAGTCTTTTGGGCACCAACTGAAACCAGCAATAAAAAATATTTTATAAAATTACAAAAGTACTTGCTCTTTAAGATATAAGTTGTTCATCTACTAGTAAGCTTGACACGCACAACAGCTTTTTGGAAAATGATCGGCAGCAGCTAAGTGGCATAGCCAAAAAAAGTACATTAAGCCACTTTACACAAAATCCCACAAATATGCATTTTTTTTCACGCTGGTGCCAAGCAGACTGTTAGCAGCACTAAAGATGATGTAAATTTATGCTCTGTTAAGCAATCAATTACTGACGGAGACACCACCGATTAAATAAACAGAAGTGCACCTGATGAGCCGAAGCATCCAGAAACAATCGACCAACAGCTAGACTTAAGCTCCTACACCCCGACTGAGGTGGATGATGAAACAGACAATTGATGGTTTGCTGTTCCTGGTGATCTGACCTTGTGGGGGTTCATCACAGAAAAAGTGAGGGAAGAGTTTACAACATGAAGCTGCAGTCTATCAGAATCAGGCTGCCAAATATCCAACATCTGTATGAGATTGTGGAATGGGGGAAGAACCAGGGACGTCGTTAGGCCTATTTTAGGGGGGCTGAAGCTACCCCAAAATGTTCCTAAGCCCCCCTAAATGACAGGGCTCTCAAGTGTCACGCATTGAGCGTGACAGTCACTCATTTCGGTCTTTTGTCACGCACTCCCGCCACACATTGTATTTCTCACGCAGAAAACTATTTATAATATATTTAATATATGCCGCAGGCCCGCAGCGCACAAAAGTTATCTGGTCGCGCCGCTCTCACTATGGAAACCGGCAGGAATCAAGCGCGTATCCCCTAGAGCCTGCCACTTATCAGCCAATCAAAAAAAAGAAATAGGCTACACAATAGCCAATCAGAAAATAGCACTATTGTATCTGGGTAAGATTTAACGCAACAACCAATGAAAGGCGTCATGCTGCGTCAAGTTTCGTCTCCTCCCCTGATCTGAGTCAGCAGCATGGATTTAGCGCGTTTATCAATCCGCAGGGGGCCGAGCAGAGCGAACATCAGTAGTACAAGGTGTGTGCAGGGCGGACTGGCCATGTTGACCTGGCGGCTGTTCTGACCCGCCGTGCAGTCGTCTCAGGTTGACATGTGAAAGAGAGAGAGAGACAGACGCAGCGAGATGCTGCAAAATCAATCACAGAAATATTCTCCAGGAAGGGAGCAGGTCAGTCACCAGTAAAAGCACGCGTCTATATATTGCTTATTAACGTAACAGGTTTTAAAGTCATGTGCTGGCGTGATGCATTGCATTATGTACAGTTGTTGTACTGAACGCATCAGGCAGATCATTTCATGCAGCGAAACACCAGGTGATTGTGAAGTGTATCCTTTTATAAAACTAGTTTTTTTTGTGGAAAAACTGGATCAAACGTGCAAATTGAGCTTTTAATGGGCATTTCACCTTATATTTGCAGTAAAATAGCTTTTTTAAAATCTAATAATATAATTAAATTATAGCTTATTAAATATGTTTGTTTCATTTCATTTAAAATATTAATATTTTAACATTTGAACTCCTTCCTTTTAAAAAGTGTAAGGCACCTGTGTATTTGTCTTTGGTATGGTAGTATATTGTGTATTCCTAGTAAGTTTTTGAGGGTTCAACATGGTATTTTTAATATTAGCTTGGCTTGGTTTACCTATCTTAACATTTTAAACAATACTAAAACGTATCAACAAGTAAAGTAAAATAAAACAACAAGTAAAAGAAAAACGTTTTGATTAAACTATATCAGAAAGTAGTAAGTACCCATCCAGATTGTTTTATCCATTGTGGTAGCCCTTGCTTATAAAAAGGTTGGAGACCCCTGACCTACAGTATAGACATAGGGGCTGTTTCCCAAACAGGGCTTAAGTCTTGTTCAAGACTAAAATGCCTGTTTGAGTTTTAGTTCTTAACTAAAAGTAGCTTGCACTAACATATCTTAAAATACATCAGTCACGTTGTTTTGTCTCAAGATGCACACCTGTAATATTTTTGTGCTTGTAAAAACTACATAAACATCCTAATATAACTAAGGCCTTGTCCTGGCTTAATCTAAACCCTGTCCTGAAAACCACATCATAATGCATCTTGACAACTCAGTATTAAGGTAGATCACTTGTTGGTCATTCCCCTTTTCTAAATTTTAGATCTGTATAATTTCCAGATTAACACAGTGGCTATCAACTAATAATATTAACCTATAAGATTAGCAAATCCGGTTTATGTTTACATTTATGTGAACACACACATTTATCTTATTTTCTGGTTAAAAGTTTATTTTGTCAAAAAAAATCCTTGGCTAAGGTTTCTATGTGAGCATAGAAATGCAAACAGTAAAATGATGTGTTTGTACTGGAAATGTGTACGTGTATTTACACAGTGAATAATGAATCAGGAAGTCTTCATTGTAAAAAAATCTCCATTCCCAAATGAACATTTTCTAGTCCCATATATGACACACAGGGAATACAATGGAATAGTGGATTGCAATAAGGTTAGTAGTATACAACCTAATAGTTAAATAATATTTGGGGTGGTGGGGGGGGGGTATTTGGAGGGGTGTCACTCTTGCCTGTCTTCAAAACTTGAGAGCCCTGGTCAATAGCTTACCTGGTAAAGTATGCAGTGATGCCAATTTTTTTCTATTTCTTGTACTGCTTTTTCTCATTTGTTTAACTTACCAACTTTTTAGCTGTCTGACCTCTGTTTATGGACATTTTGGATGTTTCATGTGACCAATTTGCAGATAGCATTTAAGTCATTGCTTATAGAATAACTAATCAGGAGCAAAGTCTGGCCTAAATTCCCCCATGCAGCTTTGATGTGTCTAAAAGCTAACATTACAGTAACTTTTATTTAACAGAGTAGAAATGGAAGAGGAGGATATGTCTGTCATGTTTTACTTGTTAACATCTTGGTTTCTTGACTGGTTGTTGACATAATTGTAACTCAGATGTGAGTGCAAAAATTTTGCAAACACAAGTTACAAATACTCTGTGGGCTGAGCCCCCCCTGTCTTCCAATCCTAGTGACGTCCCTGGGAAGAACTTTATAAAAAATTAAAAATTAATTATTACAGTCTCGTCCCCCAAACAACTAAATTGTTCCTAAGGAATGGCTACTGTACTCCCCGTCAACTGGATTGGTTTATTGCTATTCATGCAAACTTTTCTCCTCACAAAATCATACATTTATTACAGGCTTCTGTGACTGGAAACACCCTGAGAGGATATCCGACCACGAAAAGAGTGCAGATCACTGATGTAACATGCTTGCTTTAATAAACAGAGCAAAACAAATATCGAGGCCAAGACCAGACCTCTCCCATGTTGATTAGTTGACATTGGTAAGATAAATAATCTGAAAACGATGATAATGACTAAGCAGATTTAAGGCAACAAGCGTTCATCTGCAAAAAGACAACATGGACTTATCCACTGCTGTTGAACTATTGCAGTCATTACACTTTTATGTTGGCACTACGAGAGCAGTTTGCTGAGGTAGATGAATCTGTTCATGCTCTCGGTGTTACTCAGACTTATCAATATGACGTTTGCCGCAAACGAAAGAGAAAGCGGTTTGCGGATGAGTCATCTGATGAATATGAAGTATTATTTACTGATGTAAGTCAGAGATTTAAGGTCGAGGCATATTATGTCATTTTGGACAGACTAAAATCATGCCTGGCCAAACGTATTGATGATTATAAAGAGGTCTATGATCTTTTTGGTGTTCTCTTTTGCAAGGACTGTACAGAAAGTGAATTGTGCATAAGGGCTGATAAACTGTCATCACTTATCCAGTGGACCTTAATAAAACTTTGACTGATGAACTGATTCAGTTCAGACATTTTAGCAAAGACAAGACCTCACCTGCAGAGCTGCTGCAAATTGTTGATAAGAATGAACTAAAGACAACATTTCCTAATGTTTTTGTTGCACTTAAACTGTATTTAACTTTGTCAGTATCTAACTGTGAAGGAGAGAGGTCTTTATCTACTCTAAAGCGAGTGAAAAATGAACTTAGGACAACAATGACACAGAAACGTCTTTCTGCACTTTCCCTGCTTGTCATTGAATCTGAACTGGTTAGGGACATCGATTTTGAAGACATCATATGCTAGTTTGCTTGGTCAAAATCCAGAAAAGTGCTATTGTAAATTGTTTGTGAATTTGTGCATCACTGCAATTGTTTTGTTTGTGTTGTTCAGTACATCAATGTAGCATTACACCACTGAGTAGTTGCACATTAACTACAGATGTTGTTATATGTCAGATTAAAGAGTTGTTTTTGTGTTCAATTTTACAAAAGTGACATGTTTATATTGATAGTTTCCTTGTGAAATGTAATAATTGCTAATTCTTACAAAATCTTATAAATTATTAAGTGGATTCTTGCATGATCATTTGTGAGGTGGGTCGGGCTCACCACAAGGTCTTAATACACCACTGCTTATTTTAAGAACTACAAAACAATACATTGTAATACATTTTGATATTGCTTCACCAGATCCTTGCATATGAGACAGCAGATGTGCCAAGCAGGTTTCACAAGGACTTTTCATGTGTGTATCGTAATGAAAATAATGCATTATATATTACCATTAAACTTCATGAATCTAGTAGAGATAATGTTTTTATGTGTACTCAGAAGATGTGATTCACTGTTAACTGTGGGGTGCAGGGCTGTTATGGTAACAGGATACAGCGTGCTATGAGAGGGATTGATTATTCACGTTAGTAAATTAAAGCCAAAAATATTCACCAAGTTGTCTACTCTATTTATAATAACAGATATTATATTTGATTTATTTTTATCAGACATTTTTTATTTCTGGAAATATTAATATGACAAATAATGCACAATCACAAAAATTATGTTGTTAATCAATCAATTTTGTTGATTTTGCGCTCTTCTGCAATCGCGAACAACTGTAGGGACTGACTGGCAGCCGACATCTAACTCCAGATTGTAAAATCAGTATTTTGTCTCTGGTAAGTCCTCAATTAAACTAATAAATGTGACCATTCAGTGCATTAGATATGTGTTCACTGCCAAGACAGACACAAATATGGCGGCAGTCATGGCAGAAGTGACGTCTTTGGTACCCATGAATTGCTTAATTAACCATGAACATACCTGATAGCTTTTTGTAGATGAATTCTGGTGAGCACATCAACGCCATTTAACATGAAAGTGCACCTGTTCCTATTAAAAACAGCTTTTAATTGCTCTTCTCCACATAGATTCATGATAAGAATGTTGTCCCACCCAAGTTTTGATTCCTACTTAAACAAATGAAGTAATATAACCACACTTACAAAAAAGCCACACAATAATCCCGTAAAGCTGCTCTCTGTTCATCCTGACTAGACCCCGAAGCCGCCACCAGGCGCCGCCATTTCCACCATTTAGAAGTTCAGCTGCCGCCAGCCAATAATTTCCTAAGCCAAATTGAGCTGATAAAGTTTGGCTGAGCCGGCTAGAATTATTTGCATCAAATAATAATTCTATCACATAGAGACATACACACACAAAATATATAAACCAATACACGAGATCTATTTTCCGACTGGTTTCATAACAGCACAGTCTTGTGCTCACTCGTTGCTACGATACACAGAGGCCGTTTCTCAATCCAAAGGTTGCAGTCTGCGGAGGTCGCATATGCAGGCTGCATAAGTTAGACCCCGAAGCCGCCGCCAGGCACCGCCATTTGCGCCATTTAGAAGTTCAGCCGCCATCAGCCAATAATTTCCTAAGCCAAATTGAGCCGCCAGCTGATAAAGTTTGGCTGAGCCGTCTAGAATTATTTGCAATCAAATAATAATTCTATCACATAGAGACATACACACACGAAATATATAAACCAATACACGAGATCTATTTTCCGATTGGTTTCATAACAGCACAGTCTTGTGCTCGCTCGTTGCTACAATACACAGAGGGGTTGCAACTTGCAACCTGTGGAGGTCGCATATGCAGGCTGCATACGTCATCAAGCCTGGTTTATTTAAGTTAACTGAGCATTACATTCGCAAGCCATACGCATATTAAAACAATTTACGATTAACTTATAATAAGAATAAACTTTATAATTGTTGATATTTTGAAATAAGACAGTGTTGATGACGTAGGCAGCGTAAAAATGCGACCTCCGGAGGCTGCAGTCTTCAGATTGGGAAATTAAAATTGCCCGTTTTCCGTACAGAAGAAGCGAAGCATTAGTGCGCGTCACAACAATGCATTTCAAAAATAGACCGTGTTATTTTTTATTTTTGACCAATGCGCGCGACCAGCATCCACACAGGAAAAAGCTGCGGGTAAAATAACGTTTGTATGTCTGTTTCTGGGTGCTGTATGCAGTATGTTCATTTTTACTTTAATTTTGTATTGGAACTGCGATTTGGAATCGGTGAAGTCAAATATAGACGCGTTTCTTATAAGAGCCGCTTCTGGGAAGTCCGCGCGCGGCATAACATTGACTAAAGTGGTCGCAATCAGGTCCGGTAGCGCAGCACACGCATAATTCTGCGAATGAGAGCACTAAGTAAAACCAACAGAAAGTTTCTATCGGTCTCCTGTGCTGCTTGAACCCCAGAAGTAAAGAGACTTTTAAAAAGCTTGCCAGTAAAATCCATATCACACCAGCAATGACAAGGTAAGCTAACGTTGCTATGGTTACAGTCCAGATACATAGATTGCTAGGCTATTGCTATGCTATCTACAGTTTTATTACAAACAGCAACCAAAACTACAACGTAAAATTAGTGTAGACTTTAAACATCAATGTTAAAAGTTTTTACCAACCTTTGTATGGGAACCTATATTCATTCATTCATTCAACCCAGTGCATGCCAGGTTTGTGCTGTGGCTCTGAATTAAAAGTGAATTAAAGAATAGAAATTAAAAGAGGTTGCATGTTTTGCCATGTTATTAGTCTATAGGTAGCATTATAGTGGGCTCTAGCTCTATTGTGTTTGGTTATGTGTACCATAATTTACCAGATCATTTGTCTACGTTTATAATTCTGACAGTTATTGTATTTTGCCATAAGTCTTCACTGTGCCTGTTGTATCTTACATTCAAGAACAGAGACGTCATTTCGTTTATAACTTATCTTTATATAAGTAAGAGCAACACAACATAGACCCGCACAGCTTGTGCAGTCTTTTACATACACACTGTATACTTCTTTCCTAGTGCATGACATACTCATACATACACCACCACTGACCTCTACTGGCCATTCTTAGTTATAACACCTAACATATAACATCCTTCCCCCCTTAACATGAAAACAACCACTGAAATAATTTCCAACATAGAAATATATAGAAATGTATTATAAACAACATTAACATAACTTTATGACACAGCTCAACACCTTATGTTGAAACGTTTTCATGTGATCATATGTTTATGTGTTATGATTTCACAAAGTCTTTGAGATATTCCAGTGCTTTTCTTTCTCTTACTGAACGTCTTACACATCCCGTTTGTGAACTCACAGGCTGCTTTGTCTGTCCAGTATCAACCAACTCTGGTATCGTAACTATTGGTTCTGGGTCTATGGCATCAGAATGTACAGTTTCTACCAGCTCTTGCGGTTGACCCAGAATATCAGCTTGGGAAACAATTTCAGAACTTGAAACCTCTTCCTGTTGCCGACTGAACAACTGGTCGACATGACGACGTACCACTTGAGAATTTTCCAAACTCACTCTGTATGATACAGGTCCTGTGATCTCTGTAATTTCTCCCTGCACCCATTTTGGTCCATAACCAAAATTCCTGGTATACACGGCGTCTCCCACTTCAAAACATCTGGACTTAGCATGTTTATCATGATGCTCTTTCTGACTCTGTTGTTTTGTTTCAATTTTGTTGTTGAGATCAGGATGTATTCTGTCGAGTGTGCATCTCAACTTTCTGCCCATCATCAATTCTGCAGGTGATAAACCTGTTGTAGACTGAGGTGTTATTCGATAACTGAACAAGGCCCGATGTAACTTGGTCTCAATGGTTTCCCCTGAGCATTTTTTTAAAAGGTCCTTCAGAGTCTGTACAGCTCGCTCAGCCAAGCCATTTGATGACGGATGATACGGAGCAGCAGTCACATGTGTTATTCCGTTCCTGGACATGAATTCTTTACATGCCTCACTCATGAAACACTGAGCATTGTCTGACACCATGACTTCAGGAATGCCGTGCACACTGAAACTATTCCTCAGACACTCGAGAGTGACAGCTGTCGTTGCTGAATTCAGGGGGTATGCATCTATCCACTTAGAATGTGCATCTATTAAGATGAGAAACATTTTACCCATAAAGGGGCCAGCATAATCCATATGCACCCGTCTCCAGGGTTTCCTAGGCCACTCCCACGGATGAAGTGGTGCACATACAGGAGCTTTTCTCTGTTCCTGGCATATTTTGCAGCTTCGGACTTTAGATTCTATGTCCGCATCCAGGTTAGGCCACCACAGGTAGCTCCTCGCCAGGCCCTTCATCCTCGACATCCCTGGATGACACTGATGTAGTTGGTCTAACATCACTGCACGTCCTTTCTCAGGAATGATAAGGCGTGCTCCCCACAGTACACACCCATCTTGCACACTAAGCTCCTGCTGTCTTTTCTTATAAGGTGCAAAATCAGGTAAATCACTGTGATCAGGCCACCCTTTCAAAACATACTCACGAACTCTAGACAGTACAGGATCTCTTGCAGTCCAATACTTGATATTTTCTGATGTCGTGATTGAGCTCACCTCTTTTTCCAGCATGAAAACTTGCTCCTGCTTACTTAGTTTCTCATGGTTTTCTGGAAGGGGAAATCGGCTGAGAGCATCCGCATTTCCGTTGTCTTTTCCAGCTCTGTATGTAATCACATATTCATAAGCACCTAACAGCACGGCCCATCTCATTATGCGTTGCGAAGCCATTTGTGGCACCGATCTGAGCTCATTTAAGAGACTGATTAGAGGCTTATGATCTGTACAAATTACAAATTTGTGTCCATACAAGTACTTATGGAACCTTTTTACTCCAAACACTACAGCAAGTCCCTCTTTATCGAGCTGCGAGTAGTTTTTTTCAGCCTTTGAAAGTGTTCGTGAAACAAACCCTATGGGTCGTTCTGTTCCATCTGGCATCCGGTGTGCCAACACCGCTCCTATTCCAAACGGTGAAGCGTCACAGGCAAGTATCAGTTCTTTTTGTGCATCAAAGTGTACCAGAACTTGATTTGACTGCAGTAACTCTTTAGATTGCTGAAAAGCTGTCTCTTGTTCCGCTTTCCAACACCAGGGGACATCTTTCTTTAACAGTTGGTGCAGAGGTGCTAAAAGTGTTGAGAGATTTGGCAGAAAACGGTTATAATAATTCAACAGTCCCAGGTAAGCTTTAAGCTCTGTTACTGAAGTTGGTGTTGGTGCCTCTTTAACTGCCTGAACTTTTTCAGGGACAGGATGAATCCCTGTGGCATCCACTCTATGTCCAAGAAATGTGACTTCCTTTTCCATAAAGTTGCACTTTCCCCGTTTTAACCTCAGACCGGCCTCCTCCAGCCGATACAACACTTGGTCTAGCGTCGTCAAATGCTCCAAATCGTCCTTCCCAGTAAGCAAAATATCGTCCAGGTATACCACAACTTTAGGAATGTCTTTTAGTACGGCTTCCATGGTCCTCTGGAAGATTGCTGGGCTTGAGCTGACACCAAAAGGTAATCTGGTGTAGGTAAACAGACCTTTGTGAGTATTTACTGTCACATACTGTTTTGACTCTTCATCCAAAACAATTTGCTGATATGCATGACTCATATCTAATTTGCTAAATTTGTCTCCTCCCGACAAAACTGCAAACATATCCTCCACTCTTGGAATGGGATACTGTTCCAGTGAAGACTCTCTGTTTATGGTCACTTTATAATCTCCACACAATCTCACTGAACCATCTGGTTTTAATACTGGCACTACTGGAGCTGCCCAGTCTGAAAATTTCACAGGCACTATTATGTTTTCCTTTATTAGGCGATCCAACTCGACTTCAACCTTTTCTTTCATTGCAAACGGCAACGACCTTGGCTTGAAAAAACGGGGTTTTGCCTCACTGGAAACATGAATCTTTGCCTTGGTTCCTTTTAGTGTTCCCAGTTCCTCTTTGAAAACTGTTTCATGTGCCTTCAGAATGTCTTGTAACCTCTCAGAACTATTTTCTATTTGGTTGATGTTCTCCCAGCTGAGTTTTAACTCTGTGAGCCATGCGCGTCCCAGCAGATTCGGTCCTGCTCCAGCCACCACGATTGCCGTTAGTTCTTTGGTAATACCTTTGTATTTTACTTTGACTTTTGTGGTACCCAGAATGTTCACTGGCTGTCCTGTGTAAGTTTTGAGGTTGACCTTGCTTATAATCAGAGGTAGTTTCTTTTTAGCATTCAATTTGGCATGTTCTGCTTGTGATAAAACTGTCACACTGCAACCTGTGTCAATCTCAAATTTCACTAAGCATTCATTTACGGACAACATTTGTGTTATAGGGGATACATGGGGTATATCTGACTCCATACTGTACATGGTGAATACTTCCTCTCCAGGCTCCTCTTCTTCTTGGTCTTGGAGATAATTTGCTCTTTTTTGCAATTTTCCTCTCCCCCATTTTGAATTTTTCTTACCCTTATCAACTTTAGAGTCACGAATTTTCATCCTACACACTCTTTTCAAATGTCCGATCTTGCCACAATTGTAACATTTTTCCCCTGCAAACTTACATTCCTTTGGTCCGTGGTTATTTCCACCACAACGGTAGCATGTTCCTGTACCACCTGACGTGCACTTTTCTCTTGCATCCATCTTGAAAACAGTGGTACTGTGCACGTGTCCTCTCTCTCTGTTCAAATCCGCCATATCCTTATTAGCCGCTTCAATAGCCTGTGCTTTTCGCAAAGCCGTCTCAAACGTCAGACCATCCTCCGCTAACAATCTCCGCTGTATGCTATCATCATTGACTCCGCACACTAACCGGTCTCTCAGCATGACAGTGAGCGTGTCGCCAAAGTTACAGTCCTGTGCTAGCTTCCTAAGCTCAGCCACATAATCCGCTATACTTTCATCCAAGCGCCTGTTCCGTGAATTAAATTTCCATCTCTGGACTATTTCACTAGGTCTCGGATTAAAGTGCTTAGTCAATAAACTCACCAGTTCATCATACGTCTTTGATCCTGGTTTCTCAGGACTCAGCAGATTCCTCATGATCGTGTATGTCTGTGCTCCGACACAACTCAGCAATATGGCACGTTTTTTTCCTGGATCTTCCACATCATTTGCCACGAAGAAATTATTCAAAATCTCACAATATTCCTCCCACGACTGCGACTTACTATCAAACGGGGCCACGGCTCCCACCATGCCAGCCATTTTATCGTCCAGTCCTCTCACGTGGTAGCCGACAGCTAACAGCAAATATGGGGTTCCACTCCAAAATCCTGCCAATTCTCACACAGGGACGAATGTCAGTCCCAACTTCATCCTCGTCGCCATATGTTGTATCTTACATTCAAGAACAGAGACGTCATTTCGTTTATAACTTATCTTTATATAAGTAAGAGCAACACAACACAGACCCGCACAGCTTGTGCAGTCTTTTACATACACACTGTATACTTCTTTCCTAGTGCATGACATACTCATACATACACCACCACTGACCTCTACTGGTCATTCTTAGTTATAACACCTAACATATAACAGTGCCTATTCAAAGCTCGAGGGCAAACACATAACTTCTAGATTTATAAGCATCGATAAACTACATTTTAACATTTTATAATGCCTACTTCTGTTATTTTGATGAAAGTAACTCAAAAGTAATGTTACTCATTACAGTTCAGAGACAGTAATATTGTAATGTGACTAATTACTTTGAAATTACAGTAATTTGTAATATATAATGTATTACACTTTGTAAGTAATTTTCCCAACACTGTTAATCAGTATAATGTAGACATCTGTAGACATGTGGCAGCTTCAGCCATTTGCAGCTATGAAAAGTTTGGCGGCTGCAGCAGCCATTTAGGTTGCGGCTGAGCCGGCTAGCCAGCCAATAACTTCATCAGCCAGCCATTATTCTCAAAACAAACGGCTTCGGGGTCTAGCATAAGTCATCAAGCCTGGTTTATTTAAGTTAACTGAGCATTACATTCGCAAGCCATACGCATATTACAACAATTTACGATTAACTAAGAATAAACTTTATAATTGTTAATATTTTGAAATAAGACAGTCTTGATGACGTATGCAGCGTAAAAATGCGACCTCTGGAGGCTGCAGTCTTCAGATTGGGAAACGGCCAGAGACTCACAGGGATGACGACCAATTAAAATTGCTACAGAAGAAGCGATGCATTTTTCTCTCGCACTGATCTAAATGGCGGAAAGAAGCAAGCAAGGTAATTTTAATCTCACTTCTCACATACTTTCCTAATTCCTTTTTTTTTTTTACTTAGACCTACCCAGACTTTTGTTAAATCTTCAGGGCACGGTTACACAAACCTGAATCAAAGATTGATATTATGAACCAAATATTCTGGAACGGAGAGATTTTTAGCACTGAACGTGATATAACTGCAGTAACAAACCATCGTTTCCACATTGCTAATTCACGACGCATGCTTCAGTGTACATTGAAGTGAAATGTGCAAAACTTTGTCCAAAATAATACTGATAACAGTGTGTGTTTATATTACAGTTTTTCTCAGTCTCATTTTCTCATTACCTGGAAAGATTGAGATCTAGTTAATCAGTATAACATATACATCTGTAGACATGTAGTGGCAGCTTCAGTCATTTCTATGAAAAGTTTGGCTGCAGCAGTCATTTAGGTTTTGGCTGAGCCGGCTAGCCAGCCAATAACTTCATCAGCCAGCCATTATTCTCAAAACAAATGGCTTCGGGCTCTAATCCTGACAGACAATTTAAGCAGAATCACAGAAAATAAACAGATGCACTCTGAGCAATTAAAGGAAAGTTTACACACACATGACTTGAATGAACAAAGTCTGATTCATTTGGAAATATTGCCTTGTGTATGCGAACTGAACCAACATTGTAGCCATGTAACCCCCGGTTTCAAAACAAAGCAATCGATCTACAGGTCTGAAAACACCCTAAGATTAACTTTTATGATCCACTTTCAATGTTGACTAGTGTCTATAAATCCATTACAGATGTTATGATCTCTATATAGTCTCACTATAATCTATATGTGATTTCTGTCTGAACATCAGATCACAATCTTACCACAGTATCTTCAGTTTACAGTCAGGATTCTTCAGTACATCAGAGATCAGCTTCACTCCTGAAACTCTTAGATAATTATAAGACAGATTCAGTTCTCTCAGGTGTGATGGGTTTGATCTCAGAGCTGAAGTCAGAGCAACATAACCTTCATCTGTGATATCACACCGCTCCAACCTGTAGAGAACAGAGACTTTATGTGAATGATGCAAACTACAAACACAAATCTCTAACCTTCATCTCTTCATGTAATGTTCCTCTTTCAATCCCTCAGTAACTGAGACACTGTGTGTTTAAATGTCAAATAAATCCATCACACAGCTGACTATTAGTGTTAGATGTCCTAAACCACATGAACATTTCTTCATAAATCTGTATTGAGTTCATGACTCACACTGAATACTTGATCTTATTTCCTCAAGTGTTTGTGTTCATAATGGACAAGATGTTGTTTGACTTTCAGCTAACAGAAAAAAGTTCTAAGAACGTTCCCTGAAAGTTCCCAAAAACGTTCTGCCAACATAAAAAGTGTTCAGTTTTCTTGATGTTCTAAGAATGTTTCTGGGTTGTCTGAACGTTAGAAGAATGTTAGATTCTACCATTTTCAAACTTTATGTCAATGTCATGTTTTAATGTTCACACAATGTTTAAAACAACAAATGTTTTTTAGACTTATTTGCTTGTTATGTAAATGATAGAGTAGGACTTGACAATAATTCAATATCAATATATCTCGCAATATAATATTTTTCGATAACAGTGATATGGTTTCTAAACACATTTCCGATATTTCGATACATTACGGCGTCCTGTGGCCGTTCACATGTCACATGTAAAAACGCATGTTAAACACGGGTCAAGGGGCTACTTCCCTCTTAAACGTGTGGTGTCTTGTAGTTAAAGGACAAGTTGGGTATTTTACACTTAAAGCCCTGTTTTCAGATGGTTTATGATGAAATAGAATGGTTTTGTCTGAAATTTGGACATATGATGCTGGCCCGAAAACTTTCAAGTGTTTATTGTATTACCCCCCACCTCTACAATGGCTGTATAGGTGCACTGGAACAATCCTTCCTAAAATGCATTAAACTTTCGTTTACAAAGACGTGAAACTCAGCGAGTGGTCAGGGGTGTTCACTGATATGCTCACACAAAAATCGCTGCAAAAGATGCTTTTCAACAGCTGTTTTAGCATTCGTTGTAAACTTGTGGACCTATTTTTCCAAACGCCTCACACCCGTATATTCTTCCGCTGAGAGCTTGAATAATAGACACTCCAGCCCAGTTGGTGGCAATAATCCACCTTTGCCAATTGCAAGAATAGAAACAAAGTTCCCGGCGCGGAGTAATACCGTACCTCACAGCTAGAGATGCGCGGTTGGCGGTTACAGCCGCGGACTCCGCGGATAAACCGCGGATCGGGCGGATGACGTGACGAAAAATAATATTTTAATCAAATTCGGGCGGGTGGCGGATTGACTGCTTGCTATTAGCTGTGTCCTTCTAAGCATGCAACCTTAAAAGGTGAGCACTCTGGCTTTCAAGGTGGCAGTCTCAGAAATTCGCGAAGACAACTGAAATGAGACGGTCTAGCCTTCTGAGGACCCATTATTTGCGTCACCTGTTGCACGCGCCCCTAGTAGCCCCCACCGCGCCTGTCAGCAGAAAACAGCGGAGGCATTTCTGAGTTATTAAAATGAATATGTAATCAGAAAAATATTAATTTATTTTAGAAAATATGACACATTGATGTAGATTAAACTATTCAACAGTATATCAAATAATCAACCTTAGAAATACACGCAACATAAACAGATATTAACACAAAACATAACTTATAATACTAAAACAGTGACAAGAAAAAGTTTTCTAATAAATACACAATTTTATTGAATAAAGGTTTGTATTGTTTGGGAGCCTCAGCTGTTAAGGATCCATTCGTTCTATCATTAACAGCGCGGAGAAATGAGGACGCATTTTGACACAGCTCTTATCAACGCCGGCGAAGGAGGTACGTGGCAAACTCAAAAAATGAGAATTAAAAACAAAGGAAATAGAAGGTCAGAAAAGGGTTGCCTGAAATAAGTTTTACAAAGTGGTAAATCAGGATGACACCAGTGCAGGCTATATTTGTGCGTTTAATTTAGGCTATTTAATATTTATTTATTTATTTTTGTCCCTGTGTGCCGAACGGAGACGGAGTTCACTGCTGATATTAGATCTTTCTAGTCTCGCAGCTGTCATCAGCAGCGCTTTGCATCGCCCAGTCAGCGGATGGCGGGCGGGTGCGGTTTTGAAAACTGGTCAGAAACGTTGGTGCGGATGGATGGCGGACGGATGATGAGTTTTGTGATGCGGTTGCGGATGAAATAATAGCCCATCCGCGCATCTCTACTCACAGCACATCTAATACAAGTCAATGGAGTTGGACAATAACTATGACAAAACAGCTGTTGGAAAGCATCTTTTGCAGCGATTTTTGTGTGAGCATATCAGTGAACACCCCTGACCACTCGGTGAGTTTCACGTCTTTGTAAACGAAAGTTTAATGCATTTTAGGAAGGATTGTTTCAGTGCACCTATACAGCCATTGTAGAGGTGGGAGGTGATACAATAAACACCTGAAAATTCTCGGGGCAGCCGCATATGTCCAAATTTCAGTCAAAATCAGACAACTAATTGCTAAGCAATTACAAGTAGATCAGTAATTTGTATTTTTCTTACAGTATGTAACATTAAATACTACAATTATTTTAGGGTCACGTTGACTTATATTTTCTCCACATATGACTATAATAGCAAATTGAACAAGACTAACACAGATGGAACTATGAAAGTCAATACTATGACTGAATAAATCCATTATATACAGTCGTGGCCAAAAATATTGGCCCCCTTGGTAAATATGATCAAATAAGGCTGTAAAAAATTCATCTGCATTGTTAATCCTTTTGATTTTTCTTTTAAAAAATTTACAAAAATGTATCCTTTCACTGGATAATAAGAATGTAAAATGGAGGGGAAATATCATTATGAAATGAATGTTTTTCTCAAATACTCGTTGGACAGAATTATTAGCCCCCCCTAGAAATTCTTATTGGTAAAATATGTCTGAAGTATATTTCCATTCATTTTCACAATTTTCAGAAGTCCAGCATGATTGTAAACACAAAATCATTCAGATCTGGCTTCTGTTTCACAAAAATATAAAGAGGAGGGGAAACAAAGCCTTAATTCCCTTAATCATCCATCACAATGAGAAAAACCAAAGAATATATTTCTGATGTGCAGCAAAAGATAATTGATCTTCACAAATTGGTGAAGTGGCTTTAAGAAAAGAGCTAGAGTAGTGAAAATGACCATTTCCATCATCAGGGCAATAATTAAGAATTTCCAACCATCAGAAAATGTAACAAAACTGCCTGAAAGAGAACCTATGCCTATATCGTCCTAATGTGCGGTGAGAAGGAGAGTTTGAGTAGCTAAAGATTCTCCTAGGGTCACAGCTGAAGAATTGCAGAAAATTGTTGAGTCTCTGTTTCAGAAAACTTTTAAAAAAATTGTCAAACAGAACCTACATCAACACATGTTGTTTGGGAGGGTTACAAGAAAAATTCTCCTAGCTCATTCAAAAACAGACTAAAGCATATTCAGTTATCAGTCATGACTGGAACTTTAAATGGCAATGGCTTCTATGGTCAGATGAAACTAAAAACACTCAAGATGGGTTTGGTAAACACAGAGAAAAAAAGTACCCCATGTGTACAATGAAATATACTGCTGTGTTTTTGATGTTGTGGGCCTATATTTCTGCTGGAGGTTCTGGACATCTTGTTAAAATACATGGCATCATGGATTCTATCAAATACCAACAGATAAAAAATCCGTAAGTGACTGACTCTGTTAGAATTCTTATAATGGGCCATGTTTGGATCCTCTAACTGTACAATAACCAAAACACAAACCTCAAAAACAACACAAAAATGGGTCACTGAGCTCAAAACCAAGCTTCTGCTAAAGCCATTCCACTCTTCTGACCTGAACCCCACAGAAAATGAGAGGAGTGAACTGAAAAGGAGAAGCACCAACATGTAGCTGGGAATCTAAAAGGTCTGGAGTGATTCTGGATGAAGGAATGGTCTCTGATCTCTTGTTAGGTGATTTCTTACCTCATCAGGCATTATAGGAGAAAATTTAGACCTGTTAAACTGGCAAATGGAGGTTTTAAAAAGTATTGAATAAAAGGGTGCTAATAATTTTGGACAATGTGTATTAGAGAAAAACATTTATTTCATAATCATATTTCCCCCCATTTTAAATTCTTATTATCCAATAAAAGAATACATTTTTGTGAATTTTTTTAATGAAAAATCAAAAGGATTAACAATGCAGATGAATTTTCACAGCCTTATTTGATCATATTTACCAAGGGTGCTAATATTTTTGGCCACAACTGTATAAACAGAAACACAACCCGGTGGCAAAAAATACTTAATAGTTTATAAAAGTAAAATAAATAATTGTGCTTTTTAATGTTAAAATAGCTCTTTGTTCCTCCTATGAGATGTCGATCTCAGAAATGTCCTCAACCCTGTTTGAGATTGAGACCCCTGCATTACAGCATTTATTACTGAACGACATTCAGGGTGCACTTATAATATTATTAAAAGAGCCTGAAAGTCTGGTTTACTGGACAGTGATATCACTTTTTTGTATGAAGGATAAACACGAATTACAGGTGAACATTAATATATTTATCCCTTTTTTATTTTAAATATGATATAGTTTTATAGGAGAAGGTTTCATTGGCCAATTTTTTTTCAGAGGTTTGTTTTTTGGTTCAGACAGGGGCGAAAATTTCATTTAAATGTTGGGGGGGGGGGGACATTAAACATAACATTTTTCAAGAACAATTTTTGAAGGGGACACCAATAATACAGGCAAAATTGTACTTGCAAGGAAATGTGTACAGATAGAAAACATTTCTCTTTCTCTAGGAACGGACGCAAATTTAATTTAAATACACATGAATGCAGAGGTGGAAAGATAATAAAATATTCTACTTAAGTAAAAGTAAAGTTACTGGTCTAAAAATCTACTCAAGTAAAAGTAAGTCATTTTAATTTTACTCAGAGTAAAAGTTACTTTTTTTTACAGCGGGGAGAGGTTTCTAGTATAGTTCAAAAAGGACAAGGGAATATAAATCTCAAACTAGTTGTTTTTTATTGTAGGAACATCTTAACAATTAAAGTGCAATAACAAAAAGTTAATAAAACAAAAAGCTTTTTTATAACTAAGAAACATTTATGGAATTGTTTAATGATTTTTACTGTTGAGTTATGCACTTTAAGCAAAAATAATATGAGGTCAGCAGCTAGTAAATAAAATCACTATAGTAAGGTTGTAATTGATGTATTGCTGGTAACATACATTATTTTATTAAACTACATACCTAGTTTAAATGAGAATATAATGAGATGAGTGCCATATACTTTTATCCTTTACACGTTTATTGTATTCTAGCTTCCCTGACCTGGGTACCTGATGTCTTTCAATCTCTCTCTATCTCTCGCTCTCTCCCTCTCTGCAATGTCTAATGACCTGCGCATTCCCGAGGACATTCTTAAGTTGTTTGACTTAACGTGAAGCTGATAGACCTCGAAGGATAATGCACATGTATTAAAAACGCGTCGTGCAAATTAGCGGTAAAAACCCAGCTCAATGAAACAATCGCTTCGCGTCAATGGCCAGGGGTTTCTTTCATAAGAATTGAATTGAGGGTCGGCATTAGCTCTCGCCTGTCACGTCCTTCCCAGCAAACACAGAACGTTCCCCTAACGTTAGTTTTTGGTTATATTTTGGTTATTTTTTTGGGAACCAAAAAATAACGTTCTGGGAACGTTATTTTTAGGTTTTATTTTTTGCAACCATAAAATAACGTTCCCATAACGTTGTAGGGTGGTTATTTTTAAATAACCTAAAAATAACTTATACAGAACGTTATTTTTTGGTTCTTTTTTTGGAACCATAAAATAACGTTCCCATAACGTTGCAGGGTGGTTATTTTTAAAATAACCTAAAAATAACTTATACAGAACGTTATTTTTTGGTCCTTTTTTGGTTCTTTTTTTGGAACCATAAAATAACGTTCCCATAACGTTGCAGGGTGGTTATTTTTAAAATAACCTAAAAATAACTTATACAGAACGTTATTTTTTGGTTATTTTTTGGTTCTTTTTTTGGAACCATAAAATAACGTTCCCATAACGTTGCAGGGTGGTTATTTTTAAAATAACCTAAAAATAACTTATACAGAACGTTATTTTTTGGTTATTTTTTGGTTTTTTTTTTGGAACCATAAAATAACGTTCCCATAACGTTGCAGGGTGGTTATTTTTAAAATAACCTAAAAATAACTTATACAGAACGTTATTTTTTGGTTATTTTTTGGTTATTTTTTGGTTTTCTGGAACCATAAAATAACCTAAAAATACCTTATACATAACGTTCTCTAATGGTTATTTTTTGGTTATGTTTTTTTTTTTAGGAAATGAAGTGAATGCATCATTAAACCCATTATTCCTTTAGTGTGCACGTCTAATATGCGCGTGCTTGTCTGCACGAGCTTACCGCCTTCTTCACGAGTACCCGCTTTATCTTGTGCTCAGGAAAAGTCGTTAATTTAAAAAATAACGGTCCTTTC
Source organism: Misgurnus mizolepis (assembly GCA_025389145.1). NCBI lineage: Eukaryota > Metazoa > Chordata > Actinopteri > Cypriniformes > Cobitidae > Misgurnus > Misgurnus mizolepis. The sequence continues at coordinate 1,712,475 of JAIFKI010000007.1, forward strand.
GTTTTTACCTCAGAGACTAACATTATTTTAGCGGTTCTTTTGTCTCTTTCTTGATTTAGTAACTTAAATATGTGAGAAGAAATATATATACGAGTGATTTCCAATCGATTTGAGGAGAATTTGAGGAGAATATAATGTTAGAAACTTTTTATTGTTGTAAAAACGGATAGCCGACTAACTGTGGTAAGATCTTTTAACCTAAAGTGACTGATTTATTTCTCATTGCGTTTTAACTTCAGAGTATATCATTCTCGCGATTTCTTTTTTGTTTCTTCATTAGTAGCTTAAATATGTGAAAACGAAAATATATTTTAATTATTTCCATGAAGAGAATATGAAGTTAGAAGCTTTTGATTATTGTAAAAACTGAGAGAGAGATGCTGATTGTTGTTACTTAATAATGGAGAGGCGGCGGCTGTAAGGTCTGTTAAACTAAAGTGAATTACATGTTTATATATTTTCAATAAATATCTGTTTTAACTCTTCTTTATTGTGTTGAAGTCACTATTATATATTTGATAAAATATAATGTTATCTAAATACATAATATGTGATGTGTTGAGGTATTTTTATATAAAATAACCTGTGTTATATAATGGTATAATATTTTAATAGACATTTTTTCCAGTAATAGCATAATTTAATTGTTATAGATTTTGTATTAAATAAATTATTTTATTCCTCCTTATACGGAAATGTGTTTTACTTATTTTAGATAGATATGATAGATAAAAACCAACCAAAACACAGCATGGGATGTACTAATAGACGTGCCGTACTTTTGTAAGCCTTCACTTCTTCACTGAGGCTGGAGTCTTGCGCGCTCTGTCAGTGCGTGCACGGAGCCGCGGCAACGCGCCCTCGCCAAAAACTAACGTTAGGGGAACGTTTTGAGAACCAAAAACTAACGTTAGGGGAACGTTTTGGGAACCAAAAATTGTTAGCTGGGCTCTCCATGGCTCCTTTTGCGCGTTCCCCCGCCCATCAATCAATAATCCTTGGCGCTTCTTTATCACCTTGCTATTTTATTTTTTTACTCAGTAACGGATATGATTTAAAATTTAGCGAAGTAGCCTACAATACTTTAAACAAAACATACTTAAGTAAAAGTAAAAGTACAGATTTTAAACCTACTCAAAAAATTAAAAGTACACAAAAAAAACTCGTGAGTAAATGTAATTTGTTACTTTCAGCTCTGCCTCACCTCTGCATGAATGCATAAAAATGTTTTCTTGTTCGTTTATCTGCTTCTGTTCTCATAAAACGAAATATGTTCATGTTTATATGTCCAAATAGTCCCGTTTTAAAACATATGAGGTTAAACTGATAAGTGATGGGAAACGTTGGTTTGTAGGTATATAGCTGATTAACGCGTCGGCTCCGTACACTTCTCAACCACCCGACTGTGTGGCGCTGGCAGTGGACCAAACCACTGTGAGACAAGGGAGGGGGGAATCAAAATGTTTACAACGTTTTTTTGTTGTTGCTCCGTTTGCATTTGTATTGTTTTACTTCTTACACAACTATTTTAAGTATTATAAATCATAAAATTATTTTCAATACACATATTTTAATGATATTTTAGGGGGGGACAACCCTCAGATGGGGCTTTTTTAATATGCATACCGTTATCGGATTTATACCATACCGCCCGAAATGTAGAAGTATATCGTGCATTTTTTTTTGCCATATCGTCCAGCCATATGATAGAGAAACATTGCATTTTATTTTTTTTAAATGTATAGGGGTGGTTTCCCAGACAGCGATTAGACTAGTCCTAGACTAAAGTAAATGTAAGAGCTGTCCAAACTAAAAACAACTTGCACTGACATATTTTAAAATACATCAATGCCCTTTGTTTTGCTTTAAAATGCACACAAGTAATGTTTTTAGTAAGGTGTGTTTGTTAAAACAATTTATACTTCATAATTAAACTAAGGCCTAGTCCTGGTTTAAGCTAATCCCTATCTGGGAAACCACCCCATAAAACATTATTTCTGAATGTTCTGTAAAAATATTGCTGTAGAAAACAGAATTCACTTATTATGTTTAGATGTTGATGATGTCATGGGCTTGCCAGACCTTTTGCACTAGACTCAGGTCTGAGTGTATCTGGCAAGACCATGACAGTACTATGTTCTGTGTGGGGACATGTGGAGTCATATTGTATGTGTGGCTTCCACGTGTTCCCAGTGTCTTGTGGCTGTCATGGTCTTGCCTGACCTTAGTGTATGTTTCAGGTCTGATGTTAGAGGGCAAGGCTATGGCAGCATTGTGTTTTGTGTGGGTACACGTGTTTTCACATCATGTATTTGTGGCACGTGTTCCCAGTGTCTTGTCACTTTTACCCTGCTCCCTTATGTACTCGTGTCTGACATAATTAATTATGTTCACCTGTTCCCCATTGATGTGGTGTCCTTATAATGCCCTCTCGTTCTCTGTCGTGTGCGAGTTCGTTCGTCCAGATTCAGTGTGTAATTCCTGTTGTCCGGTTACCTGAATCGTGTTCCTGATATCTGTTACCTTCCTCAGTGTTTCTTTGTTCCAGTGTTTTGTTCCTGTGTTTCGTGTTTTATTCCTGTGTTTCGTGTTTTATCACCGTATGTACTCATCATCTGTTTTACCCCCACGAGGGTTTTTGTGTTTGTGGTAATAAACCTTCTGTTTATTATTATTTAAGTCGTGCTTGCGTGTGGGTTCTCTTTTGTTAATACCAGTCGTGACAGATGATTTGTTTCATTTAAAGTCACCATGGTGTTGATCATTGTTTGTTTTAGTTGGACTCTTGACCCTTGACTTTTTGTTTGCTAGTTATTCCCTGGTTGTGTTAACTTTGTGTATATAAAACACATTTGTTATGGTAATGTAAAGTTAGTGTAATTCTGTAGCAGTTGGTAGATAAGTTGTTGTTTTAAACATTGTGTGAAAATTAAAACATGAAATTGTCATAACGTTTGAAAATGGTAGAATGTAACATTCATCTAACGTTCAGACAACACAGAAACATTCTTAGAACGTCAAGAAAACTGGACACTTTTTATATTGGCAGAATGTTGGGAACTTTTTTGAGATTGACGGCTGATTTATGTACAACATTAAGAAAATGACTTTTGTTAGAAAAGATTCTTCCAAAGTAAGAGTTCAAAATAAAATCATAAAATAATTAAATTAATTGTATTAAAGCAACACAATTGCAGTGTTGCGCTTTTAAACCTCATGTGGGAGCCGTAAGCCAATCTAACATGGAAAACTACATAGTGTTGCTTTAATATGTAAACAGTCATTTGATTGTTGTTAGTTTTACTTACTTGAGTTTTTTGGTTTCTTTTATCACAAGCTGCAGTCTCACAAGAACTTCATCTGCTGTATTTTTATCTCCAATAAATGGTTTTAGTTTAAGTTCATTCAAATGCTGCTCAGACGTCAACATCACAAAAACTAAAGCTGCCCACTGTGAAGAGGAGAGTTTGGTCTTTCCTACTGATGAAGAATTCACATAATGTTGAATCTCTTGCAGCAGTGAATCATCACCCAGTTCATTCAGACAGTGAATCAGATTGATGGATTTCTCTGTAGACAGATTCTCATTCATCTTCTGTTTAATGTACTCAACAGTTTTCTTTTTCTTGTAGGAGCATCTTCTCATCTGTGTCAGTAGATCCTGTAAGAGAATCTGATTGGCCTCCAGTGAAAGACCCAGAAGAAAACGCAGGAAAAGATCCAGATGTCCATTCTTACTCTGTAAAGATTCATTTACAGCTGTATGATGTAAATTGATTAATAAATAATCTTTTAATGATTTATGTTTTATTTTGCCCAAAACTTTAGAAAACTGATTTTCTTCAAACACATTTCTGTTGTTGTTTGTGAAGGAGATGTGAGCATAAAGAGCTGCTAGATGTTCCTGGATGCTGAGATGAACAAAGCAGTAAACTTTCCCCTGATACAAACCAAACTCCTCTCTGAAGATCTGAGTACACAATCCTGAGTACACTGATGCTTCTGCTACATCAATGCCACACTCTCTCAGGTCTTCATCATAGAAGATCAGATTGCCTTTCACAAGCTGCTCAAAAGCCAGTTTCCCCAGTTTGAAGATCATGTCTTCATCTTTCTTCTCATAGTCCTTCTGATGTTTGATGTTTGTCTGAATGATCAGGAAGTGTGTGTACATTTGAGTGAGAGTCTTGGGGATCTCTCTTCTCTCTGCTTCACTCAACAATCTCTCTAGAACAGTGACTGAAATCCAGCAGAAGACTGGGATGTGACACATGATGTAGAGACTCCTGGATAACTTCAGGTGTGAGATGATTTGATCAGACAGACTCTCATCTCTGATTCTCTTCCTGAAGTATTCCTCCTTCTGTGGATCAGTGAAGCCTCGTACCTCTGTGACTCGATCAACACACTCAGAGGGGATGAGATCAGCTGCTGCTGGTCTGGAGGTGATCCAGATGAGAGCAGAGGAAAACAGATTCCCCTTGATGAGGTTTGTCAGCATCACGTCCACTGAGGTTGATTCACTTACATCACACAACCTCACACTGCTGTGAAAATCCAGAGACAGACGACACTCATCCAAACCATCAAAGATGAACAACACTTTATATTCATCACTGAAGATTTCCATTTCTTTTGTCTGTGGGAAGAAAAGATGAAGAAGATCTAAAAGACTGAGTGTTTTGTTCTTCATCAAATTGATCTCTCTGAAAGGAAGTGGAAATATGAGGTGGACGTCCTGATTCTCTTTCTCTTCAGCCCAGTCCAGAATGAACTTCTGTACAGAGACTGTTTTTCCAATGCCAGCGACTCCCTTTGTCAGCACACTTCTGATGTGTTTGTCTTGTTCAGGTAAAGGTTTAAAGATGTCATTACATTTGATTGGTGTCTCCTCTGTTGTTGTTCTTCTGGATTGTGTCTCAATCTGTCTCACCTCATGTTCATTATTGATCTCTCCACTTTCACTCTCTGTGATGTAGAGCTCTGTGTAGATCTCATTCAGTAGTGTTGGGTTTCTCTTATTTGATGTTACCTCATACAAACACTCAAACTTCTTCCTCAGATTTGATCTGAATGTGTTCAGGACTTCAGCAAGATTAGACTCATGAATGTAAATTAAAAGTAATATATTAGATAAGAACAAGTTTGAGTTAAAAAGTACAGAGCAAAATGTTGTTTTTGCATCACAAAACAAGGGACATATAAATATGGATGGAAAATGTATCATGTGGTCAACCTATTTTAGTCTCTAAAAATAAATTAAAATCCTATTATTTACCTGAAATGCGGACTCATGTTTTTATTGAAGTCTTGTAGTTTATTCCCAAATTGCTCAATCTTCCTCCCCTTACAGTCGGGTTCTGTTATGATTCGTCTGGATTGTAAGAATGAAAATGAAGAATCACTTAAAGGGCGGTTCCCATTATAACTATAACTATAAAAAATATAGTTTTAAAAATCCTTTGATTTTAAAGAGAATAGTGGAGTTCACACCACAACTATAACGATAAAGATACAAGTAAAATTATCGTTGTGATCACTTGCGGAGCGATTTTTTTTTTCTAACCGCTCAACGATAAACCAATGAGAGCCAATCAAATCTACTTTAATCTAAAGTGAACGCACACGCAGCATATTTATACATTTCAATGTAAACAATTACAGCAAGTGGAGAGATTTTAATACAAAAACTGTAATTTTAATTCGTCTCTTTGCATGAATGTGTCTGATAATGAAGAATAATTTCTCATCTCTATTACAATATACACGATTGTAAAAAAAATGTCAAACTACAATCATAGTTTTCAAAGATATTTTATACCTGTGTGCAGGCTGTGTTTCTTCACTCTTAAAGTATATTGGTGGATTCATAGACTGATCACTCTTCATAGACACACAACTGAACTCTGAATCTGATCTCTTCTGATGATCTGAACTATAACACACAACAGATTACAGTTAATCCTCTGAACTGATGTACAAAACAAGTAGGTCTAAATGAGTTCATCAGTAGTATAGATACGCACATTTATAAAACTCATTTCTTATTAAAAAGCACATAGTGATCTTTTTATTGGCACTGTTAATACAAAAACTGAGTGCTTGCCTTGCACAGATGTGTCTCTTTGAGTGAATATGTACTGTATAATAATGATAACCAGGGCTTGACATTAACACCCGCCAATCTGTCAAGTGAGGGTAGATTTCTGATACCCCACAAGCCACTTTGGCAGGTTGAATATTTTTTTTTATTGTAGTATGCAAAATTATAAACAATGCGATCCTGGGAAACTATAACTCCTATGAGCACTCCCTGCACCCAGCACAACGTACTGAAACCGTTTGTTGAGGCGTGCGCGATCTGTGAATGCACGGGACGCAGTCTGAGCGCTTACATGCACACTTCAGGAAAGATAAAACAATTGCATGGAAGTGATTGAAGAGATTTAAAGTGAGTGCACACTATCTGGACAAGAGTGGAGAAAAATTCATAGCGCATACCTGAATGCACACATCCCAGTTTTGTCCGAAATCAAAGGAAACCAGCGAGTGGAGAGGTTCGCACATCATTTTAATGAAGGCTACTTTGTGCAACAATAATGCCCTCTCGACATTTGTCAGTAAAAGTCTTAAATCACTTTTAACAGAAAGCATGATCAAGCTTATTAAATACAATCTGCATAAACAAGTTGACAGTAACATTTACAGTATTTACTGCTGTTGTTAATAAATATTTAAAGTGTTTGTCGAGGGTTTATGTGTTTATCTTTTCAGTTAATCTTCTACAGCCCACTCCACTTTTAATATATTCATTCAAAGTTAATCTATTTATGCCTTAATTTCTAGCATGTTTTTATGCACCTAAATATATGATCTACTGATATACCTGGTTTATACCAGCTTATAAATGAAGTCTGAATTTGGGTGGTCAGTCTGCATTTGAAAGTCAATCTGCATTTAATCTAGCTAAACTAAGTAAAATTACTCAAATTACAGTCATTTTTGGGTGCCAAGTTTAATCATATAAAATTGATTTTACCAGCAACAAAACTGTGGCCAGTGGCTAGTAACTTTGGAAAACAATTAGCCACTTTGACTGGTGAGCAAAGAAGTTAATGTCAAGCCCTGAAGATACATTTTTCTGCCCATAAACATAGACAAGTATAATAGACAAGAAAAATAATCTGTTTTGCAAAAAATTTATAATCATGTTTCAGAGTTTTTTTTATATACCTTCTATCAGGCTGTGTATCTTCACTCTTAAACTCTATTGGTTGTTTCATAGACACATCACTCTTCATAGACACACAGCTGAACTCTGAATCTAATCTCTTCTGATGATCTGAACTATAACACACAACAGATTCAACAATTAAAATAACATTACAAATACTTTTTGTAGATGCTCATTATAAAAATGAGCCATTATAGTAAATAATACCTATAAAAATAATATTTTCATATAAGTTTATTTAAAAGGTTATTAATAATAATAAAGGTTATTTAATTGATTTGTATTATTTTAATATTTTAAAGTGTTTCTATAAAGTACCTGCATACTGGAGATGTTTGTGTTTGATCCATGATGAAGCTGCAGAGGTGAATCTGATCAATCTGATCTCCACAACTGATACTGAATGAAAATAACATTCAGACACAAAATAAACTTCAAATCAAAGTGAATAAACAGACATTATAATTCAGATAAATGAATCCTGAGTGTTGAAGAAACAACTGCGTCAACACAACTACACAACATTTCCTCACATTAACACAATATTAACACAAATTAAATTAAGAATTATGATAAGAAAACTTTCAATAAATGACGCTAATATTAAGATAAGAAACAAATATAAATGAATAAATCTTTATAGAAACTATGAATGGTGAAGTAAAAAGTGTCTGATCTCACCTGAACAACAATGTAAAAGACTGAACTCATATCTCATCCTGAAATACAAGTGTGTAATATATTGTGTTTAAAACATTGCATAAATGAAGATTTTACTTAAACACAAACCTATAAACAGTAAATTCAGAAAACTGAAAATAATGTTGAAGTCTCTTAAGGTTTTCAACGACTTTAAATATTTAAATATTGATAGATCAACTTGTTGACAGTAATTTTAAGATACGAAATGACTGAATTTAAAAAAGTGAATCTGTCCTTTAAAGAAACTATGAATGAGGAAGTGAAAAGCGTCTCATCTCACCTGAACACACCTGAACACTCGCTGTCATCACAATCTGACTGGATTCACTTTCTCAAAATACTACAACTTTTACATCAACTACACACACAGAAATACCTGTAAAGCTGTTTATACATATTATATTAATCACTTTGATCATCGATATGTTAAGAAATCAACTCTACCTGTTTAAAATGGCGGAAGACAAACACGAAACAATTTACTTTCACTTTCATCTGTGACGTCACTATTGTATGAGGAAGTGTTTGAGGTGTTTCTCCCTCTGCTGACAGTAAACAAACATTAAACATCTGATTACAAATAATTTAACAGATTTAATTTATAAACGAGACTTAATCATTAATGTGAGTCAATATGTTTACATTCACTGCATGAAACAAAGAGCACATCAACACAATAATTAAACTAAAATCTAAATTACTCCTCTTTTGTTGAACTAATGTAAGCCTAATAAAGTCATATGAGTTTAATATAATGAAGACTAAGTGATATTTTATTATTTGTGTGAATTAAATTTACATTCATGTATTTATCATAGTGTGAACTTTATCAAGTGTTTGGTTTAATAAACACAGCGAGGTCTTGAAAACACACACTTAGTTTAAAAGAATAATTGTAGGTAAAATATAATTGTGCTAACATAAACATTTCATTAAATAAAAAGACAAAATATCATGATAATTATCAGACATTATACATTAAAAGATGTAAAGAAAACTCCGCCTCCACTGCCACCTACAGGACATTTGTGTTATTACAGTTATTCTGCAGTGTGTCATAGACAATAGAAACATTATTCACAGTTTCTTTATTTTCTCCACTGAAATCTAAAGTGTGTGTTGAATGTGCAGATGAATGAAATGTATAAGATAACTGATGGTGCTGTTCTCAGATCAGATGCAGGGACACTGAGAAACATCATCACCAGCACATCCGGCCTGTATCAGTGCACTGCGTCAAACATCATAGGAAAGAGCACCTGTGTCCTTAACCTGCAGGTTGTAGCACGTAAGTGTGTAAGGAGAGACATTACAGACACAAAGACTGTCACATGATCAGATATGAGGTCTGATCACAGCTCTGTCTCGTATCACAGCTCAGACACAGAGTGTGGGTCTGATCACCGGCCGGCACCATCGACACGAGCGTTCTGGCTGTGATCATCTGATGTCTGCTGGTCACACATGTGGATTATTCAGGACCCTTGGGAAAGATTTTGGTAGATTCTCATTCCAAATGGTTGGAAATTTATCCTGTAACAACTTCACAAACGTCCATCATGAAAATGAAAATTCATTCAGTCACTGATTAGGTCACATGACATACACTCTGCAATGTGATTGGCTGGCTCACAAAAATAAAAGTTAAACAAATCAAATATAAATGAGAGCACAATACTTATAAATCTTAACAACCAAATTTCTATTTGATCATTTCAACAGAAGAAAATTCATCCAGCAAACATAAATGAGTTAAATGTCATGATGTTTGTTGCTGGTTTTGTTAGTATATCTTCAATCATATCATCAGTTGGACATCAGTATCTCAGACTAATTCTGTCCTCCTTTATCACAGACCTCACAAAATGACATTTAATGTCCACATGTTTACAGGATTTTTTGCTGACGCTATGACACCCTGATTGTCTTCATAAACTCTAGATTGATATTTCAGTTCATCAATGTTTTCTAACACTCGTGTACAGTCACAGTTAATGTCATAAACTCAGCTTCACATGTGGACAGTGTAACAGTAGGCTGTCTTTTAGTCTTCATGAGATTAATGGATCATTTTTGTTCATGTTAATGCAGTAACCTGTAGTACTTCTTCTATCAATTATATCAGCTGCCCATACAGTGATTTTTTCAGTTTATACACTAGTTTTGTATTAGTTTGAGATTTGACCTCGTAATCCTCTGGTTGTTTCATATAAATGTCATTCTATTGGCTCATGTAAATATGCTGTCTTTACATCCATTTGATGAACAATCATATTTTCCTGTACTGTTTTCTGTTTCAGAATCTCGTCATACTGGCAGTGGGAGAAAAAGTCTCGTCATGTTTCACACCTCTCTCTTGACTTTAACCTTTGACATCATATCGTGCTTTGTATTTGTCTGTTCATCACTGTTTTTCTTAATTATGTAGACCCACTTACCCCTCACTAAAACCTTCATGTAGACTGGTCAGGGTAAACGTTACACTTTCCTTTAATGACTTCATCTCTTCATCTATAATCTTAACTCACTCATCTGTCTTCTCTGATGTTTCAGCTTCTTTGTGTGTTTGAGGTTCATTGCATACAAGTTTGTAATAATAATCAATGTCAGCTACATCACCTTGAAAACTACAAACATAATCACTTAAATAATCTGACCTTTTCCTCTCTCTGGCAGGATTTCTCCTTTGTTCAGGTTCATCATCTATTTGTGTTTAGTTTTCGCTTATTCGCTGTTCACTGAGTATGAATTTACTGTTTTGTTTTTACATTTATTTTGAATTAGGTATAGAATGTGTTGTGTTTTATTGTAAATGTATTGTAAAGTTTGTGTTTGTCCACTAGATGGCGCAGTTTGACTCTGTCGTTCAGAAAGCGTCTGACAGATAATCAACAGCGATAGACCAAAGCTGAAATGTCAAGTTTATCATTTTATTAAACTTTATGTCACTGTATTAAAACTGTAAATTACACTCATTTCATCTTTACGGTCATCACTGTAATCAGGACGACATACAACTGATGTCTGCACAATTAATATCAGTAAAGTTTAGATTATTGAATATGTTTATTTCATGTCACAGAGAGAGAGATTCAGAGAAAGATGAAAGAGAGACAGTGAATGACTCGACCTGTTTCACACATAAATTCTGACAGCTTGTGTTTACTCTTAGTTTTACATCAACACTAACAGAAATGTTTGACATCAGCAGGGCTTAAATCATCAGTTTATAAATGTATTAAATATTACTTTTGAGTTCGGGTTTGGTCCAGAATGACTCATTTGATGCAATACAATCAAAGTCCACGAGATGTCGCTCGTGTGCAGACTGTACTGACATGAATGAGTGAAGAATGAAAGCACCATGAGATGTAATGCACATGAGATGAATTGTCCTTAAGAAAATCAAGCATGACTTAACTATAGTTAGCATAGTTTTATGTTTGTTTTATTTGTAGTAGGTCTCAGGTCTTTGTTATCAGTGTTCACATCAAAAGCCTTCATCTCTGTTGGTATGGAGGAGGATTAGCGTCTAAATGAGCAGCTTTCACATCTGGAAAGACCTCATCAATACTGAAAGAGCAACATCTGCTTTCATCTGTCTTTGTCTATTTCAGTAAGACATTGATAAACTTCATACAGCATCTATTACAACAGCATGAGTTTATAGTAGAAGAGTCCTGAGCACAGTCCAGATCTGAAAACCATCTGACAAACATTTGAAGTAAAAATACAACAAAGAAAATGCAGGACTCTTAGACAGCTAGAATCCAGTATCAGACATGAATGGGACAACATCATTAAGATGAAGTTAAAAACCCCAACAGTTCAGAAGAAGAGGAATCTTGTCAGTATTTACTTCAGTTTATGATCCTATGGGATTTCTTGCTCCTCTTACACTGACTGATAAATCGCTCTTATAGGAAATGTGTAGACAGAAGCTGAGTTAGGATGAGGATTTACCTCCAACACTTCAAAGTCAGATTTAGATAAAGTCACAGATCAGATCCTGTACTGAATAATCAACTCATACGGTTAAGAGGAAGTGATGTCACTATTGTGTCTTCTTATTCACCAGCAGATCATACTGAACATCAGACATCTTTAATGTTGGAAGTCAGTCCTAAAAATAAAAGAGAAAGTCAATCAGATATGAGATCATCATCAGTGTCAGATGAAGAGATAGAAAAACAAACTATTAGTGCTGTCAGTCAGTGATAGAAATGAAATCTTCAACATAATAAACATGTCAACAATCTGTTTATCACATACACATGAGCTACAACAATACAAAAACACATTTCATCTATTTCCTCTGAATATTTGATGTCAATGTAAGAGATGAATGTATTGATATGTATGTAGTATAATATAATGACACACTGACAGTTTTATGAGTTCACACACAAACAGTAAGAAAATGAAGGTGATGCTTTATTTTAAAAGTCCTGGAGGTTGACATTCGTGTAAATAAAGAGAAACAACATCAATAGCTGTGTTTGCACTATTGGGCCTTAAGCGGGTGTGCCAGTGCCTCCCGAGGCCTGTGGCGTTTGCATTGTCACTTCCGGGGCATGATCGTGCTTCACTGGTGTTTCGTTGGGGCTTAAGGCCCGGCTTTTGTGGCCCGCCGAATTCCTTGGGCCAGAGCAGACCTCTCGGGGCTAGGGGAGTGGTAAAGGTCAAAGGCGGAGTTTATCTGAGTCTCTGGCAAGATGCGCATTCCTCTGTCTGCAGATTAAACTGCATATTAAACTTTAAAAATAATCGGGATCACCAATTTAGTGTCTAACGGAAGATGCCCGCTACTTCGGACTGAAGTAAATGATCTGCATACAAAGACGCGTTACAACGCGGAACTCGTCATGCTAAGGATTCGGCGCACACCGGTACCGGTTCGGAGAAGTTTATAAAGTCAACAGTGCTGAGAAATTAAAGATGTGTGTTGGATCATCATTTCATCGTCCATGTATTAAAGAAGCGATCACTCGAGTCACGGTATCTGTGGGTGAGTTAACTTGTTTATACATAACATTTACATACAAAACACTTAAAATACGATACAAATAACGATTGCAAGTGTCTTAGTTACATGGATGTTTATTTTGTTTTTTTGTATATTTTCATCTCTGTTGAATTTTTTAGTCAGCCCTTAGAAAAAGTAACCATGGTTTTATTATATTAGTCATAGCCATGCTTTCTGGTATTTTGGAGATTAATTTGACTCTTATATGAATGTAGCAAACTTTATATGTGGGTATACTGTATGTGTATTTACAAACCCTTTATACAAAACGTCACATGTGCTGCTTTCTTTTGTGTCCGTTTTACAGAAAAATGCCAACGTAAAAGCTTTCAGTTTATCATCCAGGAGTTTTTATTTAGTATATGAGTACGGTGGCCCTGAAGTGCAAACCACAACAACAAATTACTAAACAACAACAACAACAAATAAAAAAACAACAAATTAAAAAAAACACTACAACAAATTAAAAAACAATACAGCAAATTAAAAAACACTACAGCAAATTACAAAACACTACAGCAAATTAAAAACTACTACAGCAAATTAAAAAACACTACAGCTAATTACAAAACACTACAGCAAATTAAAAACTACTACAGCAAATTACAAAACACTACAGCAAATTACAAAACACTACAGCAAATTACAAAACACTACAGCAAATTACAAAACACTACAGCAAATTACAAAACACTACAGCAAATTAAAAACTACTACAGCAAATTACAAAACACTACAGCAAATTAAAAACTACTACAGCAAATTAAAAAACACTACAACAAAATTAAAAACAAATACAAAATAAAAAACACAACAGCAAGTTAAAAAACACTACAGCAAATTAAAAAGCACAACTACAAATTTAAAAACACTACAACAAACTAAAAACACAACTACAAATTTAAAACACTACAACAAAATAAAAAACCATAACAAAATAAAAAACACAACAGCAAGTTAAAAAAACACTACAACAAATTAAAAACACAACAACAAATTAAAAACACAACTACAAATTAAAAACACAACTACAAATTAAAAACACAACTACAAATTAAAAACACAACTACATTAACCTACCGGAAGAGGTAGGTACCAGTGGGCAACATGAGACATCGCTGATTGGATAACACTGCAGTTCGGCTTTTGAACCGGAAGTTATTCTTCCTGTAGCGCATTTTTTCAAACATGAATGTTACAAATGACCCAAACGTAGCAGCTGCTATTCAAGAGTATTTTGATTCAGGACATACATACGAGGTGATATTGGATATGCTTAGGACTAATCATGAAGTTTCAATGAGTATGCGGACATTGAAGACATATTTAAAAGAAGCTGGACTGTATAGACGACGCAACTACTCTCCACTTCCTGAGGTGAGGCGTGCCATTTTGACCGAACTGCGTGGACCAGGGCAATTGTTTGGCTATCGAACCATGTGGCAAGTTCTGAAACAAAAACACAAGCTGCGTGTTAAGCGTGAAGTAGTTATGAGACTGTTGAGGCAACTGAATCCTCAAGGAGTCGCTTTGAGAACTCACAGGAGGTTTACAAGACGCACATATCACTCCATGGGTCCCAACTACATTTGGCATGTAGATGGCTACGACAAACTAAAGCCCTTTGGCTTGGCCCTCTCAGGATGTATAGATGGCTTTTCAAGAAGAATGATGTGGCTTGTTTGTGGATCGACAAACAACAATCCGTCTGTCATCGCTCACAATTTTATAAACTGCGTCAAGGGTCTTGGTGTGATACCCATGAGACTACGAACAGACCTCGGGACAGAAAATGGGACTATGGCAGCAATACTGTGTACCCTCCGTCATGCGCATACTGACTATTATGCTGGTTTATCAAGCCACAGTTACGGATCATCAACAGGGAATCAGCGCATCGAGTCATGGTGGTCATTTCTCAGAAGAGGAAGGTGAGTACATCTGTGTCTGATAAATAAGGTGTATTAGGCTGATCAGTCCGGATTTTTATAACATTTTGTCGTGTGGCGACTATCATTCCATAGTTTTCTACCAAAATGCATTAATTTCAATAAGCAATTATGTAGTAAATTTGTGCAATTTCCATTGTCCAGTAACAGAGGTTACACAAACATTAGTTTTTTTTGGTCTAAGTAATACGTTTTGAAAAGTAATACCTTTGGTTGACATTAATTTATAGGCTACTTTAAATATGACCACAAATGAAATAGGAAAGGCATTTCTTAAATCACTATAAACTGAACAAGAACAAATGCACTTTTAATTTCATGTATCCCCAGATCTCAGTTTTGGATGGACTTGTTTGGAGACCTTAGAGATTCTGGAAACTTCAATGGAAGCCATGAACATCAATGCTTGGTGAGATTCTGCTTCATCAGTGTTCTTCAGAAAGACCTGGATGAATGCAAAGACATCTGGAACAAACACAGGATCCGGCCAAGCAGACTTGCATCATGTCCTGGGGGGATTCCAAATGAACTGTATCTTTTGCCTCACAGGTAACTGACATCTTCACAGAATGAAATAACCTTTTGCATTATACAAAAATGGCAAGTATTGTATAGCGTGTGTTTGGAAATATTTTCATTGTTGAAGGGGACACCGGGGCTGGTTGTCTCACAGGTTGGTTGTCACATTGCTTATTACAGACACCCTACATGGCACTGTGGTACAATTTTGATATCAATTTGTTAGCCTTTAATAGCTTACTCATTTGCACGTGTAATTTTGCTGAGCAGACACAAAACATTGAGGTTAGGAGACAGTTTATTATTTTTATGGGTCAGAGTAAATTTTCATGTTGGTGTTGTTTTTGTGTTGAGATCTTGTAGGATAGTAGTGATTCAAAAACAAAACACTCATTAAAAGCCAAAAGTAGTAGCTTTATTTTGAGTCATATTTTAGCTATCAAGTTAAAGCCGTGTGGCAGCTAGCTTAGCATGTTTGTGAAGAAGTCAGTTGGGGATGGTTGTCACATGTAAGTATTGGAAATGTAGACCTTTTAAGATTGTTGGTCTGTTTGTTTGTTTTTGTTTGCTGTTAAAATAAAATAAATAAAGCATTAAATAAAGAGGTTTTAACTAAAATTATTAACACTAAAAATTATTTCATTATATTTCTCAACACAGTAGACAATTCAAGTAACTGATCACCCACTTTAATCCCATTGTTTAAACATAAGGGGCATTGATGACAACTATCATAGCGGTGTTATTCATATTAAAACTTATTTGCTGTTTCTAGCTTAAAAAACTAAAAAGTTACAATTTTTTTTTCAGATCCCAATTCATCACTGAAATCCTATTGAATAGGTTGTCACATTGTGTCAGAGTGTCTTTGATGGTTAATTACTTCCTGTTACAATACATTCTAAAAGTAAAAAGTATATACATTTAAAGCCAAGACCCCAAGCTTTCATTTCATGTAGGAATTACTGCTGAAAGACTTTTTGAAAGTGAGCAATTCATGCATGAGTAAAAATTGTGACAACCAACCCCGGTCTCCCCTACACAAAGATACAGCTATTTATTTATAAGCCGTCACTGCTAGTGTTCACTTATACAGTTTCATATTGTCAGCAAACAAATCTGACATTTCAAACTGTTTTTTAATAAATGTAAAAATATCCTTAACAATTCTAGTCTTATTTTGCAGATATGGTTCAAGGGACTGTGGATTTGCTGTTGAGGAGAGGGAACTGGATGTGTTCCCTGAGGCGAGGCAAGCGTTTGATTTGTGCGGTGATCCAAACATTGAGGAATACCTACAACAGGCTGTACGACAAAATGGACTGCAGCAGCCACAAGACTGGGAATCAGCCACAGAACTGTATTTAGCTCTGAAAGACATAGCTGGGCTGTAGACACAAACTACTTGGACCCATTTTTAATCTTTCTTGCGTTTAGTGATCCTCTTGCTAAATTAAAAACGGATCATATTTCAGTACATACACAGCGTCGGGTATCAATGAAGACATTTATTTACACTGAACATGTGTATACAGTCTAAACCATGAGAAAAAAAACAACACTTTACATTCTAAATAAAACTCTTTGTAGAAAGTGTTCAGCATTTGATTAAACATTTGTTTATGGAACACACCATTTAGATCCAAGAAATGGCTAAATGTTTAACAAAACTGCAAAGTTGCTTACATCAGTGTGTTACAAAAGTACCTTAACAGAAGAACAAAAGTACCTTTACAGAGGTAGTCCAACAGCAACTGGAGTGATGAGAGTCAGTGACTGACATGAGACCTTTAAGATTTAAAAACACCCAAATCCTGGAGCATTTTGTATCCCAAAGTCCATGTTTCTCTTAAAAACACTGTATGAGTCCAAGAGCGGTAGCTTAAGTGTATTTGCACAGGTGTTTGCAACCGGAAAAGGTGAATTACTTAAAAACTCAATGCGAGGAGGTGGTGTCATGCCTGCTGGTGGAAGCGCTGCCAGACCTGTGGCAAACATCAACAAATCTTCCAGGGACACAGCCGTCAATTTCTCTTAAAGAACAGAGTCAACATTGTAGTTCATTGTTTGATTCTGAATTAATGATAATTAATTTCTGCTTTCATTTAAACTAAATACTACAATTTGCAAACAACTAAATTTTGAACAATGAAAAAAACTAATCCATACAAACCTTCAGAATCAAGAAGATAATCTCCCCAAAAGCCAAGTGTTTTGCCCTCCTTCTGCCGCATGTTGCTTCCTGCTGGGCTAAGTTGTGGTCTGAAGATGCTCTCCAATTCTGAGGCAGTCAGGGCTTTGGCAGAGAAGCATAAGACTGGGACAAGAACACTGGGATGCTGCTGCAACGCAGCAAAAAAATTCAGACTTGCCAATCCATCTTTGAATCTATTAAGGGTAGATGCACAAGTGTAATAATTAGTATATAACATAAAAAAACCTATTGCACAATAGTCAAAGTGTATAAATGTCCTGATATATCAGGGCCCGTATTCATAATGAATCTTAATGCAAAGAGTAGGTACTAGTGACGCAATTCTAAGAAAATTCTTAGAAATGTGGGCGTTTACTCTTAAAATTAAAGAAACAATCCAAGTAAAGAAAAAAGTAATTCAGAAAGCATCTTAACCCTTAAAAGAGGTCTTAAAAGTCCTCCTAACAATTTTTCCCTTAAGAGGTTTAAGAGTTTCTTTAGCAACTGGGAAAGTGGACAAAACTCGAAGAGACAAAAATGCTGCACACAATGCATGACAGCAAGTTAATAGCACGCAACACATAAGATCGTGCAGCGATCATGTTTGTGACTGATCTTATTATAGACATACATACTAACTGTTAAAGACTTCTATAAGCAAAGTGATCACACAAACTTACAGAACCTTGTGTCGCTGTTAATTTCCTATCAACTACGTTAAGTTAGACATTAACAGCATGGTACATAAAAAATAAAGAAAATATCTAATTTATATATATATATATATATATATATATATATATATATATATATATATATATATATATATATTAATATATATTAATATATATATATATATATATATATATATATTAATATATATATATATATATATATATATATATATATATATATATATATATATATATATATATATATATATATATTAATATATATTAATATATATATATATATATATATATATATATATATTAATATATATTAATATATAAATATATATATATATAAATATATATATATTAATATATAAATTATATATATTAATATATATAAATATATATATAAATATATATATATATATTTATATATATATTAATATATATTAATATATAAATATATATATATATATATATATATATTAATATATAAATATATATATAAATATATATATATATATAAATATATATATATAAATATATATATATAAATATATATATATATATATATATATATATATATATATATAAATATAAATATATATATAAATATAAATATATATATAAATATATATATATATATATATATATATTTATATATATATATATATTTATATATATATATATATATATATATATATTTATATATATATTTATATTTATATATATATTTATATATTAATATATATATATATATATATATATATATATATATATATATATTAATATATATATATATATATATATATATATATATTTATATATTAATATATATATATTTATATATTAATATATATATATTTATTAGGGCCGGGACTTTAACGCGTTAATTAAGATTAATTAATTACACAAAAAATAACGCGTTAAACATTTTAACGCATTTTAATCGCACTTATTAATAGAGTCATTCGTAAATGCTGCAGACCCTGTTTTAGTTCGAGAACTCCGGGGTTGTGATGCAGTGTAAATTAAAGTAGACGGAACCTAAACGAACAGCTGATTTTAACGTGACAACGCATCAATTTCAAAGTAAAAATGATTTATTCTGGTAAATGGAGGTTTGCAACGGAGGTTTTGCCCAATAAACATCTACCAACAAACTACAGATTATTTTAACATGTATCCTAATGTCTGTTATATGTTAATGTTTGAGTATTGTTGGGTTTAAATATTGTTGTAATGTTGTTTTGTTTCAATTTAATTAGTTTATTACGAGTTTAATTTAAGTTTTGTTTGCTACTTTAAAACGAATTTCGTTTCAAATAATTTGTCTCGTAATTATAAACAATGTTTTGTTGTTAGGTTTTGTGAATATAAATTAAAAAGAACATTAAAAGCAACACCGTGCATCTCATTGATGCATATGCTACCGAATGCCAAAACATGCAGTGAGTAGCCTATATCACTTACTTTTCAAAAAATCAGCCTGGCAGTGCCCAGAAGTTAAATTTACACGCGCAAGAGCATAATGTAGCAGCACGTTTGATTTGCGGTGTGCTTAAGACTTTTAAAAATCAACTTCATATTAATTTTAATAGGCTACTTTGACGGAGGACACGCACAGAGAACAGCGACAGCAGGTAAAGGAAAAAAGTTAAACGAATAGAGTCAGTTTGTAAGAACATTTTTAAATTGACTATAAGATCATCAATATGAACTCTGAACAATGAACTATTATAAACATAACAGCAAGAAAAGCTGAAGAGTAACTCGCAACATTAAAGCAATAAGCATTTATGTAGGCTAAAGCTATATATCACCTCTTATTTTTTTTATTTAGTTAAGTTTCAATGGTAACACTAAAGGCGCGTACATTATGCAGCGCTTTTCACATCCGAATCCCACTTAAGAAACTTATAAACGATGTGCAACCAACTTAAAAAATATATTATGCACATTTTTATATATTTTAATTTTAATATAGGCTATATAGTATATTATGTTTTGTTGTTTTTATACGCGAGGTGGGGCATCCGCGCACATAGGTACCAGAACACAGACAGTCAAAACCTGAGAAGTCCCGAACCCTGCAATTATTAAACAAATGACTACTTTAAGAAATGCGGGCCAGGAAGCGGGTCGGGTATAATATATATATTTTTTTTCTTTTCGGTCCGAGTTGCGGGCGGGTTGTTTATACATTGACCCGCGCATCACTGGTAAGCGTCGATAAGAGCATGGTTGTGTGTAAGATATGCAACAAGGAATTCACATATCACCGCAGCACATCGAGCCTCAAGTATCATCTCAATGCAAAACATACAGCAGCTAGCGTGGACATTAGCCCCACTCCGGGTACAACGACTTGGTTGAACAAAAATAAACAATATTTTGTTAAGCTTATGTATTCAGTCATTATTCATAAAAATCCATGTAAAAATACTTCTTAATGTTCTCAGGTCAAATATTTATATGAGATTAAAATGCGATTAATTTAGATTAATTAATTACAAAGCCTCTAATTAATTAGATTAATTTTTTTAATCGAGTCCCGGCCCTAATATTTATATATTAATATATATATTTATATATAAATATATATATAAATATATATATAAATATATATATAAATATATATATATAAATATATATAAATATTTATTAATATATATAAATATATATATTAATATATGTATATATATATATATTAATATATATATGTATATATATGTGTGTGTATATATATATATATATATATATATATATATATATATATATATATAGACACATAAAATAATATAAATATATAAATCATATACATATTTACATGCATACATATATATATATATATATATATATATACACACACATATACGCATACACCTATATATACACATACATACATATATGTATGTGTATATATATGTGTATGCATGTATATATGTGTATGCATGTATATGTATATTATTTATCTATTTATATTATTTTATAAGCAAATTATAGAGATATATATTTATATAAATGTATAAATGAAAACAGCTGTAATTTCAAACTGATGCCTATTAATAGACCACTTAAAAGCACTCTTTTTCTTCCTTATTGGACAACCAACCAATCACCGTCTTTACAAGACATAGCAACGGGGTCAGCCCCGCCTCTTCACTAAGATAAAAGTTTTTGTATTTTCCTTACTCAGAGTTGCTCTCAGATTGGTTCTGTATCGCTTCTAAGCTAAGACTCCTACTTAAAAATTTTTAAGCTTAATAAATAGTTTTCTGAGAGCTCTCTTAGAATCTTTATGAGTACGGGCCCAGACTTTTAGTTGAATTTGGATACATTTTAAATGCACAGTGTCATAAAGCCAAGGTGTTTGTGTAGTATTACTTAAACACAAAACCATTTATAGTGTTTAGAAATCAATAGTTAAAGCAAAAAAGTTCTAAAGTTTTATCCAGATTTTACCAGAAGGGAATTCATAAATAGCAACTGTAGATTTAAAAAAATCTTAAGGGAAAAAACCTCGTTAAAATTGAAATATGATCAGGTAATAATTTGTTGTTGTTTCTCATCAGATCAAAGGGATGGTACTCAATCAGCTTTTTCATAAATATCTGAAGGTCTCAGAATGCCAGTGGCTGCGGTGATGAGTAGCTGGCAAGACTGAATTCGTATTGAGTAATGTGCTTAGAATTTTGATTAGTTTCAAACGCTACATAATATTTTCAATAAATTATATTAAAATATATATTATTATATATTAGTAATTACCGTTGAATAACACTGTGGTTTCTGTCAATGATGTACCATCTAAGATACTCCTCCACAAAAGCTTGCTTCTCAGAAATCTTAACAACTCGGAGGCATCCAGCAGTTTGGAACATGGTGCCGTTTTGCAAAATTAGATCTTGCAAAGATTCCTCTAATTCTGCTTCCAGGACCTATAAAGAAAGGTATTTAATGTAAGAAAAACTTTTTTAAAAATCCATTTGACTACTTTTCTAATTAATAGAAAAATATGTTTTTTTTTAAATATTCAATTTGTTATTTCACATGTGTGAAAGGTGGAAATCTGTCCTTTTAAAACAAATAAATAAAACACTTAAATGTCAAACGATTAATCGCATACAAAATAAAAGTTTGTTTTTGCATAAAATATGTGTGTACTGTGTGTAATTATTATGTATATATAAAATACATAAATTTATATAAGAAACATTTTATTTATATATAATTTTTTTTAAATATATAATTAAATATATATTCACGTTATTGTTTCTGAAATGCATGCATGAATGTGTGTATTTACATATACATAATAATTACACACAGTATACACACAAATTATGCAAACACAAACCTTTATTTTGAATGCGATTAATCATTTGACACCCCTAATCTGAATATAAAATAATGTCCAGGTGCCCTCAAAACATAAATCCATTCCCTGAGCCTACATCATTTCCTACCTGATGTAGAACTTTCCCTATCTCCTCATCTTTCACATCTTCTACATTGGCGCTGAAACTCGGATTCCCTATCATGTGGTTGACCAGGTTCTTTGAAAGGAAATGTGGTGCTGGTCCCCCATGTACAATGGATACAGCAATCATCTTTCCTGCTAAAAAATACTCATCTTCCCTTGCAGCTGTTATATAGAGCACAGGATTATTATGGTCTATTGCTACTTAGATCCACTAATGAAAAAATATATTTACACAGATGTTTATTAAAACATGTTTTCTTTTGATTTTAATAGTACAATCACTTCTCTGTGGGGAAAAATACCTACCTCTTGAATTATATACAAGATAACGGCTTTCTGGAGGTCCATCAAAGATAGGCCGATTTCTCACATGGCCCATGAGAAGAGTAAGGAATTCACGCGTTAGGCCACCTGTATCCAACCCTTCTTCAAAGGAGCCAGCATCGTCATTAAACTTGATGAACATGTCGTTGTTGTCAGAGTATGTGTTGCGTCGAAACCCTCGAACAGCTCCATCCCATACATCTGACCGTGATATATTGAACCTGCTGACCTTCTTATGGTCAATTGCAAGTGCCAACTCTGCAATAATTTCATGTGCCTGCACAATTGTGTCTCTAGAAAAGAAAAGGAAACTTATTTTAGATTGAGTGTGTATATACTTATTTTCTACTGATTGCTCAAACTTTGAACAATGTAATTATATACAGAACCAGATGTTGGTTAATTGGATACAAATGCCTAAATTACTAACGCTGGTTCTTCTGGGGGCAGATCATTCTTTTTGTTATCAGAAAGATCTTCAACATCCTCTTCGTCATCAATCACAATGGGTTCAAACAAGTCGGTGTAGGTTCTGCAGAGTGAAAACATAATGAACACACAGTATAGATGCAAACAAACAAATGCATAAACATGCAGTTCCAGCTTTGTAGATGTAAACATCTAATTGGTGTCAATAGTCATATGGTAAAGAGTCAAAGTAAATACATTCATAATAACTCTGTATGTATTATTTTGTCCAACCCCCTGTAATAATTATACGAGACACAACACACCTGTAACAAGAGCTCTCTACAGGGATACCTTTACTGGTGACTGGATTGTTTCTGTTTTTGTCCAAATCTATAACCTGAAAATACAAAAATGAGGATAAATGAAAATTAATATTTGACCAATTGATAATTATTTTAATATCCCAATACATTACTTAAGGCAAATATTACAAAATTGCCGATTAAAGAAATTATATAAAGCACGGGGACATATCTTTGCTGAGAAAATATCATTATAGGTCAAGCCTATAACTTAATTTTTTTGTATCTTTACAACCTCTAAATAAAAAGTTTATATTTACTTATTTGTGTATTAATGAAATAGTAATGCATTAAAATTCAGAATGTGATGCATTGTACTGTATACCAAAATTGAATGGAATTGACAAATGGTGAATTGCAATCTAATAGCAAACTGAAAGCAGTGAAGATGCTCTCCTATATAATCTGTTTAACTAATGAAATAGTTTATTACCTGTTGTACTTCACTTGCAGGCACAAGATCACTAGCACCATTCCTTATAAGACAAAGAAAAGCATTTTTTTGTGTACTATGAAAATATATTATGGACACTTCAAAACCAAACAAGCATGTATGTAGACAACAAGCAAACAATGCAAATACTGTTCAGTACATATTCCAATAACCACATCCGGTATGAATGACCAAAGTGTACATCTTATTAATACGTACTGTATGCAAATGCAGTAAAAGCTAAAAGTCCTTTGGTACACACACACACACACACACACACACACGCACGCACGCACGCACGCACGCACGCACACACACACACGCACACACAATGATATAATATGTTCTTAAAATATAACTTACTCTGTTTCTGACACTCTTTGTATACGACTGCTTTCAAGCCGAGGTTTCCATGGCTGAAGACACACAATTTATTTCATATATAAATATGTACATAGTTCTATTGAGCTGAGATAAAAGGTAAATGGTTGTGGTGGTTGAACAACCCCAAAAAAGTATCAACAAATATGTTTTAAATTGTACTTACCAGTGTATCAGAAAGATCAGAGTCAGAGGAATTTTTTATAACAATCTCTGTGTCAGAGTCAGACAAGTCTGACAATTTTCCAACTGCAAAATATGAAAACAAATCAAGCTAACTTAATTTGTACTAAGTTATGATATCATATTTGGTCAACAGTAATAGATTAAATTCAAATGCACAAAGCCACTATTTGAAAACTAAGTATATCCCAAAATGTCAAGGAAGTAACTTGACATTTACGACCTAATTTAAGTATGCAATCGACTTGAGTGATTGATGCCAGTGATGCTTATATTTCACAATTTCAAAATTTACAGTTGTTAAAACGCTGTCAAACACCGCAGCGTACCTTCTTCAAAGTCTTTTTTCAAGCAGATGAAAACAGTGATCCTTTGATATGGCTTGCCAACTTCAGCCTTATAAGTCTCAAGGGTAAATGGTCTTTGTGTCCCAGGGATATTAATGATCTCGGTGCAATCCGGATAGAGGAGGAGGAAAGGTCCATCTTTTACATCTTTGTTAAAGTCCTTCATTTTTTTAACAGCCTGATTGAGCAGACTTGCGGCAGTGATGTCAGGGTCTGTTGTTAGGGAAATAGTTTTTCCACGTTGTGGCCTCAAACCTTCCTTCTGAATGGCCATCAAGCCAACATTTATCTGCAAGTAAAAAGATATGGATAACTGAGCAATACTTTAAAATCAATGATGATCGTTTTTCCTTTTTTCCTGCTGTATTACATGTTGTTATAAGATCCAAATGGACCAAGATTAATTACTAATATTACTCAAAGCAAAATGGTGCAAACTTTTACTTCTAAACTGCAGATTTTAATACAATCAGATGGTAATAATGTTTATCAAATCACTAATCAATAGTTGCTTTACGATGCTGAATATGGTTTCCTATTCGCGATATGCATAAAGGCCGATTGCGCTGTTTTTTCAGACACTGTGATCACATTAGAGAAGGTCCAGCTCTAAAACTACAACACCTAGACACTTTAAATCTGGAATGAAATATTCTACAAAATGTGTAGATTCATGTAAACACTGTTTCTGATTTATGAAAGCTTTTATCTGTTTGTGAAAATGCAAATAAGGCTCATTTCATTGGATTTCTGGCATCCAGACCCACACTGGCCCCAGGTCCAGCTCTAAAACTAAAACACCTAGACACTTAAATCTGGACTTAAATATTCTTTTATACTATGTAGACTTTACATTTTTGACTGATTATTGATTAACTGACAAGCAGGGATCTTCTTGACAACCAAAATTTACTACAACCAGTTAACAATTATTGTTATTCTGCTTATCTTTGCTAAGTCAAACTTTCTTCATTCCAAACCCCTCGGGAATAATGAGGGGTGCACTTTCATTACAGAAAATTTCATTATCTAGTTAACCGCTGCTGATTCTCCATCAGAGCATTAGCCAACTTACCTGAACTTTTCTTTTTCCCTTTTGCTTTAACCCCATTCTCCCTAAAGAAAACTTTTTCCTCTCCTCATTTTTCTTTTTTCTGTATTCTTGGAAGGTGCTGA
Organism: Misgurnus mizolepis; assembly: GCA_025389145.1. Taxonomy (NCBI): domain Eukaryota; kingdom Metazoa; phylum Chordata; class Actinopteri; order Cypriniformes; family Cobitidae; genus Misgurnus; species Misgurnus mizolepis. The sequence goes on from JAIFKI010000007.1 coordinate 1,738,876, forward strand.
AGGTTGAAGTAGGGCAGGGTGGGGTAGTCTGTAGTGCTAAAGGGAAGCAAGGGAAAAATGTATTACAAAGTCACACATCACAGACACACAAACATAGAGGCAACATGCCATACTCCATACAATACACAAGTCTGGACAACACAGAATATTTTCCCCAGAAAATAGATCCCAAGGATGCTACTGTCACTTTTAATTGACCCATAAAATACTGCTTTAATTATTTAGTTTTAGGTAAGTTACGTTACACTAGTAAACACTTAATGTGTTTGATGAAATCTAAACAAAATACTTGCACCTAACCTTACTTGTACAAAACAGTGTTACTTCCAAAAGTCGACCAAACGTAATAAATGTACTACTTTATCATCGTTTCAATAGTGGACTGCTGGGGCCGGTGTAGCAGCCGATCCCGTTCCCCTCGGGATGTTTGTTCCCCCTTCCAGTCGATAAAGCGTTTCTGCTTACAGCACAGGAACCTAAGAATATCTGCGTGTTTTTTATTTATTACATTTTTTAAATATGGTATAGCATATTTACAGACTTTGTACAACCTAATACAGCTTACAACAATTAAAACTATAAAATAAATATTCAGAAAAAACAGCTGGGTGTACAAAAAGCGACAAGGGGAACAGACATTCCGAGGGAAACGGGATCGGCTGCTACACCGGCTAATGTACGGTCTGGAAACCGCTAACGATAGTAGTAAGCTAACGTTACATCCACAAGCAACGTAAGCATTACACTATTCTTATTAACTTACTCGAAGGTTGTTGGGTGTCTCCGATGGTAACGTTAGATGTTTCTTTAAGCCTTTTGCCACAGCCGCTGCAAAAGTTCGGGGACAGCTCAACCAGTTCTTTTCCGCAGTTTTGGCAAAACATTTTGCTGTCCCTCCTCCTCTCCAAACCACGCGCTAGAGGAAGAATAACTTCCGGTTCAAAAGCCGAACTGCAGTGTCGTCCAATCAGCGATGTCTCATGTTGCCCACTGGTACCTACCTCTTCCGGTAGGTTAATGTAGTTGTGTTTTTAATTTGTAGTTGTGTTTTTAATTTGTTGTTGTGTTTTTAATTTGTTGTAGTGTTTTTAATTTGTTGTAGTGTTTTTAATTTGTTGTAGTGTTTTTTTAACTTGCTGTTGTGTTTTTTATTTTGTTATGGTTTTTTATTTTGTTGTAGTGTTTTAAATTTGTAGTTGTGTTTTTAGTTTGTTGTAGTGTTTTTAAATTTGTAGTTGTGCTTTTTAATTTGCTGTAGTGTTTTTTAACTTGCTGTTGTGTTTTTTATTTTGTATTTGTTTTTAATTTTGTTGTAGTGTTTTTTAATTTGCTGTAGTAGTTTTTAATTTGCTGTAGTGTTTTGTAATTTGCTGTAGTAGTTTTTAATTTGCTGTAGTGTTTTTAATTTGCTGTAGTGTTTTGTAATTTGCTGTAGTGTTTTTTAATTTGCTGTATTGTTTTTTAATTTGTTGTAGTGTTTTTTTTAATTTGTTGTTTTTTTATTTGTTGTTGTTGTTGTTTAGTAATTTGTTGTTGTGGTTTGCACTTCAGGGCCACCGTATATGAGAGATGACACAGCAACAGATGCAAGAGCAGGAGATGAAACGAAGATGATGATGATGAGACGACAGGAGCCATGGATCTTAAAATCTGTCCGTAGATGTCTTTAAATACACCTGTTTGTGCACTGACGTAAACTTCATATGTAAATAAAGTACCCCGCTATTATTACTAAGGCTGCTTGTCAGTTTACTATTATTGCTAAAGGATCACATCCTAAAGAAACAGAGAAATTTTAAGATACAACAAAATGGTACAAATAACCATCATTAACTTAACCACTGTAACATAGCTTTTTAAATGTGTATTCAGAGTTGATCCTAGCAAATTTTCGAATGATTTCTCAAACATTTTGATTTTTGAGATGCAAGTACATTTATTTTCAGTCCTATTCAGATATCCGAGGCAGACAAAATTATTTATTGATTGACACATTATTGAAATAGCTATTAGACAGTTACCTTGTGTTTCATGTGATGCTCAACTATTAGTGTTTTCATGATTAAAGATATCACACCTCTTATAATGTGTAAGTATGTTAACATCGCCATAGAACTATAATAACAAACCTAACGTTACATATTTACAATAACATGTGCAAACCTGTATTTTAAACATAAAAAATACGATTATTATGTGTCGTTATGTTCTTTAAAATATTGTGTATATAGTTAATGCACATTAGGTAGATGAACGCTTTGTGTGTAATTCGTAAAGTTTACTGCTTATTCATCAGATATTTTCTCGTTGTGAGATCGCTCGTGTGCAGCCAATAGACCCCTTCAAGGTTTGTAAACATTGAATGACTATCGGGTGCGCGCGCAGCATGGGGTCAAACTGTTCATACCATTTAGCCTTTCTAGTTTAATCTAACAGGACTGAAAAATGATGACTTACCTGAAATGAAGTGAGCACTACAAACACAAGCCTCTTTGATCATTGCATTGTCCCAGTCTGCACGTTTAATTGCAGTTTTTTATTTTTAGCAAAACATTTTTTTTTGAGATTCTGCAGGAATCACAAAAAACTTAACGGCAGACCTGATGCGATTTTCACAGCCCACGATGCAAGTAGTCATTTTTGACGATACCGAATAATACGCAACTCAATCTGCTGTAATGACTTTTCTGACCCCGACATGCGCAGTGGGAACCGCCTGTGACGTGAACTATTGCAAACGCGTCGTGATTTTGGCTACACAGCTGGAGGTCTGAGGCTATTGGCTCTGTGAGGCCCTTTGAAGCCCTGGCTCGCACAGGCCTGATAGTGCAATAGCGGCTAATGTCAAAGCTTGACAGAGAGTTGTGTGAAGTGTCCATCAGATTTTAAGAGTTGACTTTCTCTTCTTTTTTCTAATCTTCATCTCTATCATTTATCATCTGTACTTTGTGTTTATCTGTTGTGTATATATTGTGTTTGTGTTGTTATTTCTGTTTGTATTCTGATGATTTGATAAATAATGCTTAACCTCTTGAAAAGCACCCCCATTCTGGCCCGAAACCATGAAAATACCTACTTTCACTAAAAGGGCTGTTTTTACTAAACCATTTATAGTATAAGCATAACTGTGGTATCATTAGATAGAAGACACTTTGAGCTTCGTTTCAAAATTTTTTTAAGATTAAAAAAAAAAAAGTTAGAGAGGCTGAAGTACATTGTAATAAAAATTTTTTTGCATAACATCTTTTTTAACACTAAAAACATGAAATAAAAACCAAGTTGTTATAAAAAGAGTTTAAGATGAACATCTAGTCAAGTGTGCATAACTATAAAGGTGTCGGCCTATCAAACAAACCCCATTAACAAACATCATATATAATGTGTAAGAAGAGTAAGATCACAGTATTAAATCCTGGAGTGAACAAACTCAACATCACAGTTAGTAAACAGAATTCTTATTGTGTTGATCTGACAAAGAATCAAGTGTTGTTCATGTACACTTCATATTTTCTGTTGGTTGGGCTTAAAGCAGTGGCGGCTGGTGACTTCTTTTTTTGAAGCGCACGATGCGAAGTTCATCACAACATGTATGTAGCTTGTCATGTGTGTGGTTCGTCATTTCAAAATATGTGTTCTGCGCTTTGACAGATCGTGTGTGCATCAAGTGTCATGCCAAAATAAGTCCCTGCTGCCTTGAACTTGAACTTGAAAGGAGACGCTTGCGTGTGCCAGATCCTCGCACAATCTCATGCATTATCAGAGTTTACTGTTAAGGGAATGTCTTGCATGTATTTAGGGAACATGAGCGTCTCTTTTATCATAAACGGTTTTGATGCGTCTCCAGCAGGCAAGGCCGGCCCTGGGCATAAGCGGAATAGGCAAATGCTAAGGGCGTCGCACACCCCTTGGGGCACCCAGGCGCCCAAATTATTATTTTTATTAATGCATATATACATTTAATTTAAAATATTTAATTTTGTACAAGAAAACAGCCCTTATTATGAATTATTAGAGCATATTATGATGTCTCGGGAGATTGTGCTCATTAGTTAAATAGCTCTGTGGCTATACTGCACTAAAGCGGCAGTTTAAATTATAAACCCAGAATTGGTCTGATTGTTGTTTCCGTTTTTTTGTTCTTGACATTCGCTGAATTCTGGAATTATATTCTAAACTGTCACTTCAGTGCAGTATAGCCACAGAGCTATTTAACAATGAGGACCATCTCCCGAGACACTACTAATAATTCATTAATAAGAGCTGTTTTTTTTCTTGTACAAAATTAAATATTTTAAATTAGATGTACAGTGTTAAAACATGTAAAAAAGGCAAGATTCTAACAAGATCAAATGCCTGAAAGTGTGTGTGTGTGTGTGTGTGTGTGTGTGTGTGCGCGTGCGCGCGTGCATGTGTTTTCAAAATATTTTCAAAATAAAGAAAATCAAGACAAAGCTGTGCAGTTTGTTTCTGTGTAAGTTTATGAACAAAATTATCGGAACGTTTGGGATTCTAGGGGCAACAGGTGAAATCTTGCCTAGGGCAGCAAATTGGCCAGGGCCGTCCCAGCCAGCAGGCACTTATTTTGACAAAACACGTGATGCACACAGGATCCCTCCACACGCATGACACATATTTTGGAAAAGAAAAGCACACACGTGACAATCCGAACTCTTATTTTGGATTAGCGCATCCTCGGAAGAGCAGTCACGAGCCGCCACTGGCTTAAAGGAATAGTCTACTCATTTTCAATATTAAACTATGTTATTACCTTAACTAAGAAAAGTTGATACATCCCTCTATAATCTTAGTGCGTGCACGTAAGCGCTGGAGCGCGCTGCGACACTTCGATAGCATTTAGCTTAGCCCCATAATAATTTATTTCTAATATTTATATTCTAGGATTTAAATGACACTGCATGAGTTTACTTTAAACATTTATTTAAATGAGCTCTACTCACCGTACTGTCTGTAGTTTATAATGTGGATCATCTTTTAGATCAGAGATCAGCTTCACTCCTGAATCTGTGACATTATTTTCAAACAGATCCAGATGTGTCAGGTGTGATGGGTTTGATCTCAGAGCTGAAGTCAGAGCAAAACAACCTTCATCTGTGATATTACACCTCCTCAACCTGTAGAGAACAGAGACTTTATGTGAATGATACAAAACTACAAAGTTTGTCCACAAATCTCTAACCTCCATCTCTTCATGTAATGTTCCTCTTTCAATCCCTCAGTAACTGAGACACTGTGTGTTTAAATGTCAAATAAATCCATCACACAGCTGACTATTAGTGTTAGATGTCCTAAACCACATGAACATTTCTTCATAAATCTGTATTGAGTTCATGACTCACACTTGTAATTCTCATCAGGTATTTGATGTAAAAATCTTCCTCTATTACAGGAGGAATATCAGCTGGAGATAACATAACTCTGATCTTACATTTAAAGATGTTACAGTGTTTAAAGATCAATTTCACTCAATCTATAGAAACATTATTAATGTGTGTGTCAGTGTCAATGATGGATCAATGTTTTTAATCATCTTTATAAAAACAACACGATGAGGAGAAAAACTCTTCATACACAATAATATCAGCAAAGATTTCATCAAAGAAACACCAAACTACATTTTCTGACATTTTAACAGAGGAGTTTTGTTGCACGTTGTGAAGGAAATTGAAATGAATCATAACTAATTATAACTAACATGTCTTTTCCTTACAGGTTTGAACATTTGTACTGTATGCTTTTGACAACAAAATGTGTTGAAATAATGTAAGACTTTACAATAAGGTTTTGATTGAATACATGATCTTATTTCCTCAAGTGTTTGTGTTCATAATGGACAAGATGTTGTGTGACTCTTGAGTGTTTGTCTTCTGTGGACACCCGGTGAGGATACATGTCTTGTGTGTGTTGTCTATAGATGCACCGGTTATGTAACTTAAGTCAGTCAGGTGTGTAGGGGAAATCTAACACCACAACATCATTCATTTTTATTGTAGGATAATTTATTTTAAATTTAAGATTGTAGCTTAGTTTTTATCTTCACAGGTTGTGGTGAAACACTGCAGTACTTTGATGACGTATTGATGTATCATAATTATTCATGAGACTGCTGATGTATCTGCTTACCCATCAGATCTCTCATTGACTTTATATATCCTTTATATTTTAGTGTCGGTTTCTTTTTCATACAGTTTATCTTTAACTAAACCTCAGTACATGTGTGACTATCAGAGAGATGATCTTACTTCAGTATCTCCAGTTTACAGTCAGGATTCTTCAGTACATCAGAGATCAGCTTCACTCCTGAATCTCTTAGATTAAAATTATAAGACAGATCCAGATCTCTCAGGTGTGATGGGTTTGATCTCAGAGCTGAAGTCAGAGCAACACAACCTTCATCTGTGATATAACACCTCCTCAACCCGTAGAGAAATAAAGAGAACCAACATGTGAGTTTAAAACAATGTGAAGATATTCTATAATCTATTTTATTATTGGTTCAGATTCAATAGCGCTGTTACCACTGATCTATATAAATGACTGGATTTCGCATAGAACGCTTAACGTAACAGCGTGAGGTGAAGCCAGCGCAGAGTTCGAGCTGCCATCTTGGTATACCCAACCGGCAGAGAGCGTCATTGACTTCCATTCAAAATCATGTTTTAAATTCACCCGCTTTACAGCGTATCAGTCACGCAAGATTAATTTTAGGATATGTGTACGTAAATTAACTGTTAATTCTGATGTTATTTGCAATGTTTATGTTTTAATCGGGCAGGAAAATGGATTTATAAAAAAACGTTAAGGTGAGTGTGTCTGCTGCGTTCTGTTAATGACACGGGTATAAATAAAGGTTTTTTTGACATTCAGCTACAAGGTCAGCGTTATTTCTCTAAATACGTTTAGGTAACTTGTAAGTTTAGATAACATAATTACAAAACCAGCAAATTATTGCATACACATACGGTACAAAGTATGATTATTTATTTAGATTTCAGAATGAGCACGTTTGTCATTAATACTAAATATGCTGCGGTCTGTCTGCTGATCTGATACTGTAATGAAGATGAATGTATAATAACTGATTAAAAACTAAAATGTATAACTTTCAGCAAATAATTATGTACATGCTTAGGACGTTTGTGTTGTAATAATGTACAGGGTAATTTCAGATATAAAAACGAAGACTAGTAAAGTGATGTTTTATCATTAAAATCTGATTGCGTCCATTGACTTAATTAAATGTTTGGGTATACCAACATGGCGGCGCGCTGGCTTCACAGTTGTGACGTCATGCGCAATCCAGTCATTTATATAGATCAGTGGCTGTTACACATTTTATTTGATCTAGGTTTAAATTTTTACAATAAGTTAAATGAACTTTATTTCTGTTGGTCCATTCCTTTAAATACATTACTAATGTAAGTTACTTTTACTTTATAAACAAATTATCTACAATGTGTCTATATGATCAGAGAGAGATGTTGTCCGCGTGGCATTGGAACTGGTGGCAGCATTTACTATAAATTAAAATGAGATTAAAATATTAAAAGTGTCTCAGCAGTCAAAGAGAGCACAGCGGTCTGTGAGATGCACTGATTCATGATCATATACATACAGAGACAACTTTACTGAATGTACAGTGATAGAGACTGATCTCTTAAGGCAACGTTACTGAATGTACAGTGATAGAGACTGATCTCTTAAAGGAATAGTCCATTTTCTTAAAAGAAAAATTAAGATAATTTACTCACCACTATGTCATCCAAATGTTAATGTCTTTCTTTGTTCAGTCGAGAAGAAATTATGCTTTTTGAGGAAAACATTGCAGGATTTTTCTCATTTTAATGGACTTTAATAGAGCCCAACACTTAATACTTCACTCAACACTTAACAGTTTTTTTCAACAGAGTTTCAAAGGACTCTAAACGATCCGAAACGAGGCATAAGGGTCTTATCTAGCAAAATGATTGTCATTTTTGACAAGAAAAATAAAAAATATGCACTTTTAACCCACAACTTTTCGTCTAGGTCCGGTCCAGCGTGACCTAATGTAAATGCATAGTGACGTAGGGAGGTCACGTGTTACATATATAAAACGCACATTTGGGGACCATTTTAAACAATAAACTGACACAAAAACATTAATTAGTATCATTTCACATACAACAACGTCGGAACGGTCCTCTTTCAACACACTTGTAAACACTGGGGCGGAGTTTCGCGTTTCACCTCTTGACGTCATGACGTATTGCGTGAGGTCACGCTGACGCTTTCAGGACCGGACCTAGATGAGAAATTGTGGTTTAAAAGTGTATATTTGTTATTTTTATTGTCAAAAATGACAATCGTTTCGCTAGATAAGACCCTTATGCCTCGTTTGGGATCGTTTAGAGTCCTTTGAAACTCCATTGAAAAAAAACTGTTAAGTGTTGAATTAAGTGTTGGGCTTTATTAAAGTCCATTAAAATGAGAAAAATCCTGCAATGTTTTCCTCAAAAAACATAATTTCTTCTCGACTGAACAAAGAAAAACTTCAACATTTTGGATGACATGGTGGTGAGTAAATTATCTGGATTTTTCTTTTAAGAAAATGGACTATTCCTTTAAGAAGAGGAAAACGGCAGTGGTGACACAAATAACAGTGATCTTTATACAGCATCTTAGTGCTGCTTCATGACAAATCTCTCTTCATGTTAAGTTTTATTACATTATCTGAACATGTCATGTATGCTGTCACATTAATCAACAGATGTGTTTGTTTTTTGGATTGTGAAAACTGTTAATGATTTATCTAGAGAGCAGCTTAAAACAGGGATCTGTATTTTTTATGTTTTATCATTAAGTATTGTTGTATTGTATGTTATACAGACAGATTCCATTTCAAGTTAAGTGTTTAAAAGCTCATCCCCTAAAAGTCTTCATTATCATAAAGACAATCTCAGACCCAGCAATCTGCAGATAATAACACTTAAAGTTATATTAAATCAATTATAGTATGAAGGAGCATTGAGACTTCAAGAACCAATGAAGATCAAAGGGATAAATGACATCTGTCTAAACATCACATTACCTTTAGTTAGTCATTTATCACATTAAATGCTCCTGTATAGCTCAGTGCTAAAGCATTGCGTCAGCACCGCAAAAGGTCATGAGTTTGAACCCAGGGAACACACATAATGTTTAAAATGTCTACCTTATAATGCATTGCAAGACGCTTTGGATAAAAAAAACATCTCCCTGTATAACTGTACAAGTAAACGTAAATCTATATTACTGATAGGAGAAGTGATGAAGATTATAAATGATCAATGCTGATACTGATCTGTGTTCAATCTGACACCACTGAACCTAAAGTACATCACATACTTTATTATTATCCTGCTTATACCTTGGTTATTTGCCAAGTTAAAGCTGTAATTAATGTTTACAGTGTAATTTTTTAACAGATGGGTAAAAATGACGGTCATTTTGTTAAGTTAAGGCTTGCACTTCGTCCGCTTTAAATAAAGTAGTGCCATTGTATTGCTTTTATTTAAATGAATTATCACATATATTTAAATTCATTATTAAAAGAGAGAGACAGAGAACTGAAAGAGAAGGACTTAAGCACAGGGGCGTCGCCAGGCGATTGTCCCGGGGCTTCAGCCCCGAATATTTTGAGTTTAGCCCTGAATGTATTTTAAAAAGTTGACTGACAAATATGAAACCGGACAATAGCCTATGTAAACCTTTTTAATCAAGTTGTCTTATTTATTTCATTGTGCTTTGGCTTTACTGCATACAGTCTGATAGAAATAGAAATAGACATAGGGCTAGGTCTAGCCAAATCTAGAATACGTTTCTTTGCTGTCGGTAGCCTATGGGCTACTCCGTTTCTGCCACTCTGTTGAATATGCAACAGGTAGGGGAGGAGCTAACGAGAGCACTATTTAGCTACTGGAATGGAACCACTGATCTCTACAACGGTAACTTGAAAAAGTATCTTTAATATTTAAATCAGATAATTTAACGCACTATTACATTAAACATAATAATATAAAACATAATACCATGAAACAAAATAATATTTACAAAAACATCCCCAAAATAGCCCCTGTAATCTTTTCTTACACTGACCTCATTATTTATTTAATTACAACAGCCAATGGCAAGTATCCAGCAGCAATACGTTTATATTTAGTTTTACAGACGTGGCCTTTAAAAATGCGCGTTTTCTCCCGCGGCATTCGCCAAATCGTCTCGCGGAGTCGCGCAGAATTCTGCAAGTGTTTTCGGGGGGGGGGGGGGGCTACTTTGCCTTTTCCCTTAATGCTTCACAGAAAATCCACCAGGTGGCACTTAAAAAACTAAATTTTTATATGCGTTGTCATTGCGGTTGTTTCTAGAAGTTAATAAGGGCATTGCCGAATATTTAACATTGCTATTAAAACAGCAAAGTGACGTCAACCCATTCTTGCCAGCATAACAGCGCATACAACGATGACTGTATGTACAATGCATTTATACTAAGTGCAACGGAGAATTTAGTGTGAGCCTAATACACGTAACTCTATTTACAATGAATATCTTAATTACTTGTGTTGTCGAATTTTTACACCGTTTCATTGTTTGTTCATAATATTTATAATTATGTCAGTTTTTCTAAAAGTATCAATATTTTAAAGAGATTAATGTGGTATAAAAAATACATGTTTTAAAGTTAAAAGTGTTGTAAAAATATATTAGTATTCTTATATATTAAGAACAATAATATGACACATGTATATTGCGCGTAAGATGTAAGAGGAATTCTTCTCAACCATCACCAATAAAGTTTAAAAATTATTCTTTAGAAAAACAGTGTTTAAACCCACACAGAGCGAACAAGAAAACATAGGCCTATGCTTACATACTGTACAGTTGGCATATGATATCTTTATTTAGGTTTACATATTTATATTTATAATACCTTTAATAATACCTTTTTTGCGCATATAGGCAGTGTTGTGATTTTTTAAAATCCTTTCAGCCGTAATTCATGTCTGTAAAAATATCCAGTGGCTTTGTAAATATCACTAAAATAATGGATTAAAATAACTTTATAAAATCTCTTAATGTCACTTATGTATTTTTAGTTGGTCAAACCAAAATAAATGACTAGAAATAGAACAGACATTTTTATTTAAAATTGACTTTATATGAAGGCTATACTACATCTAATAAATTAGCGAACAGAGAAACTGCGCCTTTTACATACAAAAAACACCCCCGAAGTGTTGAGTTTATGAATATTTACACTTACAATATGTACTTTGTGAAATGTGTGTGAAAAATAATCAATTTAATAACATGTGGCTTTATAGACAAACACGCCGCGTCTCCTTCCAGATATCTTATCTCAGACATTCGCATTCAACACTTTTCAAAACTTATTTATATAAAAAGTGTATTAATTAACTTAATAAAATCTCCTAATGTCAGTTATGTATTTTTTATTTGGTCAAACCAAAATAAATGATTAGAAATAGAACAGACATTTTAATTTAAAATGTATATTATATTATAAGCGTATGCTACATCTAATAAAATAGCGAACAGAGAAACTGCGCCTTTTATGGACGGAAAACACCTCCGAAGAGTTTATGAATATTTACACCTACAATTTGTACTTTGTGAAATGTGTGAGTAAAATAATAAATTTAATAACATGTGGCTATATAGACAAACACGCCGCGTCTCCTTCCAGATATCTTATCTCAGACATTCGCATTCAACAGTTTTCAAAACTTATTTATATATAATCTAATTTATAAATTAAAAAAAAAACAAAGTTTTAAGTTAAGACAATAATAAATATGTTTATCTTTATTGAAAGAAAAACGTAGAAAATGTTATTATGGGTATAGTTGATGCAAATAAAGTGTGCAGTATACAAAAAAATGCAAACTAATTATTTCTAAAAGTAGCAATATTTTAAAGAGATAAAGGTGGTATAAAGAAAGACATGAGAAAAGTAGAGGTATGCAAAAGAGCACAGTTCAGATATTGTTAATTCAAGCGGTTTTATACACCTTTCAGTTTGTTTGAATTGACAAGCATTTTATTCGGCACTGTCAAAACATTTTGTGATTGATTTACTGATTTATTACAGAAACTTGTTGTCAGAAGCAAAGCTATTGTACTAAGCATCTTTATATGTATGTTTAAATACATAAGTTAAAAGTGTTGTAAAAATATATGAGTATTCTCTTATATTAAGAATAACAATATGATACATTTATATTGCGTTAAAATGCAATATAAATTATTCTGCAATATAAATTATTCTCAACCACCACCAATAAAGTTTTAACGTTATTCTTTAGAAAAAAACGGCGTTTAAACCCGTGGAGCGAACAAGAAAACATATGTTTATATGCTCATTCGGCATATCATATGATCTTTTTTATTTAGTTTTACAGTTTTAAAAGTGGCAAAAAAAAGTTCTTAAAATCTAATGAATACTGGTCTCTGTAAATATAACTGCAGATGACAGCAGATTAGATTCAGTTCACCTACTAAGAAATAGAAGAAGCAATGATTTGTGATTGATTGGGGCTAATAGAATGACTGCCACACTTAAAATGCACCAAACCAAATGAGCACTTTATATTAAACTAAAGCAACACACAATGTGCAAGTCATGACCATGGCCAGGTTTCCCAAAAGCATCGTAAGGCTAAGTAGATCGTAAAAACGATCGTACGAATCATCTTAGAATTACGGGCTGTTTCCCAAAAGCTTCGTAACTTAAGTTGCACTTGAAAATCATCGTAGGTCTACGAGTGCTCTGGAGTAATCGTTCATTCATAAGTGCTTTTGGGAAACCGGGCCCAGACCTTGACGCTTTGTGTGTTTGACTTTAAATGGTGCGGCGCTGACTGGTCTGCGTTTGACATCAGAGTACCGCGAGAGCAAAGGTAAAGTCGGACCATTTGTAACATTTCGACTTGCTCTCGCGGTACTTTGATGTCTTCGTTGCCGAACTGTCTGCGCAGCGCCACATAGAAACGCCCTTTGACTCTTTACAGCAGAGTACCAGCAACATGAGAAGTGGTGGCACGCAAAAGAAAGTGAAGGTACGCAGTACGCTAAAATATAAAGTGTCTGTACTGCGAGCACTGGTTTAGTTATTTACATCGTGTGTTGCTCTTTCACCATTGTGCACACGCGCACTCGCTCTGTAGTTTGTAGCTCGCGCTCCGGCTTCTGTAAACAATAGCCGTTTCTTAATACCAAGTAGGGGAGAGTGGGGCAAAATAAGCCAGTGGGTAAGTTGACCCACCCCCTTTATCTAGGCAGCCAAACAGATTTGTAGCCGTGTGACAACAAATACAGGTAGCAACCATAATTTCTATTTGGCTATGTTAAAGAGAAGGACAAATTAAAGAGTTATGATTAAAGTGATTTTTTTACAAAAAACGTCTCGGTTACGTATGTAACCCACGTTCCCTGAAGGAAGGGAACGGAGACGTCACGTCGTGACCGACGAATTGGGAACTCGCTTAGAGAGACCAATCTGCTTCGTTTACTACTAAAACGCCAATGAACTTGGCATTGAGATATTTGCATAATGCTGGCGCCGCCCCGCCAGGTGCGTATATAAGCCGCAGGTGCAAATATGGAAATTAGCTTCATTTCGCTGAGAAAGCCGGAAAGTGTGACCGGCTAATAAACAGCAGGGAGCAGCCCTGTGGCTACTGGACGTGACGTCTCTGTTCCCTTCCTTCAGGGAACGTGGGTTACATACGTAACCGAGACGTTCCCTTTCAGTCGGTCACTACGACGTCACGTCGTGACCAACGAATTGGCAATCCCTACCAAAACGCCACTGAGGGCTGACCAGTGTCTGCGTAAAGCCCTCGGGTTCCACTTAAGGATAAGGAGAATTAGGTTTTAAGGCAGAAGGCCGGGCACTAGATGTTCCTTTAACCCCACAGTAGTGCCTGCGACTGGGAAGCACCCTATCTGAGCGGTATAGGAACGCTGCGGAAGCCACCGCCCCGTTAAGGGCTATTGGTGGGCGAAAGTCAACCGTAGTTGAGGTATAAATGACAGCCGTGGCTGTGTAAGCAAAGCAGTGCTCTGCTGAGGGAAACGTGGGCTAGTAGGATTAACCCCACGGAAAAATACTCACAAAGGAACCCGGTGGGACGCAATGTGGATGCCCGAGCCAAACACAGGTTCGCGAGGATGCAGCTAGTGAGAGGCTGGCAGCGGATGCTCCGCAACATCAGGCTGACAAGGCAGCGGAGGAAGGCAAAACAAATTATTACGCGTTTTTGCTTTGATGGCCTTCCATACTGAGCTCAGTTTGGAGCAGCAGTCGGAGGCTGCAAGCCGACCTGCAAGCCTGTTCTCTGTGCTTCCCCTAACGAGGAAAGAACACGAGAGGAGACAGGCTCGGCACGAACACTGTAAAATCTAATGAACGTGTTAGATGTCGCCCAACCAGCAGCTCTGCAGATGTCTGTTAGCGAGGAACCACGAGCGAGTGCCCAAGATGAGGCAACACTTCTAGTAGAGTGAGCTCTCAATTTAAATGGACAAGGAAATGCCCTGCAGATTATAAGCAAGGGCAATAGTATCAACTATCCAATGAGACATCCTCTGCTTAGTGACAGCTTTCCCTCTCTGCTGACCACCGTTACAAACAAAGAGCTGATCTGAGGTCCTGAGGCTTTGTGTGCGATCCACGTACAGGCGTAACGCTCGTACGGTACATAATAAAGCCATGGTTGGGTCTGCGTTCTCCGGGGGCAAGCGCTTGCAAGCTCACCACCTGATCTCTGAAGGGAGTGATGGGAACTTTGGGCACGTAGCCTGGTCTGGGTCTCAGTGAGACAGCAGGACCAAACTGAAGGCACGAATCGTCAACAGAGAATGCATATAAATCCCTTACTCTCTTCACGGAGGCCAATGCTAGCAGGGTCAGAGTTTTCATTGACAAAAACTTCAGACACGCAGACTGCAAAGGCTCGAACGCGGGACCTGTAGGCTTCAGTACCATGGACAGGTCTCAGGGAGGAATATAGGGAGGGTGCGAGGGGTTTTAGCCTGCGAGCGCCTCTTAAAATCTAATACCCAAATCATGCTGGCCACTGATCTGCCGTTGATAAGTGAGTGATGAGCAGAAATAGCGGCGAAATCAACTTTAATGGTGGAGGGGACAGCCTACCATCTAACCTATGTTGAAGATATAAAAGCACAATGTCAATGGGGCATTCTCTGGGGTCCTCGCGTTGCGAAGAGCACCAGGTGACGAAAAAGGTTTCATTTAAGCGCGTAAGCCCGTCTTGTGGACGGTGCTCGTACCGCGTCGATGGTGTTAGATACCGCTTACGATAAATCACCTAAACCTTGCACGCGCTCAACGACCATACATGGAGACCCACAGGTCGGGGCGCGGGTGCCATAATGTGCCCCTTCCTTGAGAGAGAAAGTCCTTCATAAGGGAATCCGTCAGGGAGGGGCTGTCGCGAGGAGCATTAACTCTGAAAACCAATTCCTGATCGTCCAGTACGGCGACTAATAAAAAGGCTCTCCTCGTCCTGCCTGACTTTGCACAGTGTCTGCGCGATTAAGCTCACTGGAGGGAATGCGTATTTGCGCATCCCCCGCGGCCAGCTGTGTGCCAACGTATCCACGTCGAGGCTGCCCTCGGTCAGTGAATAAAATAGGCGACAGTGGGTATCGTCCGGCGACGCAAACAGATCTATCTGCGCACGACCGAACTTCTTCCAAATTAGCTGAACCGTCTGGGGGTGGAGTCGCCATTCGCCGGGGAGCGCAGCTCGGGAAGCGCGTCTGCCGCTGTATTGAGCGTACCCAGCATGTAAAATGGCACGAAGGGACCTCAGATGCTTCTGACTCCAAAGGAGGAGATGACGAGCGAGATGCGACAGGTGACGAGAGCGCAAAAACCGCCTTGACGGTAAATAACGCAACAGTCGCAATGTTGTCGGTGCTGGCTAATACATCCTTCCCTCGCATCTCCATAGCGGAGCGTACAAGTCCCAGATATACAGCGCACCGCTGGCGGCAGTTGGGGTGCTATGCACACCCCTGAGACTGCAAGCCCGTCATACGTGGCTGCTCATCCCGTGCTGGGGGCATCGCATGTGCTACAGAATGCCAGGAGACCCTACTCAGGTGCATATCTTGCTATCAGAAATGCTGGGTCTGACCACGGGGTAAAATAGAAATGACACGCAGGTGTAATGGTTACACGGTGTATGCCGTTGCGCCACGCTCTCCTCGAGACTCGATCGTAAAACCAACGCTGAAGCGGTCTCATATGAAGCAGCTCGAGCGATGTCACAGTCGCAGGTGCCATATGTCCAGGAGCTTCTGAAATTGTCTCAGAGGGACCGCGTTCTTCCCTCGAACTAAACCGAGGCAAGTCAGAATAGACTGGGTGTGTGTTCTTATAAAACACGCCAATAAATCGATCGAGTCTATTTCCATACTGAGAAAAGGATCCTCTACACGGGGCAAAGTTGCTCTCTTCCCAGTTGACCTGATGACTTAAACGAGCGAGATGCCGAAGCATTAAATCTCTGTGTTCGCGCACATCTGCCAAGAACAAGCTATTATAAGTTGCCGTAAACATAAGCAGAATGCGAACAACGCTCTCTCTCTCGGAGATTTTAATGCCGTGACTAGCACTTTCATGGAGACACGGGGAGAGAGAGACAGCTCGAATGGTGTACTTAGTATTAATATGCCCACCCCACGAACGCAGAACGAAAAAGGTCTAAGAAGTAGGGAGACGGACACCGATCTGAATATTGAAATACGAGCCTCGGCGTATCATCCTAAAGGATCACATTTGTAGAGCCGATGCGTAAATAGATCGGTCATAACCCGCCGCTTATTTTGGGTACTATGAGATAAAGGCTGGAAAAACCCTATCATCATCTCGGTAAGAGGGACCGGCTCGAAACGTCCTTCGCCAGCAGGACACCGACTTTTGCACGCAGTACATGTGCATCGGACGCTTTCACTATAGTGAAACGAATGCCCGAGAATTTGGGGGAGTGCCGGTAATTGTATTTCGTAACCGAGGCGGATAGTGCGTAAAACCCAACGACATGGGCTGGAGAGCTGAAGCCAAGCAGCCAGGGACCGTACAAGGGGAATAACGGCACTACCGAAGTACCCGCGGTGGAGCAGCTGAGCGGAACAGGTGCGACTGCCGGTGCGTCTGCTGTGACAGCATAAACATCTACAGTATGTGTGTGTGTGACACTGACCTGAGCCCGCTGAGGGCGACGGTCGTCTGGTCTCCTGCGCGGAGAGCGCAGACTCCGGAAAAAACACCCGCTGGCGATAGAGGAGAGGTAGGGTGAGCTGGTGTGTGCCCGCTCACGGCTCTCTCGATCCTCCGGAGACCTGGAGAGGGAAGAGGAATGCACTCTTATGTGTGGTTAGTGGGTACCGGCTGGACAGCCGGTGGAACAGATGCAAACCAAGGATTTTCCACCCGACCCTCTACCGGGGGAAGGAGCGAATCACCGTCTCCTGAAGAGTGATCCTCTGCCACTCCGGGTCGCCCGTCTCTGGCCACTTAAACTCCCGATTTCACGGGAAGTGGCTAAACGGGCGGGGCGAGCTGCTGACGACCGGTTCCCCTGTGCTGCCGAGATGGGGTCCGAGGAGGGGAACGGAGGTGGCCACCGCAGGACGCCGACGGCGAGAGGCAGACTGAGGAGCCGGCGTTGGTGGAGCAAGGGCAGCTCTCTTCCGCCGGGGCACGACCTTGGGGATCGCCTCAGTCTGCACAGCGGAGCTGTACTCCCCGGGCTCGCCGAAGAGGCCGGTCTGTGAGACAGGAGCATTCAGGAAGTTGTTCTCGTCTGCGTCCGTCATGTAAGCCAGACACAGCCAACGGTGGCGATCTTGAACCACTGTGGTGGACATCGCGGCCTCCCTCGTAAATCTCTAAAGCCTTCGCTTGGTGAACCTGCAGCAACGTTATTGCGTGCAGGGCTGAAGCCGCGTCTCTGCATGCCTGATGGGCAGCGCCCGTAACCGGACGACTGTCTACACAAACACGGGAGGGAAGGGTTAGGTGGTCCCTCCAGGAACGCAGCTGCATCGCAACCCCCCGCTCCACTGAAGGGATCCCCGTCCTTAGCGGCTCCGTTGGTGAGGGATGTGAGGGGTGAAAGCTGAACGGCCGAGACGGCCGCAAATCACGTCAGCTCTTCGTGCCGTCAGGAAAGAAAGGCACAGGAGGTGAGGACCGTAGAGGCCCGGGCAGCTCCGAAGTACCAATCATGTGGGCGGGACGGTTCGGGCGGAGAGGGGTTAACCCCTCCAACTCTACCGTCTCCGCCCCTCGAGCGGGCACGGAAGCCATCTCCGGGACGACTCCGCCTCGGAGGGAAAAAATGGGCACCCCTCTGATGCTGCAGAAGTGACGGGACCAGAAGGAGGTCCAATGGATTCGGCAGAAATCGCAGAACACGACTCTGCAGTCTCCACCGAGGCATCAACCGGCTGAGGATGAGAAGGCCGGTAGGTGAAGGACGCATCCTCCGTCCTACTCAGCGTAGTGATGCGAAGAACGTCCTGCGAGCGCTTGACAGCCGCACCATGGCGGCGTTCAGCACTGCAAAGGCGCGGACGTCGTTCCTGTAGAAACGACAGTCGTCTCCGCAATCCAAGAGGGTTATGCTCTCACAGAGAGAACAAAAGCTCTCTACGAACGCAGCCTCGGAGTGCTCGATGCCCAAGCACGAAGACAGCGCTCGTGACCGTCACTGGAATCCCTGTACTTCTCGCATCCAAGATCGCACGGAGGAAAAGCTATCCTGAAAAGGACGCTGATCTCCGAATATACGAGAGAGTGGCTGTCTTTAAAAAGACACAGAGCTCTCACATATCACTCTTTAGGGAAATCACTCTTTGGGTGCTCAGCTGATGATGCACACAGGGAGAGGCAACGCACACACTAAACTCAAAACAAAAAAGATGCAGAGCAGTGGAATACTGCGAGCGTCCGCTGTGTTAGTACTGCTTGTCAATCAACTTCAGCAACCGTTCCCAGAAGAGCAGAGAGTAGCTTCTCAGTAGCAGATAATGCCGGCTTTCGAAGCGAAAAAGCTAATTTCCATATTTGCACCTGCGGCTTATATACGCACCTGGCGGGGCGGCGCCAGCATTATGCAAATATCTCAATGCTAAGTTCATTGGCGTTTTAGTAGTAAACGAAGCAGATTGGTCTCTCTAAGTGAGTTCCCAATTCGTCGGTCACGACGTGACGTTGTAGTGACCGACTGAAAGGGAACAGTTTTTATCCTATCAAAGTAAAATTTATACATACCAGGTTGGTATGTCAAAGTAGATTTATCCATGTCTAAATATTTATACCATAAATATTGGTGATAGGCTAATGTATAAAACCATGTGAATGATTTAGCTAAAGATTAGCCTGAATTACTAAGCTAGGCAGTTTTCCCAAAATGGTGGCTGTGGGGCAAAGTGAACCAGATGGGGTAAACTGAACCAGCGGTTCAACCCCACCATGAGGCACTGAAACTACTGAATATGTTTCATTAAAAAATATATTTCTGTGTAGTTTCGCACAACTGATTTGTTCATTTTTAAACATTTTAGAAAACATATCATGCCAAGACATTACAATATTACTACATTTTTATTTTATGCATTTGTCGTTTTGGTCCATACTGAAAAACAAACTTACCACTAAGAAACGTCCATTGACAATCTCCAAACAATAAGTTGTTCCTTAAAATCTGTATTTTCATCTGATACAGACTCAAACATGAGTGGATGACATCAGAGTACCGCGAGAGCGATTGAAACCAACCTCCTCCGCCTTATTTCTCGTGGTACTCTGATGTCATCTGCTTGTCTGCTCTTGCGGCGCTGCGTAAAGTTCACCACACCTAAAAACCGTACTGCTAAACTCAACAGAAATGCTCTGTGTATACCAGCACCTCCTTTATTAATTGTATAGCAGGAAAAGTTCTATTTTACTTCTCAGCGAGAGAAATAGCTTAGACGGTTTGGCGTGTGAACGTGTGAACTGACAGAAATGCGTGTCTCATGGCGAATGCGTGGGACTTGAGAGCCCAGGTTATATCAACATATGTCAAATTACGTTACCCGATATCCACTTAATTTTAGTTATAAACATTCATTTAAAATAACTTACAGCGTATGTAGTATGCCTAGATTTGCGTTTAAACAAAGGAACTGCAAGGGTGGGAATTAAAACACCACACACTGGTCATAACTTGAAAAACCGGTTTTCTTTTGATTCCCTGAGAGGCGATTAGAATTGGGGGTTGGCAAAGAATTGGCAGACCTGGGGGTGGGTGGTTTTTAATTTCTTGACTTTCTGTGTCACTTGTAGCTGCTAAAACTAGTCGCATTACATTTTGGAATGAACTTCCTTCATGTCGTTTTATTTATACACTGTAAAAAATATGTTTTACAATTTTAAATGAATTTTTGCTTTTATTATAATTATAACTTAAATAACTGTAAATATTTATTAAAAATAATATTACAAATTTTTATCAAAAAGACAAATAACTTGATTCTCATTAATAATAGTTATGGAAAACGAACTTCTAATTTTCAAAGCCTCATACAGCTTGTGCCTATCTGCGTTGAACTTGAGAGCGCTTTAAGCGTTTATTGTGTCTTTCAGCACATTACATATGTGACCCATTCTGTCTAAATGAGTGGGATGTTTTCAAATACTCTATTAATTAAACATCTAATACGTTTTCTGAGAGTGAAATGATTAATACAAAGATGCATGTCATGTCTGACATCTTGGTTTTGGTTTAAAAACATGCAGGAATTTGAAAATAAAATGTAGGACTTGCTTGATGTTTAAAGAGTTATTAAAGGAATAGTCTACTCATTTTCAATATTAAAATATGTTATTACCTTAACTAAGAACTGTTGAATCATCCCTCTGTCATCTGTGTGTGTGCATGTAAGCGCTGGAGCGCGCTGCTATGCTACGATAGCATTTAGCTTAGCCCCATTCATTCAATGGTACCATTTAGAGATAAAGTTAGAAGTGACCAAACACATCAACGTTTTTCCTATTTAAGACGAGTAGTTATACGAGCAAGTTTGGTGGTACAAAATAAAACATAGTGCTTTTCTAAGCGGATTTAAAAGAGTAACTATATTTTATGGCGTAATAGCACTTTTGGGAGTACTTCGACTCGGCGCAGTAACACCCTCCCTCTCCCATTATGAGAGTGAGAAGGGGAGCGGACTTTTCAGGCGAGTCGAAGTACTCCCAAAAGTGCTATTACGCCATACAATATAGTTCCTCTTTTAAATCCGCTTAGAAAAGCGCTATGTTTTATTTTGTACCACCAAACTTGCTCGTATAACTACTCGTCTTAAATAGGAAAAACGTTGATGTGTTTGGTCACTTCTAACTTTATCTCTAAATGGTACCATTGAATGAATGGGGCTAAGCTAAATGCTATCGTAGCGTCGCAGCGCGCTCCAGCGCTTACGTGCACACACACAGATGACAGAGGGATGATTCAACAGTTCTTAGTTAAGGTAATAACATATTTTAATATTGAAAATGAGTAGACTATTCCTTTAAGAGAGATAAAGTTCGGGACTGATTTTTTGTTAAAAAGTTATTAAGATCAACAAGACTCGCGCTGACTGACAGATCCGAAACGCAACGCACAGACACGCAAGTACCTGCACTGACAGAATAGTTAAAAAACATCTGTTTTGGCAAGAATTTACGAAAGCATATTAAGCATTACAACAAACTTGCTAAGCTCGTTATTAAATATGTCCATAGCCTAAAGCGTTTGCGCGGACAGAACGAATTGTTTAAAAAAAACGTTCTCATTAATCTTCATCTAAATTAATAAATAATCAGATATTTGTTTATAATTTCAAATAACAGAATGCTCTATTATTTAAAAGTCAGTTTTGACTTAGTTCAAAACAAGCAAAATTAGGGGAGACCGGGGTTGGTTGTCACAATTTTTACTCATGCATGAATTGCTCATCTTCAAAAAATCTTTCAGCAGTAATTCCTACATGAAATGAAACTTTGGAGTCTTGGCTTTAAATGTGTATACGTTTTACTTTTCAAATTTATTGTTACAGGAAGTAATTAACCATCAAAGACACTCTGACACAATGTGACAACCAACCCCATCACGGGGTTGGTTGTCACAGGGTATGGGGTTGGTTGTCCCTATAGTGATTCAATAGGATTTCAGTGATAAATTGGGATCTGAAAAGATAATGTGTAACTTTTTAGTTTTTTAAGCTAGAAACTGCAAATAAGTTTTAATATGAATCCACCCCTATGATAGTTGTTATTAATCTCCCTTATGTTTAAACAATGGGATTAAAATGGGTGATCAGTTATACTTGAATAGGCTTTATGCCCAGCTGCACTATGAACTTCAGCCAGCTCCTTGTTTCTTGTCTGCCATTATTGGACAAACTGATTAATCCACGTGTGTCTGATTATTGTTGTTGGGATTACTGAGATCAGGCACACCTGGATTAATCAGTTTGTCCAATAATGGGAGACAGGAAACAAGAAGCTGGCTGAAGTTCAGGAAGTAGTGCAGCTGGGCATAAAGCCTATTGTCTACTGTGTTGAGAAATAAAATGAAATAATTTTTAGTGTTAAAACCTCTTAATTTAATGCTTTATTTTATTTTAACAGCAAACAAAAACAAACAAACAATCAGACAAACAGTCTTAAAAGGTCTACATGTCCAATATTCTTATGTGACAACCAACCCCGCAAGCTATGTGACAACCATCCCCAACTGACTTCTTGACAAACATGATAAGCTAGCTGCCACACGGCTTTAACTTGATCGCTAAAAGATGACTCAAAATAAAGCTACTACTTTGAGCTTTTTAATGAGTGTTTTGTTTTTGAATGACTAATATCCTACAAGATCTCAACACAAAAACAACACCAACATGAAAATTTACTCTGACCCATAAAAATAAAAAATTGTCTCCTAACCTCAATGCTTTGTGTCTGCTCAGCAAAATTTCAAGTGCAAATGAGTAAGCTATTAAAGGCTAACAAATTGATATCAAAATTGTACCACAGTGCCATGTAGTATGTCTGGAATAAGCAGTGTGACAACCAACCCGTGAGACAACCAGCCCCGGTCTCCCCTATTTTAAACAAGGTAATTAGAAAGATGTAATTCAAATGTTTCAGTTGTTATTTACTAACTTCTTTTTAATGTTAATTGCAATTCATGTCATAATAATCTTCAGTATAAATTAAAAGATCATCTGTGACCGAAATCACGGAGACACGGAGTTATTAACGAATATTTTATTATCAGAGTGCAGCATTTTATCAAGGTTTTCTGGTCTTGTGTAATTAAATAAAACAAAAAAACTAAAATGGTAATTTTTTACAGTTGGATTAAAAGAAGTTTGATATTAGGAGCTTTTTAAAACTAATTCCAAAACATCTCGAGTTTCTAAATAAGGGACGCGCAGAAAATGTCATTCATGTAATTTTATAGATTACACTCATTCACTTAACACACATATTATACGTGCTTTAAGGGCTGTATAATTTAGCTGTTACAGTAAACACTTGATTATGTCTGGCCGAATATTTTTTCTGTTATTCGGATGAATTCGTTATTCGTTTTAAAGCCATTATCCGTGCCCTTCCGAATAACGTATTCGGCTTCGGGCACATCCCTAATATATATATTTATGTTTGACGAATGCTTATCAGTACATTACTTTTTTGTTTCTTCAACTTTTAAAGATGAATATTCTCCTTTAGAGTTGGGCAATTTTTTGCAATAGCACATTATATTCAAAATTTTGAGCTCATAAACAAAGATTTTTCGCTTATTTAAATGACTTGTTTATGTTTTTATGCACGTTTAGTTTTGGTGCAATTTCCCAAAAGCTTATAATTAGAAAATACACACAACACGCTTACCTTATATTTTCTTATAATTCTACTTATATTCCTACTGTTCAGTAATGCAGAAAAGCGCAACACAACCATGTTAAAGCTATTAAAACGTTCAGATGCAAAAATGAACTAAATGTAAAATTAGATAAACTAGTTAATGATATTGAGTAAATGCGCTCGGTCTCTTCAAAGGTCTTCGCAAGTTATTTTGTTATAAGACTCAGTTATCATACATCACGTCTCTTGTACTGTAAGTACACGAAAAAAAATAAGACAAATGATGCGCGTTTGAGTCGGATTTTTATGAAGAATATGTGACTGTTTATGTAACAGGCAAAGAAAACTTCGCCAACGAAATGTTTGCCAAAAAAGCGTGCATTTGTATGACATCAAAGTCTATCGCCTAAACACAGAAATTCCGTGTCATGTTACTTCAATATCATACAGTATACGCTCAGCATGAAGTCAAGCACACAAATTGTCGTCAGTATGGCCTACATGAAACACGACTGCCATCTTTATTTGAACTAATCATGTCATTTATTTATTTATGTAAAGTGTGAAATAAAACCAGCGCACTTTAAAGAGAGACGCACTTATACGTCTCTCTCGCTCTCTCTTTCTCTCTCTCTCTGCAAGTGTAACTGTGTTACTATGGTTACCAATGTTTATAGTAGCGGATTAATTTCTAACTGTAATCAAGCTGACTGGAACTACTTGTGCATTAAACGGTTTTAATACACACCTTCCAGCCAATCAGAATCAAGTATTTAAACAGACCATGGTATAAACAAAATTAATCACAGCTGAAGGATTTAATACAGATTCAAGTTTTAATCTTTGATTTGTTCATCAGTATTTAAAATGATGTGGTCAAACTGAAATTAAACAGGACTGACGATTTGTGAGGTTTTTCTTCATTAATAAAGTTTAAAGAGTAAAGTTTACACTTACTGAACTGATCTGGATTCACAAATCACAGGCGACAGCTTCTTAAAAACTTTCCGTGTTTCATCTTTGTTTTTTATTCTAACATAATTCTCCAGATTAAACTCATCCATCTTCTGTTCTGATGTCAACAACACAAAAACTACAGCTGACCACTGAGATGAAGAGAGTTTGGCTTCATTTAATGTTTTAGATTTCACATAATGTTGAATCTCCTGCAGCAGTGAATCATCACCCAGTTCATTCAGACAGTGAAACAGATTGATGGATTTCTCTGGAGATCGAGTGCTGCTGATTTTCTTCTTGATATACTCAACTGTTTTCTCATTGCTGTGAGAGCGTTGATCTGTCTGTGTCATCAAACCTCGTAAGAGATTTTGATTCAAATCCACTGACAAACCCAGAAGAAAACGAAGAAAAAGATCAAAACGTCCATTTTTACTCTTTAGGGCCTCATCTACAGCTCTCTGATACAAAACAGACACTGAAATCTTCTCTCTTTCAGTTTGTTTCTTCATTTTATCAAACACATTTGTGTTGTTGTTTGTGAAGGAGATGTGAGCATAAAGAGCTGCTAGATGTTCCTGGATGCTGAGATGAACAAAGCAGTAAACTTTCCCCTGATACAAACCAAACTCCTCTCTGAAGATCTGAGTACACAATCCTGAGTACACTGATGCTTCTGCTACATCAATGCCACACTCTCTCAGGTCTTCATCATAGAAGATCAGATTGCCTTTCACAAGCTGCTCAAAAGCCAGTTTCCCCAGTTTGAAGATCATGTCTTCATCTTTCTTCTCATAGTCCTTCTGATGTTTGATGTTTGTCTGAATGATCAGGAAGTGTGTGTACATTTGAGTGAGAGTCTTGGGGATCTCTCTTCTCTCTGCTTCACTCAACATTCTCTCTAGAACAGTGACTGAAATCCAGCAGAACACTGGGATGTGACACATGATGTAGAGACTCCTGGATGACTTCAGGTGTGAGATGATTCTGTCGGCCAGTCTCTTTTGTCTGATTCTCTTCCTGAAGTATTCCTCCTTCTGTGGATCAGTGAAGCCTCGTACCTCTGTGACTCGATCAACACACTCAGAGGGGATGAGATCAGCTGCTGCTGGTCTGGAGGTGATCCAGATGAGAGCAGAGGGAAACAGATTCCCCTTGATGAGGTTTGTCAGCATCACGTCCACTGAGGTTGATTCACTTACATCACACAACCTCACACTGCTGTGAAAATCCAGAGACAGACGACACTCATCCAAACCATCAAAGATGAACAACACTTTATATTCATCACTGAAGATTTCCATTTCTTTTGTCTGTGGGAAGAAAAGATGAAGAAGATCTAAAAGACTGAGTGTTTTGTTCTTCATCAAATTGATCTCTCTGAAAGGAAGTGGAAATATGAGGTGGACGTCCTGATTCTCTTTCTCTTCAGCCCAGTCCAGAATGAACTTCTGTACAGAGACTGTTTTTCCAATTCCAGCGACTCCCTTTGTCAGCACACTTCTGATGTGTTTGTCTTGTTCAGGTAAAGGTTTAAAGATGTCATTACATTTGATTGGTGTCTCCTCTGTTGTTGTTCTTCTGGATTGTGTCTCAATCTGTCTCACCTCATGTTCATTACTGATCTCTCCACTTTCACTCTCTGTGATGTAAAGCTCTGTGTAGATCTCATTCAGTAGTGTTGGGTTTCTCTTATTTGATGTTACCTCATACAAACACTCAAACTTCTTCCTCAGATTTGATCTGAATGTGTTCAGGACATTGAAGGCATCACTGTAAATTAATAATGAATATATCAGATTATTACACAAATACATGAAAGAGTAAAAATGTACAGAACAAAATGTTTGTATCATAAGACACAGGACTTTTAATGGATTGTAAAATGTTACATTTATGCAAAATAGAAAAGGTCAACATTTACTAACATTTACTACTAAATAAAATAAAATCCTATAATTCACCTGAAATGAGGATTCATGTTTTCATTGACGTCTTGTGGTTGATTATCAGATTGTTCAATCTTCCTCCTCTTACAGTCAGGTTCTGTTATTCGTCTGGATGGCAAGAATGAGAATCAAGAATTTCTTTACACTTTATTATTAGTGGAATTTTCTCGTAACTTTGTTACCTTTACAGTTTTTACACTGCTGTGAATTATGGATCACCATTATCATCCGAGTGGTGGTGCACTCTTACCCACTCTTGTAAAACCAGGAAGCAGCCCCTCCCCCCAAACAGTTCAGACAAAGTTTTGATCATCACTCTGAATCTGATCTATCAGAAGTCTTTCACTAAAATGCAGATATACTGTATTTTTTATAAATTGATATACTGTATGTTTATATATTAATAGAAGAACATTTTCCAGGAGGCATTAAACTTATGTGAAAATCATAAAAAATGCTGGCGCTGGCTGTAGTGGTGTTACGAGATCTCGTGCAACGTTGTCTCTTAGCATTGTGTTCCAAGATGAATACACTCGAGCTCACACAGCGCCCCACAGACCAGATGGAATACGACAACAAAGCACAGCGAGAGCAAACTACTTCATATGCTTTTTATCAAGGGGCAACCTTCCGATCTCTCTGATAAAGCCAATACAGAAGTGATTTAAACTGCAATTCATCGACTGCTCACTAGACAGTGTCTCCAAAAGAGATTCAATTCCCATAGACCTCCATGTTAAAATGCCCATCTTTACAGCAGAAAAAAAATATGTTTACAGCCTGGTATAAAAATTGTTTTTGACAACTGTGAGGGGGTGAATTCTTTTGTAACTCATCTGTTTAAATTATATTAAGCTTTTAATTTGTGCATAACTAAGGGCGTGGCCACTTGAATGACGGTTGAACCGCCACTGCTGTCACTAGAGTCGATCTAGGCGGGCATGGTTTCAGCAACCAGTCACATCAGCTTCAATCACGTCCCGCCTTTTTACCCATTTTCGGATGTCTGCGAGTGATGCGTGTTGACATGCTGCCAAGAAACAAACACACATTTCCGTGGCATAGTCACGGAATTTTTTTGCTAATTTTTCCGTCGCATTCTCATGGATTGGTTACTCAACTGTTTTGTCCTATTTTCTTACCATTGTCGCTCGGTTTAGGGTTAGATTTACATAAAATTACATCCTTACCCAAACCCAACTCTAACCCCAACACCAGGCGACTAGAGATGCTCCGATCAGCATTTTTGGGGCCGATCACCGATTACTGATCACCAAGATCATGATCTGCCGATCAGTGCCGATCATAGAATGGCAGTGGAATGAGAATCTTTTATCTATAATCTAGCAGAGTTTGCACCATTTGTAGAAATGAAACTAACTATAAATTAGGTATATTATTGTTTTAATAGAGAATCAATTAAATAAGCACAATAATATTTCTTCTTGCAAAGAGAAATGTAATATGCCTTTAAAAAGGTTTATGTCTGTTAAAAGTCATTAAAATAAAACACTTCACAGTCTTTACTGTATGAATTAAATATACACGCATTCGTATGAAGTACAACAGTTTTTCACTGATGAACAGAGAGCAATTTTATTGAGAGATGAATTAGGATACTGTAGCTTTAAGATGTGGGAGAGATCGTTCTCTTCCCGTGCACTGATGACAGGCTGCTGTGTATGCGTGCGGCGGGTGTCAGCAAACAAGAGCAGCTGTGAGGAAAATGGAAGTTTAAAGCTTCAAAACTTTAAATTGAATGCAAGTAATAATAAACTTTCGTCATATCTGTCCGCGATAGATATGTGTTGTATACACGGTTTGATATGGATGTGAAGACGCATCGCGCTGAGGACCGTAGCGTGTCCTCATAGAAAATACGCAAATCTCTGTAAAGGCAGAGATCGAAATCCAAATCTGCACGTCACACATGAGCAACGGGTTACAAAATGCTTGCACTGTGTAAAATGATCTCTAATTGCAGCCGCATCACAAACGCTATGATGACAAAAGTAAACAGAAAGATCGGCTCATGAGATCGGCAAATTTAGCGAGTGCCGATCGAGTCATTTAATGTCGTTATCGGCCGATTACGATCGGTGCATCCCTACAGGCGACAATTGTTTAAAGTTTAGAAAATATAAAAGAATACATCAGAAAATATAGTATATACCAATACTTAAAGTTACATACAACGCAAACACCAAATCTAACCCTAAACCGAAGCAACAATGGTTTGAAAATAGGAAAAAGCAGTTGAGTAACCAATCCGTGAGAATGCCACGGAAAAATTAGCAAAAAATTCCGTGACTATCCTACAGAACTTTGTGAGATCATGTTGTGTGTAACACTCTGAGTCCGGCAAGCAACAAAGTCTCATCAAACAGTTCAGCTGAAACTACAACTGGTGATAAAAAGACATCGTTAATATATATATATATATATATATATATATATATATATATATATATATATATATATATATATATATATATATATATATATATATAACTTAGGCTGTGCAGTTGTCATGTTTTTGTATGGTTTTTGCAAAGACAAAACAGAAGAACAGGGGCCTGTTTCAGAAAGGTGGTTAAGTGAAAACTGAGTATGTTAACCCTGAAATGAGGGAAACTCTGAGTTTCCATTTCAAAATGAGATGTAGGTTAAACCTGAGACAGCCGGGTACGTCAAGTATGTTTCAGAAGTAGAGGAAACTTATGGCGCTTTTCCATTGCATAGTACCCCATGGTTTTGTTTTGTTTGGGTCGGGTCAGCTTACTTTTGAGAGCTTTTCCATTAGGTGCAGTACGTGGTACCCAATACTTTTTTCCTCCCACCTCGGTTGGGGTTCCAAGCGACCTGAGCTGATATCAAACATGACGCGAAAATACTCTAGATCACTGATTGGTCTGAGAGAATCGTCACTACCAGTGTCATCGCTAATGTAAAAGATTAGCTTTACCTCCGTGCTAGCTTGCACTGTCTAGAGCAAACATGTTGTCATCTGTGCTCTGCTATAAGTTCCCAAACTCCCATTTAGTGATGAAAAACATCCACAGATAAATCAGGGACACCAAAACAGTTTTTTCCAGACATGCAGACAATGCGGAACATTCGCGATGAGCACGTCAGCATTATAGGACTATATGCTTAAATGCAACTTCAATGAGGCTCAGCGGAGCGCCTTCGGCTGACGCCACGTGTATTTGAACAGAAACTGTCATGTGAGACAGAGGTATAGTGATAAACGTGATGTACAAACATCTATTTGTGGTGCTCAATTTTAATTTTGTGGCGGACTGAGAAATAAATAAATGAATGGGAATGTACAAGGACGCTCTCGCCTATAATCCCTCCCACTACTAAACTCGATGGAAAAGCTAACCACGCTAAAGTGAGGTGAGCTGACCCGACCCAAACTAAACTAAACCGTGGGGTACTATGCAATGGAAAAGCGCCATTATACTCAGAGTCTTTTTCCAGAGTAACTTACTTTCTGAACCTAACCTAGTCAGGAGCAGGTTTTATCCTGTAAACTCAGAGTTTCTTGTGGTCTCCACCCCATTTTTAAAGGAGTAGCTGTGTTTAATCTTGTTAGTTGCTTTAGTACATTCATTGATTGCGCACATTTTTATTATGTACACTGTAAAATATTTTTTAGCTGTCTTTAAGTTATAATTAAATTGCCAGTGCAAACCATTTTAACTTACTACTTTACATTTTTTATATTACACTAAACTTTCAACTATATAATTAAAACAGTAAAATAAAATGACTAGTAAAGCTAATTTGATATACTTAGGTACAGAGACCATCTAAGTGACTAAAATATCATGTGCTTTTATAGAGGATCCTGTAGATGATGAAGTTGCATTCATTTGTAGAAAGTTAGATTTAGACCCTGAGTGGTATTATTTTTCTTTGCAGTCATTTTAGATATAAAAATATCCTTACATAACTAACATCAGCCTTTGTGATTGTGCTCTTACATCTGAACAGTGGCCTTTACATTTCTTATGAATTCACTCAGAACTGCTGGTCTAGTGGGTAGTGCTGTGCACAGTGGTCTGGGCAGACGTACTGTCCGCGACCTGAGTTCGAATACCAGCTTGGCGTATTTCTGTTTTATTTATGATAAACCCCTTACGAAAATTAACCATGGTTTTATTGTGGTAACAATGTAGTAATCATGTTTTTTTGGTGTATTGATTACTATCAGCAAAACCATGGTTTTACTACCGTAGCCAACCATGTTTTTTGTTGTTTGAACTGTAGTAAAACCATGGTTAATTTTCATAAGGGACATTTGTAAAGTTCGTAGCCTTTTATGCCTAATTTCATTTTTAGCTGAGCTGCTGTCATCTTTTATTTCATGGGATTGAACTGCATGAAAATGAATATAATAACGTACAGTCCTCAGTTTATGTACTTCTAATATTTTAACCGTGATGAAAACATGCAGTAACCAGACCTGCCAACCTTGGAAATTTTTTTGAGTACAGAAGCATCGGCCGAAAGGACAGAACACGGGCTTTTAACTCTTTCACCGCCAGCATTTTTTTTTAAAGTTGCCAGCCAGCGCCAGCGTTTTTCATGATTTTCACAAAAGTTTAATGCCTTCCAGAAAATGTTCTTCTTCAAATATATAAACAAACAATATACCAAATGAAAGAACAGACCCTCTGCTTTCAAACAAAAAAAAAAACTTTCATCCTACCTTTAGTAGTTATTTTGTAATCAGCTTTTGAATATGGGTAGGTTTCTGCAAAAACACCATATTTTGAGCAAAAAGCAGAGATAATTCCATTTTTGTGACAGACTTTTCATAGAGATCCCATTCAGAGCGATCTTTAAAACAGACACGGACATGCAGCAGCTTGTCATAGGGCAATACTTCCGGGTTTAAAAAGTTGCAGAAGGGCGCCACCTGGTGGATAATAGCGGTATTGCGGAAAGACGGAAAATCTCGTCATTGGCGGGGAAGCGTTTTCTCATAATTGACGAGATATCTCGTCAATGGCGGGGAAAGAGTTAACATATAATTTAACACATGCACGCTAGGCTTGCCGCGATAGTCGGTGAAACGGTGATAACCGGTGCTTCATCCTCTCACCGGTTATATCACTTGCCCACCGCGACACCGTCTTTCACCGTCGTTTTGATATTTTCGTGTAATTAAATCATTTAGTTTCGTTAGAGAGAGCAAACACTTACAACTGAATGTGTCTGTTGTCTGAATTCAGCGGGGCTGAACGCGCGTCACGTCACAGAGCAGCCGCAGGTGTCAGATTTCATTTATTTCTGTCAGAGTTTGCAAGGCGAGCTGACTGACCAGATGATGACAGAAGCCGCGTGCTTTGCTCGTTTTTGTATTATATACATATATGATGTTTAATATAAGCGAGATCGTTTTGTTGTTGTGTTTTTCATCAAGAAAAATATTAAACCCATCATTCAAGCCGGCTTTTATAGAGAAGTAGCCGGTTGCTCTGCTTGGGACTGGCGGGTTCTGTGAGAATTACCTGCGCACATTGACTCAAGCACTTAAGTAAACCAGCTGTTGCACTCGAATTGCACGCAAATTCATAGGCGATTTAACGCAGCTTACGCAAGCGATGCATTTAAACAGTTGCGTAATTCAAAAGTGAAAGTAAAATGTGCACATCTGCATGCGCATTTATAAGCCCCTCCCACTCGGTGATACCGGGATCACCGAGTTTGTGACGCGCTGATTAACCGGTGGGAAAATTACGTCACCGCGGCAACCCTAATGCACGCACACACACCTGGTAACTTTCAAGATAACATGCTGCACATTGCACTCACTTTTTTCCCCATCCTGCCATAATCTGCTTTAAAAATAATCATAAATGTGAATAAAATCATGTTTAACTAAATTTTCCAAACATGGTGATTAACAACATTATTAATGTTAAATTCTGTATGCTCCAAAGTTTAGCATGTCTGCACAAACACTGTTAAAGTGATATTACTGTTAAATAGTGGGAGATGGTTAACCCACAAATGACATTCTGTTATCATTTACTCAACCTCATATTGTGTCTAACCTTCATGATTTCTTTCTTGAGTGAAACACACACAAAAAAATTGAGAAAACAAATTGTTGCTTTTCCCTGACTAGCAAAAAATACAATGGAGTGGGCACCAGACACTGTGGTTATCAACACTCTTTAAAATAACTTGTGTATCACACAATAAAGAAACTCATAAATGTTTGGATGGTTTGTTCTGTTCTGTAAACTATGACTGAATTACATTTTTTAAGTTAACTACCCCTTTAAGACAGTATTTTAACACTGCTTTAAATTCAACCATAACTGTGACAGTAGTGCTGTTAACTGTATGTCTGTCCGTAATTTATTGTAGCTTTGTCTACAGTGCAGTACAGTAACTTACGGCATAGGCACCTATCACGTGAGTGCTCGAGACACGAGATATTCTCCATGTATAAAACTTTATTTGATGTGGTTTGTATATGACATTTTATTTTATTGACAATTATCAAGAGCGCGGATGTCAGGTGGATTCCCTTCACTGAGAGTGAACTTTCCGTTTTTATTTGACTATAACTGGATGCTCTCCCATGATAAAATCATGGTACTTTTTCGTAAGCGCTCAATTATAAATGATGCTCATTTACAAATCAGAAGTAATGTTAGCGCATCTTGCGGTCAAGTGCACGTTATGAAACGGAGCCCGCACGACCGTCGACTTAAGCTAATGCATTATTTCATTATTTGCACATCCACCCTGACCAGTTTACCTTAGCGGGTCAGACGTCTTGACTCTCCGTTGAAAAAGATGGTCAGAAACTGCGGGTGGAGGAAGGAGATCACGCTGGATTTTGTGATTCCATCGATAGCAGACTCTTGTTACTGATTGGCCATACAACTTGTCAATCATCCCCACTTTCTATGTGGTTGATGAGCCCAGTGCTATGATTGGACATATTTTTCTTTTTTCTGTTGCTTCTTTTGAGTACTTCGCGCGGCAAAGGGCGTCATCAGGTTTTTGCGTAGTTTAGAGTGACAAATCGTACCACCGTATTTTGAGGTCAAAATGAGTACCTGCTACGCAAAATGCGTACAGGTTGGCAGGTCTGAGTAACACTTGCAGTAACACTTTCAGTTTTAGTAGAAAAAAAGGATTAAGACCTCTTTGTCACGTGCTGTTGCCATGGTGAATCATAATATCGGAGCTCCATTGATGATCGCTTTTCATTGTGGTTGTGCACGCGCTTAACTCAGAGTCAACTTACTCAGAGTCGACTGAACTAACTCAGATCAGCTGTTCTGTACCCCGAAAACTTTCCTATCTCGGAGTAAGTCAACTCAAGTTTTAAACCAGATTAATCATTGGTCTAATAATATATTTTTAACTTCATGAAAGTGAAACAACCTCTTACTAAGTAACTTATTGCAATTAATGTGTTAATATTAAGGAATTAAATACTGTTTTTGTCATTAATTATACATAATAATTATACATCTATAAGCATTAATTATTAAACCTAATTATTATGATTTTCTTTTAAAGTTAAGTTAATATTTAATAAATATGCAAAGTCAATATTTATTTAGTTTCACTAATTCTTTGTATGTTTCTCAGTTACTATAATGATACATTTTAAAGATCGTCATCAGCCATAAAAAATGTTGACCACTAATTAAGTCAGCTTGCAATATTTGTAAAATAATGTTAAAATCATATATTCTTAGAAATGCCTGTTGTTCTTATTTCTTGCTGAATAATCACGAAGCAGAGATTTTCTTGCAGCTGACATTATTGTAGAATAAGAATTTTCACCGGAGCAGGTAGATTAAATATGGTTGACCTTCTTCACAAAAATGTGTCAAACTAAATAGATAAAGATATTCATATGCTGTCTGTGCAGTCTTTTATGTAGCCGATGTTTATTCATTCACTCCAAGCTTTTACTGATGATTGCATAATTTATGTCAAGTCCTCAAACTTTGAACTTCACTTGGGGTTGGGGTATAATATTTGATATAATATAATTTCTGTAAGATCAAACAGAACTGAATTTGTACTAACAACTTGAAACACCAATGATTGGACTCAGACTTTGTTCTCTGTGGGGTTTTTACACTATTTTTCTGCAGGTGATTTTTTAAAGAATAAAAAAGTGTTTTCAACTTAAAAATATATTCAGAATATAAGCTTATCTTGTTGTGAATATTTCTTAACCTTTAATCAGTGTTCAAAAAGGATAATGTTTTTGGTGTTTGGGGTCTCAAAGACCCCAAACTTTTAAAGAACGATTGCATGAGGAAAATAAATTTTTATATGGAAAACTATATATCATTTTATTTATTTACTTTATTTACTACTCAACGACACATTTATGCTGTGTTTTTGTGAAATTTTGACGTTTTTTACCCATTTACTGCACAATTACTTAACTAGGCCATAAATTGGCTCATGAAAAATGATTTTTTTAAAGAAAGAAATCACTTAAATGTCGATCTTAATTAAATCTAAATTGTTTTTGTACATTGCTCTGTGTGTTAGGGATAGAATACTGACATCTGCTGCTTTGTGGAAAAACTTTAGAAATTATAATTAAAGAAAGAAAGTAAATAAACCAATATACTACAAAACAAAAGCACCAATAAACTGTAATGAATAGGAGTAAAGGGTTCACAGAACAATACAATATTTTATATAAATCACATGACTAATAAACAAGTGATAGAACAAGATGAGTGCAAAACACTGACAATGGTACTCGTATTATGAACTAAAGTCCATGCACATCTGGCAGATGTTGATACTAAGAGCCATGCAAATAATGTTCTTGCAGTTTGTTTCACTTTTTATTTATGCTCCAGGACAAGACCTTGGTTTATATGTTGAAATTTTTAGATTCATAATTTATTTACTTGTATTTTTTGACAAAGAAAATAAAAAAATAAGTTTTTCCCATTGATTTTCAATGTGGGGTTATTTTGACCCCAAACAACCCAAACGATATTTTTTACACATATTTAAAACAACCAAATCAAGGCCAGTTTTTTTGTGCATGTTTAGCCTTCTATGAAATTGTGAAATAAAATAAAAAAAACATAAAACTTCAAAAACGTCATTTAAATATTCAAATATTATATTACTGTAAAATGCCCATCCCTACTGTGAATGTAACCTACTAATAAAACTTTCATATGACTTTTCATTTACACTATTTTAATATAAAGACTGTAACTGAGTGTTTGTACAGATGTGTCTCTCTATGTGAACATGTGCTGTATAATAATGAAGATAACATTTACTAAACACAATCACAAGAATAATTTATCATCTCTTTAACAAAACACATCATCATATAAAAGCTATAATCACATGTTTCAGAGTGTTTTATACCTGACAGCAGGAGATGTTGATTCATTCTTAAAGTTCATTGGTGGATTCATAGACGCATCACTCTTCATAGACACACAACTGAACTCTGGATCTGATCTCTTCTGATGATCTGAACTATAACACACAACAATAATCCAGTTAAACAATTTAACAGAGAACTTGTACAGATGTGTCTCTCTATATGAACATGTGCTGTATAATAATGAAGATAACATTTAATAAACACAATCACAAGAATCATTTATCATCTCTTTAACAAAACACATCATCATATAAAAGCTATAATCACATGTTTCAGAGTGTTTTATACCTGACAGCAGGAGATGTTGATTCTTTCTTAAAGTTGTTTGGCAGCTCCATAGACACATCACTCTTCATAGACACACAACTGAACTCTGGATCTGATCTCTTTCTCTTCTGATAATCTGAACTATAACACACAACAATAATCCAGTTAAACAATTTAACCGAGAACTTAGGCTATGTTTACATTAATGCGTTTATGCTTTAAAACGCGTTACTTTTGCTACGTTTACGCCTTTCATCTACACTACATCACCGTTTTCGACCCTCATAAACGGATTCGTTCGCAAACGCTGAAGACCCTGTTTTAGTTTGAGAACTCAGACGTTGCTCTGAGTGTAAATGAACGTAGACGGAGTCTTATGTAAACGAACAGCTGACGTTAACGTGACAGCGCATCATTTTCAAAGTAAAAATTATTTTTTTCATGTAAATGTTGGTTTGCAACGGAGGTTTTGCCAAAAAATAGTAAACGTCTACCAACCAGCTATTATAAACGCTATATCGGATTGTTTTAACATGTATCCTTATAGATAATGTCTTTTTTATATTAATGTTTGAGTATTGTTGGGTTTAATGTGTTTATGTTTTGTTTAAATTTAGTTAGCTTACGAAAGATAGACTGTCATTTTAAACGCCATATAGGCGTTGCAAAGGCCAATATGAAGGGAGAATTGTAATGGGTCAGACATTATTTTCCAGTTTAATGTAAGTTTTGTTTGCTACTTTAAAATGAATTTCGTTTCGGATAATTTGTCTCTTAATTTTAATCGATGTTTTGTTGATAAGTTTTGTGAATATAAATTAATAAAAACAATAAACTCAACGTCATTAATATAATGCTCGTTTAGTAGGCTAAAGCAATACTTCACTTCATACTATGTTTGATTGAAGTTTGCATTTGCTGAAATTTATTTTTGCTTCAAGTCCGCTACTGTTTAGTACTGTTCACTTGAATGCTTTCTTTTTAAATCATAAATACCTTTCTGTTTAGTTATAAAATCAAAATAAACCTATTAATCATATTAATATGTTGTAGGGGGAGCTAGAACAGTATAAGTGTTTATGTTTTGTTTAAATTTAGTTAGCTTACGAAAGATAGACTGTATTTTTAAACGCCATATAGGCGTTGTAAAGGCCAATATGAAGGGAGAATTGTAATGGGTCAGACATTATTTTCCAGTTTAATGTAAGTTTTGTTTGCTACTTTAAAATGAATTTCGTTTCAGATAATTTGTCTCTTAATTTTAATCGATGTTTTGTTGATACGTTTTGGGAATATAAATTAATAAAAATAATAAACTCAACGTCATTAATATAATGCTCGTTTAGGCGCTTGCGCTTTTAGCTATTTGTGTGTTGCTAGCGGAGGAAGATCACGGACCTCGCACACTTTTAAAAATTAATGCAATAAGCCTTTCTGGTAGGCTAAAGCAATACTTCACATCTTACTATGCTTGATTGAAGTTTGCATTTGCTGAAATTTATTTTTGCTTCAAGTTCGCTACTGTTTAGTACTGTTCAATTGAATGCTTTCTTTTTAAATCATAAAGACCTCTGTTTAGTTATAAAATCAAAATTAACCTATTAATCATATTAATATGTTGTAGGGGGGAAATAGAACAGTATAAGACTTTCCCAAACACATTTTTATAGGTTCAAAAATAGTGTCTGTTATAGTTGCCAGCAAAGGACCCATGTATGACTTTTTGTCAATATCGCACACCCCTAGACTGCATAAACGTGCAAAGGTAAGCTATTATTAGAGTAATAAGTTATTTTACACTTTTATGCGCATGCCCAGTTACGTGATTGGTCATGTTTCATGCGTTTATGGTGGTGTATAGTGTGGATGAAGATTCTTTTTAAAATGCCAGTATAAACGAGGATCGTTTTCATTTTAAAATGCCGTTTTAAAACGCAAATGCTCTAATGTAAACATGGCCTTAAACAGATGTGTCTCTTTGTGTGAACATGTGCTGCATAATAATGAAGATAACATTTACTAAACACAATCACAAGAATAATTTATCATCTCTTTAACAAAACACATCATCATATAAAAGCTATAATCACATGTTTCAGAGTGTTTTATACCTGACAGCAGATGATGTTGATTCTTTCTTAAAGTTGTTTGGCAGCTCCATAGACACATCACTCTTCATAGACACACAACTGAACTCTGGATCTGATCTCTTCTGATGATCTGAACTATAACACACAACAATAATCCAGTTAAACAATTTAACCCAATGTTTGCACTAGGGGTGTAACGATTAACCGTGTAAATGTGCGTTTTCTCAATGAATTAAGTTGAATGAATTACGGTGAAATCCAGGCACATCCAAACGCCAGGGGAAGCTCCCATGCAGAAACTCCCTTTGTGCCACAGAAGTAGCAGCATTACGAATTCTAATTTTAGGAAATGTCTACAGAAATATTTATATCACTATTCTTCAAATTGTTTCAGGTATTTTCATTATAATAAAGAATATTTTAAATGATTTTGTTTAACGACTGTTGCTTTTTTCCGACTCGTTATCATTTTAGATTGATAAGGAGGACTTCCTACTGACCAAATGCCGTAGTACACGCACAAGCTGTGCATGAAACAAAGAATGGCAGCCTTGCGATTCAGAATCGATTTCAGACAGGCATTTTTAATGGGACACGCGGTTAAATCGTTGCATCCCTAGTTTGCACAGATGTGTCTCTCTATGTGAACATGTTCTGTATAGTAATGAAGATAACATTTACTAAACACTAGGGATGTGCATTTATGTCATTTTTTCATTTCGATTAATCCATAGGTCTGAAGAACGAGTACTCGATTAACTGGGGCGGGGCAATCAACACGTCATGTTGAAAATGAAAATATTTTTTAAACACTCAAATAAAACTTAATTTTAAAGAAACTATGACAGAACAATGAACACATACTTAATTTATGATTATTAATGATTAATGATTAATTAAATGTTTTTAACAGAAACCTCTTACAGGAAAAGCTGCATGATGAAGAGAAACTAAAGGGTTAATAAAAACAAATCGAAGCGCTTTCTATATGACACACTCTACATAATATTAAGCCTTTATACAACATAAATGTACAACGTGCATCTGTCTGCATAAAATGCAAAACTTCAGCTAAGTTTTCAACTAAGTTATGAACAGAAAGTTCAACTCCCTTTGTGGATGTGCATCATAAACAGCGCACTTTTAAACACGTCCAGTCAAAGCACAAGCTTCACAACATTAACCAGCTTTAAGTCGTTTGCTATCATTTTAACGATTTTGCAAAAGTTAGTTGTACTCAAAGGGATGTCCAAAAAGTCAAGTAATATGTTAAATAAAAACCTTAATGTCTCTTTCTTGTCATCCTGCCCTCCGTAAACCCGCGCCAGTGATACGCAAGATGAGCTTGCACCTTAAATTACCTTAAATTATTATGGTCATGCAGATAAAAGTAAAACAACATTCAAAACTGTAAATGGTGTACTTTTTGTGTACACTCACCATAATAACAAAATATTGTACTTTTAAAATAAAAAACATTGTTTTGTGCTGCATCGGTTTTGGAGCATGTCACAAAAAATAACAAACTCAAATAAGCTAGGCTACTTTTGAAATTGTTTTGTTAATTTGCTAATTATTTATTTAAGTGAACCACATTTTGTATAGGCTTTTTTTATTTCATAATTTTTTCACTAAAGAAAGACGTAATCATCATTTAAAACAAAATTCGTGGTATTTAATAATAAATTGATAGAAAATGATAGAAAATTATATTAAAATTAACAATCATTTGTTAGAAAGAGTTCATTACATTAAGTTCCCTTTCAGTCGGTCACTACGACGTCACGTCGTGACCGACGAATTGGGAACCGCTTCGCGGGTGACCTATCTGCTTCGAGAAACCTTTAAAACGCCAATGAACTTGGCATGCAGATAATTGCATCTGCCGGCGCCGCCCCGCCGCGCAGGTATTTAATGAGCGGCAGGTGCAGTTATCAAATCAGCTTTTTAGCTTCGAAAGCTGGCAGACTGACTGCTCACGAGAAGCTACTCTCTGCTCTTTGGAGAACTCTGCGTGTTTGATTTGGTTGGGCAAAGGCATTTCAGCGGAGGCTCGTGGGTGTTCCACCTCTCTTTTTAATTTTTTTTCTCACTCTTAGTTGAGTGTGTGCGTAGCCGTTCCCCTGTATGCTTCATCAACATCAGCAGATTAAAAGAGTGTTTCCTCTAAAAGAGTATTGCGGTGTTCTGCGTCTTTTTAAAGACAGCATTTCACTTGCACTGAGGCAGGAGCGTCTTTTTAAAGATGTCTTTCTGTCCGTGTTTCTGGATGCGGCAAATGTATGGGTCCCCGGGTGGCCACGATCGTCCTCTCTCGTGCGCAAGAGTGCATGCTGAGGCGGCGTTCGTGGAGGGTTCATACTCCTAAGAGAGCGTGAACCTCTTGGATGGCGGAGACGGGTTTCGTACCTCCGGGAACGTCACCCCCTTTTTTCCGTTGCGGAGCCCCGTTAAAGGTGCGGTGGCAAAACTCCGGAAATCTTATCTCCGTATAAACGGTGCTGAATCGGTTAGCTGGTTCGTCCAGTGACTCTCAGCACCCCCATCCACAGCCAGAGGTGCCGTAAGAGACGGGTGGCGCGTGTTCTACGTGCTCTCGTCCTCTTTCAGCCCTCACGAGGATTCTATGTCTGTCACAGCATCGGAGAGGGGGTCGTCTATTCGGTCGCCGACTCGGACCCACTCCCGCCTTCGGGTTGGGTAGGGGCTCCCGTGCTCGACCCCGAGTGGCGGCCATGTACGCTCGGGAGCGCGGAGACGGTCTGTGTGGAGCGGAGAGCTCCTCCCCCACCCGCACCGTCCCGCCTAGATGATTGGCACTTCAGGACTGCAAGAACAGCCCCAACCTTCTGTGCCTTTTCTTCCCGGGGTGCATGTTGGTTGACACGGTCGTGGAAAACTCGTTTTCCTCCCGGAACCGACCGTTCAGCCATCACCTCTCACCTCTCCTGACGGCGGGGCCGCTAAGGGTTATGCTGCTCCAAGAGACCAGCCTCCCTCCCCTCACAGACCCACGGGCTTGTGAGAGGCGGCCTCTGCCGTGCGCGCCATGGCGTGATGCAGGTCCGCCAGGCTACGGCACTGAAGGATCTGCACAGACGAGGTCACGGTCCGGCAACTAAAGAATCCTGTGTGGCTCTGACCTGGCGCTACGAGCGACTGGGTTCACCCCACAGGCCGCCGGACGTGCTATGCCCACCTCCCGGTGGTCCAGGAACGCCATCTCTGGCTGTGTCTTGCGGGCATTAAGTAGGTCGTTAATAATCGCCCTAATGTTCCTTTTTAGACCAGCCATTTCGGCGACGCGGCTGAGAGTGTCCAACAATGATCGGCCGCTTTAGAGCAGACTGAGGCTTTATGCCACGTCGGAGCCTAGCTGCCCCCTCCGTTACCGTCAGTATATTGGTCTGCTTTTCGCCGAGGGTGTCCTGCTACGGCTTTTTCGTTCCTTCATCCCGGCAGCTCTGAGGAACCTGTCGTAAGCTGTTCACCCGCCCACTCAGCCCGCTACAGAGGTGGAAAATGAAACTTAGCGGCTCTGAGTCGGGCGACCTGAAGATGGAGAGGATCGCTCGTCAGGAGATGGTGAAAACATCACTCTCCCCCCACCCCGTAGGAGGGCCGGGTGGGGAATCCTTGGTTTCGTTTTGTGTTCCGCCGACTTCAATCGGCACCCACTAACCTCAAAGAGCGAATTCCTCTTCTTTCTCCAGGTCCCCGGAGGCATATAGGAGTTTCGGACGGGCTCAAAACCCTACGTTCTCCTCTTCCTCATTCGCCAGCGGATGTATCGAGCGGGACATCTACAAGGGAGCCCCTTTGCTCAGCATCCATCAGCGGTTTCGGGTGAGTGTTTCATTACACACAACATCTCACAATGCGGCCAAAGAGCACGCGTCGTTGAGTTCCCCGTCTCCGCTCGCCACGGGTACACATCGTGCCGTTAATTTCCTCTCGCTCGGTATCTGGGGGCCTGGAAAGAGCTTCCCAGCCCGTCGCGTTGGCTTTTACGCACGATCTGTCTCGGTTATACATTCAATTTGCCCGGCTACCTCCCAAATATTCAGGCTTCACCACGGTGAAGGCTGCCGATGCGCACGTACTGCGTGCGGAAGATTGCTGTCCTATTGGCGAAGGACGCGATCGAGCCGGTCCCTCCAGCCGAGATAAAGTCGGGGCTTTACAGCCCTTACTTCATTGTACCCAAGAAGAGTGGCGGGTTGCGTCCGATCCTAGATCTGCGTACTGAGTCGAGAATTCACAGAATTCACATTCACAGAATGCTGTTCACGCAGAGGAGCATATTTTTATGCTTCCGCCCATAGGATTGGTTTGCAGCCTTCAACCTGAAGGACGCGTACTTTCATGTCTCCATACTTCCCCGACACAGGCCGTTTCTCCGCTTTGTGTTCGAGGGGTGGGCATATCAGTAAAAAGTCTCACCGTTCGGGCTTTCTCTCTCTCTCCCTGTGTCTGCACGAAAGTTGCGGAGGGCGCACTGCAGCCCCTGAGAGAGAGAGCGGTGTTTGCGTTTTTGCGTATTGGTTAATAATAGCTCAGTTTCGTCAGATGCTTTGCACACACATAAATCGTGTACTTAAACACCTCGCTCGTCTCGGTCTTCAGGTCAACTGGGGAAAGAGTAAACTTTGCCCCGTGCAGAGGATCTCTTTTCCCGGAATATAACGGGATTTGGTCGATTTAACAACACGTCTCATAGAAGCGCGTGTTCAGTCAATTCTGACTTGCCTAAACATTTAAAGGCAGGGTTGCGGTTCCACTAAAATAAAAAAACAAAAAAAAAAAACTTCTGGGGCATATGGCAGTAGCTGCGGCTGTGACACCGCTCGGGCTGCTCCATATGAGACCGCTTCAGTGTTGGCTTTATGACCGAGTCCCGAGGAGAGCGTGGCTCACCGGCTTTCACAGTATTATAATTACATCGAGATGCCGTCACCCCGTGGTCAGACCCAGCGTTTCTCAGGGTGTGGATGCCACTGAGATAGGTCTCCAGGCATGCTATTGTTGGCAAAAATGTCTCTACAACGGGGTGGGGAGCTACGTACGGCGGGCTCGTCGCTTCGGGGGTATGGTCGACATTCCAGCGACGTTGGCATAAATTGCCTCGAGCTGTGCACTGTATATCTTGCGCTCGTCCATTTCATCAACGTGATTCGATGCTTAAGATGTATTAGTGCGCACCGACAAAACTGCGGCTGTAGCGTATATCTATCGCCAAGGCGGTCTGCGCTCTCGTCACCTGTCGCATCTCGCCCGCCTCTCCTCTTCTGGAGTCAGAAGTATCTGAGGTCTCTTCGTGCCATTCACATAGCGGGGTCGCTG
This sequence comes from Misgurnus mizolepis, assembly GCA_025389145.1. Taxonomy (NCBI): domain Eukaryota; kingdom Metazoa; phylum Chordata; class Actinopteri; order Cypriniformes; family Cobitidae; genus Misgurnus; species Misgurnus mizolepis. The sequence continues at coordinate 1,782,898 of JAIFKI010000007.1, forward strand.
AACACAGCGGCAGACGCGCTCTCATGAGCAGCGCGCCCTGGCGAGTGGCGGCTCCACCCCCGGTCGGTTCAGCTGATTTGGAAATGTTTCGGCAGAGCAGTTAGATCTGTTTGCTTCTTCAGAGACAACCCATTGTCCCCTGTTTTATTCATTATCCGAGGGAACACACTCGGCGTGAATGCACTGGCACACAGCTGGCCGCGGGGTTTCCCCCCAGTAAGCTTTATTGCGCAGACACTGTGCAAGTCAGGGAGGACGAGGAGCGCATTCTATTAGTTGCGCCGTACCGGACAACTAGGAATTGGTTTACAGAGTTCACTCTCCTCGCGACAGCCCCTCCCTGGCTGATTCCCTGGCACATTATGGCACCCTCGCCCCGATCTGTGGAACCTCCATGTGTGGTCTCTGGACGGGGCGCGGAGGTTTTAGGTGATTTACCCCAGGCGGTATCTAACACCATCACTGCAGCGCGAGCGCCGTCTACGAGACAGGCGTATACGCTGAAATCGAACCTGTTTGTTGTATGGTGTACCTCTCAACGAGAGGACCCCCGGGAATGCTCGATCAGTATTGTGCTTTCATATCTCCAGCACCGCTTGGAGAAGAGGCTGTCACTACTTACCATTAAAGTAGATATCGCGGCAATATCCGCGCATCACGTACCCATAGACGGTAGATCTGTGGGTCAGCACGATCTGGTCATTAGGGTTTTAAGAGGTGCACGGAGGCTGGATCCTTCGCGCCCTCCCTCTATTCCTCCTTGGGACTTGTCCATGGTGCTGAAAGCCCTTCAGGACTGCCCGTTCGAGCCTCTGCGGACGGTGAGCGTTAAGTTCCTCACTATGAAAACTTTGACGCTCCTCGCATTGGCTTCTATTAAAAGGATAGGGGATCTTCATGCATTTTCGGTCAACGATTCGTGCCTTCAGTTCGGGCTGGCTGAATCCAGCGTTACACTGAGACCCCGGCCGGGCTACGTGCCTAAAATTCCCACCACTCCCTTTAGAGATCAGGTGGTGAATTTACAAGCGCTGCCTTTGGAGCAGGCAGACCCAGCCATGGCTTTGTTATGTCCTGTGCGTGCACTACGTGTGTATGTGGATCGTACTCAAAGCTTTCGGACCTCAGAGCAGCTCTTTGTATGCTACGGTGGTCAGCAGAAAGGGAAAGCTGTCACTAAACAGAGGATGTCTCATTGGATTGTAGACACAATCGCCCTGGCGTATGAGAAACAGGGGATTCCTTGCCCTTTTGGTTTGAGAGCCCATTCAACCAGAAGCGTGGCTTCATCTTGGGCTTTGGCTCGTGGTTCCTCACTTGCAGATATTTGTAGAGCTGCTGGCTGGGCGACACCTAATACGTTCACTAGATTTTACAGTGTTCGTGTTGAGCCGGTATCCTCTCGAGTTCTCTCAGATCAGTGAGAACATCGAGGAACGGCTCCTGTGTCGGCTTGGTGCCTTTCTTTTCGGTGCTGCACGACCGCACCATTATGGAAGGCAGTTAAGGCAAAAACGTTACAAAAAACAGTTTTTTGTCTCCTCCACCGCTTGGTGGCCGATGTTGCGGAGCATCGGCTGCCAGCCTCTCACTAGATGTATCCTTAAGAACCTGGGTGAGGCTAGCGTCCACAATGCGCCCCCTAGTGGTTTCTTTGTGAGTATTCCGTGGAAACTTCTGATTTACCACGTTTCCCTTAGTGGAGTTCATTCCACGCCTCTCTAGTGTACTAAGAGAGAGTATTCTTTATAGACCTCGTGTCTTTTTATCCATCACCTTAGTGGTAGACCCCTAGAGGGTTTTCTTTCCGCAGCGATCTTAGTACCGCCTGACGAGTTCGCTTCCCAGTTCGCCTAGTCACTATCGTGGGTTAAGGAACAAGTAGTGACCGGCCTCTGCTTCAACCCCATTTCCGTTCCCTGAATAGGGAGAGTCGGAGGGTTTACGCAGGCACTGGAAGGGTCAGCTTCAGTGGCGCTTTGGTAGGGATTCCCAATTCGTCGGTCACGACGTGACGTCGTAGTGACCGACTGAAAGGGAACGTCTCGGTTACATATGTAACCCTCGTTCCCTGAAGGAAGGGAACGGAGACGTCACGTCCCGTCGCCACAGTTTGCTGTTCCACTGCTGATATCGGCCGGACCCTTTCCTTCTGTCCAGCTTTCTCAGCAAAAAATAGCTGATTTGATAACTGCACCTGCCGCTCATTAAATACCTGCGCGGCGGGGCGGCGCCGGCAGATGCAATTATCTGCATGCCAAGTTCATTGGCGTTTTAAAGGTTTCTCGAAGCAGATAGGTCACCCGCGAAGCGGTTCCCAATTCGTCGGTCACGACGTGACGTCTCCGTTCCCTTCCTTCAGGGAACGAGGGTTACATATGTAACCGAGACGTTTTTAGGAGTGATTATAGATCATAAAATGGCATGGACATACCATATACAAAATGTTCAAAAGAAAATATACAAAATAATTGCAATTTTATATAAATTGCAATATATTTTGAATAAAAGTGCATTATATATACATTGTACAGTTCTCTCATCACTCCATATTTAACATATGGAATAGAAATCTGGGGGAATACTTATAAAGTTAGAACTACTCCAGTTTTTCTACTACAAAAAAAAGGTTATCAGAATAATTACACATTCTTCATATAATACTCCAACGAATCCTTTGTTTATTCAGTTAAAAACATTAAAATTCTATGATTTGGTAGATTTGTATACAGCTAAACTTGTGTATAAGGCAAGACAACATTAGGGATGCACCGATACCACTTTTTCCATCTCCGATCCGATACCCGAATTCTGAGTATCGGCCAATTCCGATATCTGCTGATCCGATACTACTGTATCTACTGTTTCTTGAACAATTTAAATTACACACGCACACAGGCCAGCTGACAGTCTTGCCTGGGCCCGGGACAAGATAATCTTGGAGGGCCCCTCGGCCCCCCTAATTTTTACTGGTAACAAGACATTTGGCATTATCAGATTCATGACCCACGAATATAGCATTATTATACATTGTATTCACCATTTATATAGTAAATAAATGTAGTACTGACACTATATACTGACACAAAATAACTATTTATTTATACAACGTCAACCCGCTCTTTTGAAAACCTCTATTTTCTTCTTCTCTTTTCTTTTCTTTTCTTTTCTTTTCTTTTCTTTTCTGAGCACCGGACTTGTGCTGAGTCTGACCAGATATTTTGAGCGTACTGAACTTCAAATCAAATGACATCCTAAAATTTTGATCAGTGGCCAAACCATTTTTGTGTTGGGCGGGGGGGGTTCTTGACCACTATTTCAAGTATAGGAAGAAAACAAATAAATCGTTTTTTTTTTTTATGTATTTCAAATACAGTCACCCCATAAATATTGGAACAGAAGCACATTTTGTGTTATCTTAGCTTACCAAAATGTATTTCAGTTACAGTCATTGAATGACAGATGTTAAAGGTCTGGAGTTGATTTTAAGTGTGGTATTTGCATTTGGAAGCTGTGGCTGTGAACCCAAATCATTCTGTTCAGGGACATCTCCATGCAAGTGATACAGACCATTTCAAAAATACAACAAATCCATCAGAGAGATGGCAGGAACATTAAGAGTGGCCTCATCAACAATTTGGCACATCCAGATAAAAAAACAACAGAGTGGTGAGCTTAGCAACATTAAAATCCTGTATGTCTAAATAGGATAACAGTGGTGGATGATCGCATTATCCTCTCCATTATAAAGAAAAACCAGCATAACTGTAACTGGAATACATTTTGGTAAACAGCTAAAATAACACAAAATGTGCTTCTGTTTCAATATTTATGGAGGTGACTGTATTAGATTTTTTCCACAAATATGCCTATTTTCTTTATTTTTTAACAATTGCTGTGTTTCCACCAGGATTTTGAGAGACTGTGGCGGCGATGACGTCACACGCCGATTAGCATATATGTGGCGTCATTGCGTCGTGTTTTACTCTTTGATCCGTCACATTATATTGCATTTTAACATAACTGATTTCTATTTTTACATATTATTTGATCTGTTGTCTATAAAATAGTGACTAAACAGGACCCAGTAACGACCCAGTGACTCATTGTTAATGTATGTTAATGTCAATGTAAATCCAATCAGCTCTTTCTTTAACTGCTGCTAAAAACGCGCCCTCATCTGACAAAATCATCATACATTTACATTGAGGCTGTACTGATGTTGCTCTTCTCATCAGTGTTGTTGCGTTATGAGCGCTTTTTAATTTTAAACACGAGTGGTAGTTTTATTGTATATCATCGCGTATAGCGCAGACAATTTGTTGCAAATTCAGAATACGAGAGAATACACGGTTAGTGTTACTACAGAACACGTGCACGAGCATACCGCATCATAGGTAGGGAGAGAGCTCGGACACAGACTCACACCAGAACGGGTATGTGTGGTAATGCTGACCTTTTGTTAAGTCACTCATGATGAACTCGATCAGCCATCTTCTCTATCAGTGACATCCGTGACTGTTGACGTTTACGCGAAAAAGAAAGTAAAAGGTACGCGGAGTTAAAATACTTTTGCAGGGTTTATACAGAAATCCTTAAGTTAAATTTACTACTTTTTACTACCTTTTTTACTACCTTCAGAATATTTTTTAAAACCATCACGACACTGAATTGCAAGTGTTAATCAGCGACCTTTCTATTATTTACACCGATTTTGACATATAAAACATACAAAAAAGAATTAAAGTGAAAAAAATTCTTCTGACTGAAATATTTTTCAGGCCAAGTCATATTCCTTTACCTAACACTTTATGTAGGCGAGACCAATAGCATTTTAAGGGGAGATTTTTTTGCCATAAATTCCATATTGAAGTCTCATGTGGCATATAGGTAGCTGTAGTTTGCAGGGCATTTCAGATTAAGGCGAAACAGCTAAATAACTCACTATACTGTATAAAAAGAAAACATGAATATTACCACCTTTAATGAATCTTTTATTAATTATTTATTAATTGTAAATGTATTTATTTTAACATTTACTAATAATTTTTTAATCAAAGTTGAAACTGTTAACATTAGTGAATGCACCATGAACCACCGTCAATTACTGTAATGACATAAACAAGAATTAATTAATGATTATATACTCTATATTATTCATTGTTTGTTTATGTTATATAATGCATTTACTAATGTGAACAAAACAACTTTTTCATATCATATTATTCAGTACACATAAACAAATAATCCAGGGTCTGTTCTGTTCACACAACACCTTACAGTCACAGCTCTAATACAGAAACGTTATGTATGAACGAGTAACTCGAGTCAAACTCGTGTAGAAATCGCACAGGATGTCTGTAACCATAGTGACAGTTGTTAATTGAATGACTGTACATTTATCAACAAATTATTATGTTACAATAGAGGCAGCGCTGATGTGCTAGTTTATTCGCAATGTTTCTGCTGTTTACTTTCTCCTAAGACCTAAATGGTCGTGTTTATATGAGGATATTTGCAAAGACGGGATTTTTGAGGCATATGTGTTATTTAAGGCCAATTAAGCGGCAGAAATACGTACAACACAAGCTCAATGAGAAACGAATGCGCGGCTAGCGTGCTCCTCTGACACAGAAACAGCGGACGCACTGTTGTTTGTGTTTGAATGGCTTAAAATCACTTGTTTTTAAACTGCTGTGCTTAAATATATGTACAAATGTTACGTTTTTTGTGCCCACACGCAAATGCAACTGCAAGAACCGACAGGTGGATGACATCAAAGTCCCGCGAGAACATTTCGGAAGCAGTTTCCCGGATTTCCACCAACTGCGGAACGGCTGCGGATCCGTTGCGGAACGGCGGCGGAGTCAATCGGTTTCCATTCAAGTCAATGTGTGTATTTCCACTGACTGCGCTCCGAATCCGTCACAGCTCCGGCCATCCGCAGCCCTCCGGCACAAATACGCAGAGCTTCTATTTTTGACGGATGCCGGACAGCTCCGCAGGGCGGAGCCATGACTTTATCGCGTGATCATACCTGAATTCACGAGAACTCGTGGTTTTTTATTAAATCTTTGCAATACAAACATTACAAACACACACAAATAAAGTCATTAATACTGAAACAACAAATAACAGACAGGAACAGAGCCAGGGGAGTTTCAAATAAATACATTAAAGATAGAGCATAAATAAATGTTTTAGCAGCCTTCTTATTTTTTGAATTTTGGATGGATTTCATGTACTGCTCTGTCTACGCGAGATCTCGTGTTGTGATCTGGGCTGGTTTGTAAAAACGTCATAATTCAACGGCATAATGGGCAGAGACAGAACTAGGTATCGCGCGATCATCACGTGAATTTGCGAGACCTCATGAGTCCTCGTCACTTCAGCACGCAGCTGCTCTGCAACAAAAACGGAACTGGTGGGTATTGACGGACGGCAGAGTGCGGAGACGTTACGCAGCGGAGCTGATCTGCACCCGCTCCGCAGTCGGTGGAAATCCGGGGTTATGATTCCTCGTCAATCGCTCTCACAGGATTTGGATGTCATCTGCCTTTTGGTTGTTGTGGCGCCACATGAAGTTTACCCACGAGTTTAACAAACCCGTTGTACCAGCCACTGGCTATATCAGCATAGCATTAAAAAGCGTGCCGCGGATGATCAGTAACGTGAGAAATAGTGATGGGTCGTTCGCGAACAAGCCGCTCTAAGAGCTGATTCTTTTTAGCGAACGAGCAGAGCCGAATCTTCAGACGCAGGCAGGGGTAGGGCCGTAAGAGCCGGCTCTAATAACGGAGCCGAGCCAAAAGAGCCGAATCTATTGAAAGAGCCGGACTGCCATCACTAAAATGTAGAGCCGGAGCTTGAGCCGAAAGAGCAGAATCAATGGAAAGAGCTGGACTGCCCATCACTAGTGAGAAATCATTTACCCCCAAAATAGAGGACCCCTTACGTTAGTCATACTGTGCAAAGACACGCAATTACCTGTTTTCTTAGCCCACGAACTGAAAGGCTGCCAATCTTCATCATTTCGCTAAGCCAAGTCAATCGTCTTTTACACCTTTATCGATCTTCAAAACATCGGAGCCTTCCTGCATTATAAGTTTGACCATGCTAGCTGAAATAAAGTTTTACCTCAGCTTAACGTGATACAGTCAGAAAACCCGGAGTGGATCCGGTCCGTAGTGATTACAGAACGCTTACAGCGGAGAGAGGAACGTGATTTGGCTCCACTCCAGGCTTTGATCACATCCCAGAGACGAAAGACCTTTGATTATTTGCCCAGATATGCAGGTGATTTGAACTAATTTCCAGGCATCATAACATTACAAAAGGCAATCGAAAATTTACTACCTCGTCAGATGACGCTTACTACTTTTTACTACTTTTTACTGGCCTTAATTTGGCATAATTTAATTTACTACCTTTTACTACTTTTTACAACCCCGCGGAAACCCTGTTTTGACTGTAGAGAGAGCTGCGCTGCTTGCAACAGGAGAGAGAGGAGAGGGGCGCGCGCTGTTGAGGCGCTGCATGCAACGAGAGAGGGAGGAGGGAGGCGCGCTGAGCGCTCATTACAATGAATAGAGTAAAATTAAAATGTAAATGGTAATCATGAAAAATCTATTTGTGGCGGCCAGTGTTGATTCTATGGCAGATAAATCAATGTATGGAAAACACTGAATTATTCCATAGGTTCCAGTTCTGGGCCCCCCCTCATCCTGGGCCCAGGACAACAGACCCGTTTGTCCCCCCCTGTCGGCGGGCGTGCACGCACGCACACACACTATATAAATGTGTATAGTGCTTTCTGCTAAATCTAGCATAATATAATTATATTATATATAATTATACTTTTAAATGTAAAAAACAATAATTTAAAATGATTTACAAGTTACAAGAACATTAGTAATTATTAACCATGGCAGTGTTTAGGAGAAAATAAAATAGGCACGTTTGATCAAATAAGTATGCTAAATATATTTTCCTTAATTGCGCAAAAAGTCACAGTAAAAAAGCTTTAGTGTGCAGATGGTTATTTTGGGAATTATGCACTTAACAGGACCTTTTATGCACATTTCGGGTGCAGAATTGATGCGCCTAAATCATAGTGAGTGCGTCTAAATCATACTGCGCTTCCTGGGTGCAGCATTGATGCTCTAGAAGAATCCTCACATGGGAATACTCGCGCCGCAATGGAAAGTTACGTTCATAACTATTAAAACACAAAGAGATTAGATGCATCGTGTGCTCAGCACATACTGAATTGCATCCATCCAACAGTTTACTGAGACTTTATAAAATCAGATCTTTAAAACAGCCTACAGTTATTGTGTGTGTTCGTGTGTTGAATGACGCGTTTCATCCGTCCCCTTCACCTGTGCATTAACTTAGCACATACTGAATTGGATCCATCCAACAGCTTACTGAGACTTTATAAAATCAGATCTTTAATAAAGCCTACAGTTATTGAGTGTGTTCGTGTGTTGAATGACGCGTTTCATCCGTCCGCTTTACCTGTGCATTATCTCAGCACATACTGAATTGCTTCCATCCAACAGTTTACTGTGACTTTATAATCAGATCTTTTATAAAGCCTTACGTTACAGTTATCTTGTGTGTGTGTCGTGTGTTGAATGACGCGTTTTCATCCGTCTGCTTCTCATCAGTGGATTAACTCAGTTTGCAAGTAAGTTACAGCGTTTCTGTGAACATTAATATCTTAAATGTGCGTTTGTTCCTTCACATGAAGCTATTGAGTGTAAGATAACTTTGATTATAGTGCATAAAAACGTTTATGGTGCTTTTATAATACTTTGTCGTTTTAATCGCTTGTCAGTGACAACCATGGGTAACGTGCAGTATCGGAATTGGATCGGTCCTGTTAGTCCGATATCCGATCCAGCAAAAAAGGCCGGATCGGCCTCGATACCGATCTAGAATATCGGATCGGTGCATCCCTAGACAACATACTCTCCCTCAGTCCTTGCAAGCTATGTTTAGCTTGAGAGACAGTATTTATGACCTAGAGGGGCTTATGTGTTTAATATACCATATTGTAGAACCAATTTAAGAAGAAACTGTCCATCAAATAAAGGTGTTCAGCTTTGGAATAGCTTCCCTGATGAGTTAAAAAAGGCCAGGTCATTAATACAATTTAAAATACTTTATAAAGGATTAGTAATGAAAAGATATATTGAATAGTGATGATAAAATTAATAGTGAAAATAATAACAATAATAATAATAATAATGCATGTTCTTCTAAATATATAATGAAAATATTTTATATCGCTATATTAGATTAATGATAATTAGTGCTGCTTGTGTGGAGTTAAGGGTAGGCATAATAAGTTTTTGGTTCAGCCTTTTGGTCAATAAAAGTGTAATGGAAGGGAAAAAACTTTTTTCTTTTGAATGATTTGTATGTGTATATGCATAACTGTATGTATGTACTTATAAGTTTTTATGTTTTCATGTGCAAAATGCAAATGGAATTTTTTTTGTTGACAAAAAAATCTAATAAACCCTTGGGGAAAATTAGGATGGGGAATTATTTATAAATGAGTGAACAATGTGAATCATGGATTAAAGAGCCAGTAAGATGACAATTTTAAGCATCCTATCACTATATATAAGTCCCGGTCAACAGGTTTAAATGCATGCAAGGTCAAAAAACACTGTAATTTTCTCAAAATATAAATTTAAAATTACCCCATTTCTCAGAGATCCCCAAACGATTCGTGTGAAGCCATTCAACGACTCAGCCTGGCCTAAACCCCACCTTTCAGTAGCCTACTCTGCTCTGATTGGTCAACTGACAGAGTGTCTTTGCACACAATGCACAGATCACAGATCAGTCTCACAGACCACAGATCGGTGGCACAGACCAACAGTGCAACATGTATTGACCTCGTGCTAACATGATTTACTGAGAAGACATTATCAACATCAATACACATCATTCATCATTAATCCAAGCAATAACAACGACGATTGAAACTAACATTTTACACTCATTTAAGCATTTATCTAAACTAACCGGGTCATAGCAAAACCGTAAATAAGCATGCATTAGCCGTTTGCTAACGTGACTCTCTGACAGTAAATTAACAGTTTAAACACACAACATCATTTATCATTAATCCAAACAATACAAACGACGATTGAAACTAACAATTTTACACTCATTTAAGCATTTATGTAAACTAACCGGGTCATAGCAAAACCGCTTGCTATCGTGACTCTGACAGTATAAGTTAGAGTTTAAACAACGATATCATTCATCATTAATCCAAGCAATAAAACGACTATAGACATTTTACACTCATTTAAGCAAGTATGTAGCTATAATCATACTTACAGTTTGTGGTTAGGAGACGCATGTTGTTCCAAATAAAGTGGGTACTCAACCATCTTGCATTGCCAAACGTCTAAATCCCTCCGTTAAAAATTAATTTTAACCACTGATTCTTCACAGCCAGACACGTTTATTACATCCCTCCTTGAAAAAGTCTCCTTTGGTAGTGAAAACAACACAAGCTGAAAACACAGCGTGAGCTGATGTTTACACTCACACACACTAGCTAGCTGTGGGCGGGTCATAGTTTTCGTTTCTCCCGCAGGCAAGGCTGTAGGCGGAGATTAGTATCTCATGTGACGTGGATAAGTTTGTGTGACGTGGATAATATCAGGAAGAAGACTCACTCCCTATAACGACTCGTTTCAGCGATTCAGAGTCGACTCCCTGCTTTAGAAGCCAATAACTTTATTAATCGTGCACTTTTTGGTTCAACTACTTTACACGTTGTTTACATTGATGGACAGCTACACGACACACTGCAATAAAGGTAAGTTTCGATTTTGGATCTGTGTGGCTCTTCAATTTATTTCTCTATTTAAGAGTCTGGCAGGGCGGTAATCGGGATACAGCAAACACAGAAAAGTTTGGAATAAGGGGTGGTATAGGATTATAATAAAAACAGTGGTCCTGGCTTTTTTCTATAAATTGGGCGCACGCGACATCACTGCTGTTGTCAATCGTTCTTTTCATCTTCTCTCATCATCCGCGGCTACATCCACTTTGTTTACCTGACGGGCCTGGTCTTCTGATCTCTGCCTGACTACAGCACACACCCATTATTCAAATGTACACACACATATAAGGAATATCTGGACTTCAGCCAATAGGGGAGGGGTCCGCCTTTCATTATCTCTGATTGGTTTAAACCACAACATGTGTGTCTGTTGTTGAACCACAGAGAGACTTGCAGAATTGTGGAGACTCTTTTTCCTTTGAACGGCTGGTTACACCGGTGCGACCTAAGATTTTATAAGTCACAATATTGAGAAATTAGGTTGCATCTTAGAGCCCTGTATAATTACATGTTGTGTTTTTATACCCGAGAGCAGGAGATGTGAATCCATTATTAAAGTACAATGTTGGATTCATAGACACATAACCCTTTATTATAGACACACAGCTGAACTGATCTGATCCCTTCTGATAAACTGAACTATAACAACAGATTTAATACTTTAAATTACATTAATAATATTTTTGAAGATGATCATAATTAAAAACAACACTTAAATATTTTCCTATAATATAAATGTTATTTAATAAAGTGTTTCTATAAAGTACCTGCATCCTGGAGAAAAATCTTCATGTGTTGATGTTTGTGTTTGATCCATGATGGAGCTGCAGAGGTGAATCTGATCAATCTGATCTCCACAACTGATACTGAATGAAAATAACATTCAGACACAAAATAAACTTAAGATCAAAGTGAATAAACAGACATTATAATTCAGATAAATCAATCCTGGGTGTTGAAAAAACAACTGCGTCATCAACAGATTTCACGGCACTTCATCAATCCGGAAGTTGGAGATCCAAGATGGCTACAGCGTGAGCGGACATATTCGTACTCGTCCCGGAGCTTGGCAGTTTACGATGTGAACTTTACATATATTCTTACCTAAACCAGTTCATCACGCTTACTTAATATTACACGGAACTCTTTGTTTGCAGTAATCCTCTACTTATGGGCAAGAATCACAACAAACGGCGGAATATGTCGCAGCTAACGTTTCCTGATAACATGGACTCGTGCGAAAATGCCACCTCTTCAACCAAATCATCACCTTTACCTCTGACCCCAAGCAAAAGTCCTCCATCTAAATTCAGAGCCATCAACAACGATGACTCAACCACTGGTATCATCCTCGAGAAATTATTGTCGATCGAGAAGGCTTCGCATGCCACTGCTAACGCCTTGGAAACTCTCACATCAACGGTACAGTCTCTTTTAAATCAAGTATCTATCCACAGTGAAAAAATACAGAAAATAGACTCTGAGACAGAAAAGCTTAAACAAGAAAACACCCAGTTGAAATTGATAGTGAATGAGATGCAACGACACAGTAGGCTTTGGAATTTGAAAATTCATGGGTTAAAGGAGGCAGACGATGAAAACATCCGCGAGCTTGTCATTGGCGTTCTCGCTAAAGTTGCTCCGCATATCAGCGACCATATTCCCAGCACCGTCGACATAGTACATCGTTTGGGCGCGAAAAGGAAGGACGGCTCTCATCGAACAACGATCGTGCGATTCTCCATGAGACACTATCGAGACCACGTCTGGAGAGCAGCGAAGAACAACGCATATCTTCTCAGCAAAAACCTACGCATCACTGAAGCCCTTTCCCCAGATGATGCAGCAGCTCGAGCTAAGCTCTGGCCACTTGTCAAAAAAGCCAAAGTGGAAGGAAAGAAAACATCTTTCAAGGGCCCCCATGCATACATCGAAGGCCAAAGAATTACACTGGAACAGCTAATGCCTTAGCTGACTGAACTGCTGTCTTATGGTTCCGTTTGAAAACGAAATTGCACTTAACATGTTCTATGTTTACAAAATGATTTTGATATGGATCTTTTATTGGTAAGCAATATTATCCTTGATGTTTGAATCTATTTCTGGTTCGGAAATCTTTATCATTGCTGTCATGTTCTGGGACAGCTCCTTTCTAAGCTCAGGTAACCCAGGTAACCAAGCTTTTTTGTTTTTACCCCCCTCCTCCACCCCTTCATACTCCCCCCGTGGTATCTATGCACAACTTCGAATTCAACTCCCTTAATGTTATATCCCTAAATGTTAGAGGTATAAGAGACTTAATTAAAAGAAAAGCACTTTTTTTGTTTAGCAAACAAACTGAAGCAGACCTGATACTTTTTCAAGAATCTCATTCTTGTGATATAGATTGTAAATTCTGGAAATCTCAATGGGGTAACTCCATTTACTTTGACCATGGTTCTAATCACTCTGCTGGTGTTATGATATTAATGCATAAGTTCAAAGGAGAGGTAGTTGAATCCATCTCTTCCGGTCTTGGAAGGTGGCAAATACTGATACTTAAACTTGATAATACTTGTTTTCTATTGTGTAATATATATGGCTACAATTCTAAGAGTGACAATAAGGAACTTTTCTCTGACCTCTCCAACAAAGTTTTAGAAATTCAAAACAAATACACTAATGCTAAACTGATTCTTGGTGGTGACTTCAATGAAGCTCCAGACAATTGTATAGATAGACTTCCAGCCCGATCCCCAAAGTCCAGTCTAAATGACGTGCTCGCCCCCCTATGTGACACTCTTTCTGTGACAGATGCATGGCGCTTTTTTAACAACAATGCACAAGACTTTACTTGGTCCAATGCTCCCAAAACACTAAGATCTAGAATAGACCTCTTTTTTATTTCACCCTCCCTATTACAGCATGTTATATGTGTCCAGCACTCTCATGCCCCATTAACTGACCACAAAATGATTTCTTTGAAACTATCTACATCTAACTACCTGCACGGATCTCGTGGCTATTGGAAACTTAATATTACCCTTTTAGATGACCATGTGTTTAATGCCTCTGTTAGAGAATGCCTAGATAAATGCCTCAACACCCCCACAAACTCTTCTATGAACTCTATTGGTAACAAATGGGAATTCTTCAAATATAACGTCAGGTCTCTTGCCATCAAACGTAGCAAAGATTTAAAAAAGAATAAATTATTAAAACAGTCTTCCCTTATGAGTAAATTAGATGAATTATTGAAAACAAACAATCACTCTGAAAATGATTTGACTGAATTAAAAGCTACACAACTTGAACTCGATAAATTGTACTCAGACATGGCCAAAGGCTCTTTTATAAGATCCAGAGCCAAATGGATAGAAGAGGGCGAAAAAAATACTAGCTATTTTTTCGCTCTCGAAAAAAGAAATTATAAACGCAAGTCATTGTCTTCCTTAAGTATTGATAATGTTGTCTCTAAAGATCCCAAAATAATCTCTCACTTTGTTTCCACCTTCTATGAAAATCTATACAAATCAAACTTAAATGAAGATGACTGTAAAACCTTTTTACAAGAGTTACATGTGCACACTCCTAAAGCTGCCGATGAATTTAAATCTTTATGTGATGCAGAGCTGTCCATATCTGAACTAAACAATGCGTTAAAAACTATGAAAAAGGGCAAATGTCCCGGTATAGACGGTCTACCTGTGGAATTCTATCTTCATTTCTGGGACATATTAGAACAACCCATCTACAATCTCTTCAAAGAATGTGTTAAGAATGAAGAAATGATCACCACAATGAAGCAGGCAGTGATTTCCCTAATTCCAAAACCTGGAAAAGACCCCCTATTTATAGATAACTGGCGTCCAATAAGTCTGCTTACCACCGAATACAAGTTACTTACTTTGATTTATGCAAACAGACTCAAAACAGGACTACACCATCTTATCAATGAGACACAGACTGGATTTATGAAAGGCCGGCATATTAGCTGCAACATAAGACTTGTGTTAGACTTAATTGATTACGCGGACTCTATTAATTCAGACGCCATTATTTTATTCTTAGATTTCTACAAAGCGTTCGACACCGTCGAACATGAATTCCTCTTTGCGTCCTTAAACATCTTTGGTTTTGGTCCTAGGTTTATATCTGCTGTCAAGATGTTCTATAAAGATATTAACAGCTCTGTGATCATTAATAACAACACGTCCAGAAGATTTAATATACATCGAGGTGTGAGACAAGGGTGCCCTATATCAGCTTTCCTTTTTCTTTTAGTGGTGGAACTCATGTCAATTCAGATCCTTAACAACCCAAATCTAAAAGGTTTAACCATATTTGATAAAAAAATTAGAATCTCTCAACTTGCTGACGATACAACATTATTCCTAAAAGACAAAAATCAAATTCCACTTGTACTTCAAAATATTCAGTCATTCTCTCAGGCTTCTGGTCTAAATTTAAATCTAAGTAAATGTGAGGCCCTCTGTCTTTATAACACAAATGAAAAATTTACACATGGCATTCCTGTAAAAGACACTGTCAAATATTTAGGTGTCCACATATGTAAGAACCCTAAAATGCGACAAGATCTGAACTTTATTCCCAGAATGAAAATCACAAAAAGCATTTTTAACAACTGGCTCCAGAGAGACCTTTCTATCATTGGCAGAGTCCTTCTGTCAAAAGCAGAAGGTCTCTCACGTTTTGTATATCCTTCTCTATCCCTCTTTGTTTCAGAATCCACTTGTAACGACATCAATTGTATCTTTTTAAACTTCCTCTGGAGAAACAAACAACATAAGCTTAAAAAATCTGTCTTGTCAAACAATAGGTCAGATGGAGGCCTCGAAATCATTAATTTTATTGATACCAACCACACTTTTAAAATTAACTGGTTAAAAAGATGTTTACTAATGGGTGAAAAATCATTGTGGTATTTTATCCCTCACAATATATTTAGAAAATGTGGCGGTCTAGAATTTCTTCTCAAATGTCACTACTCCCCTTCTAAACTTCCTCTCCATTTGTCCAAATTCCACAAACAAGCTCTATTATCTTGGAAACTGATCTATGTTCATAACTTTTCTCCCCACAAATCACTTTTATGGAACAACCAAGACATTACTGTTAAAAACAAATCCATCTTCTTCCCTACTTGGCATGCACATGGTGTTTCTTTTATCTTTGACCTTTTTGATGAGCATGGTAACATTTTGACTTATGAAAACTTCATGTCTTATTTTAATTTTCCCATACGTGCTCATGAATTTATCACTGTCTGTAAAGCCATTCCCTCTGGTATTCTACAACTTATGAAATGTCATTCTTCATATTTACAAAAGAGTTGTTATAATCCTACACTCACCATTGATAGATATTTGCTCACTGATAGAAAATGTAACAACAAATTTATTAGAAATGTGATGCATATTAAAAATAAGAGCTCTCCTCGAGGGAATTTTTTTTGGGACAATCTGATTCCAGATGTTGATTGGAAAAAGACGTGGTTGTTACCATACAAGTTTTGCATCTCTAACAGGATAATAGAGACTCAGTTTAAAATACTTCATAAGATATACCCATGTAATCTATTGCTTTCCAAATACATAGACATTGACCAAAAATGCTCATTGTGTAACAAAGATGATGAATCCATTTTGAATATTTTTTATGAATGTGAGTATGTACGTAATTTCTGGTTGATGTTATCTAATCACCTTGCTTTTCTTGATAATTCTTACATTTTTACAAAAAGAGATATTGTTTTTATTTTACACACAAACAGAAATGTATTGAATTTGTTACCAATTTTTTTATACTTGTATCCAAACATTACATTCACAAACAGAAATTCAAAAAAGAAAAACCTATATTTAAAATGTTTCTCATTGAATTTCAGTACCTCTTATCCACGCTTCGAAGAATTAACAACAAGAAAAACATGATACTTCTTTCTTTCTATGATGAACTCTTTGCTACTCAAACTTGATATGAACTGACTTATTGATACCACCCCCTTTCCCTCCCCCTCCCTTGTATGTTCATGTGACAAATTTAATGTTGTATTCATATGTATGTACAATAAATGTTCATTAAAAAAAAAAAAAAAAAAATTAAAGAAAGCACGCACGCTGCTTATTTAAAAAAAAAAAAAAATTCAATCCGGAAGTCGGCCTTATTTGAGATACTGAGCGTAAACAATGCCATTAAACCGAACGGACCTCGCAGATTTTTGCTGCTGAAAATGGTTAATTACTGTCATGTTCTGGGCTGTACTAATCGGTCGGAGCAGGAAAAACACTTGGGAGTACTACAGACTGCCAAAAATTATTACAAATCAGAAGAGTGCAAAAAACTCAGAGGAAAGAATGTGTTTTACCCTTAACCGGACATCGTGAATATAGGGCCACTTTAGAAATTAATAATAGAAGTAACATTTTACAAAAAAAAGTATTTTACAAACAGCAACGTAATTTCAATAAGAGTGCATACTATTACACTAAAGTTATTTAAAATATTGCGCTACTCTGTATGATTTAGCAACTTCCACAAGCTTTTTCTCTGGTTTCGACATCTTAAATTAGTAGGACAACTTCTTAAATACCACTTTAAACATGCAATCCATGATGTTGTTTAACGTTACATCCGAGTATCTCCAACATGGCCGCGCATCCGGATAACGGACCAAACCGTGAACACCCAAATTACTTCACATGAACACAATGTTAACATAAATATCTTTAAGAGTCACAGACAGCGCAAAACATTTAATAAATAACGCTATTAAGTTTTTTTTTAAGAAACTATCAAATAAATATCAAATAATAAATCGATGTTTTAGAGAAACATGAAGTGAAAAGCGTCTCGTGAGACCTAAACTTACAATCTGTCTGGATTCATATCCTCAAAATCCTCCAGCTTTAACATCAACTACACACGAGACAATACCTGAATGTGTTTTTAAAAACCTTATATTAATCAGTTTGATGGTCGGTGTGGTGACGAACCAACTCATGCCATCTCTATAAAATGGCGGATGGAAACGCGGAACTTTTTACTTTCGCTTTAAACCTCTGACGTCACCGACAAGACGATCAATCGCCTGATGTTTTTCTCCCTCTGCTGATTGTAAACCAGCATTACAGATTTACATTATTTAAACATTAGTATTACAACTAATTTAACAGATTTAACTGACAAATGAGGAGAAATCTGAAATCTACATTTCTCCTCTTTTCTTCCACTAAAGCAGTAAAGTCATATGGGTTTGTTATAATGTAAGTGATTTTTCATTATTTTTGTGTTTTATATTAACATTCATGTATTTATCATAGTGTGAGGAAGCTGCATGAACTTCTTCAGTTGAGCTGATAGAGACACATTTAGTGATTTATTATAGAGAGATCTTTAAGATGTGTTTACTCTCTAATGAAGGTTTGTGACAGAACAGAGAAATGTTTCACAAGATAAAATAACTGTGTACAACAACTTCACATCACAAACTCACAAACATCACAAAACACAAACACTCTTTCATACTTGAGAGAGAAACACAACATATTACAAATAACGAGTTTGTTATATTCTGAACGAGACCAATTTCATCTATTTTGGATGTGTTTGACCTGTTTTTACTTATTTTACCATACTGAGCTTTTTATCCATTATGAATAACAGTTAAATAACGATATAGTAGTTTTCTCTCAGTGTTAACGTGTGAGGTTTTCTCCTTCATGAAAGAGTACAAAACACTTTGAGTTGAACTAAACTTATATTCACTGAATGTAAGAGTCATTTATTATAAAGCTTGTTATTGTCCACTAGATGCCGTTCAGAAAGCGTCTGTCAGATAATCATTTTGTATTTTCAATAAGTCCTGCTCTTATTGTGCAAACCACAGCAATAGACCAAAGCTGAAATGATAAGTTTATCATTTTATTAAACTTTATGTCACTGTATTAAAACTGTAAATTACACTCATTTCATCTTTACGGTCATCAGTAGGACTGTAATCAGGACGACATACAACTGATGTCTGCACAATTAATATCAGTAAAGTTTAGATTATTGAATATGTTTATTTCATGTTACAGAACAACTAGATGTATGAGATTCAGAGAAAGATTTGCACTTTATTAACTATGGAAAATAATAAAATAATTATTTAAAAAGTTGAACAGAAACTTTCCATGGGTACTTAAACAAAATATTGACATCTGAAATATCAGTATGATTGAAAACTTTTCAGGATAATTATCAGACATTAAACATTAAAAGATGTAAAGAAAACTCCGCCTCCACTGCCACCTACAGGACATTTGTGTTATTACAGTTATTCTGCAGCGTGTCATAGACAATAGAAACATTATTCACAGTTTCTTTATTTTCTCCACTGAAATTTAATTAAAGTCAGTATTTACTATAGTATCCTCGAGTATTAACTATAGTTAACTGATAAACTGGAGTAAATAGTATAGTAAACGTTTGTATTTACTCTAGTAAACCCATAGTAAAATGTAGTTTGCTGTGGAAAATGTTAGTGTGAGAGTGCAGAAATACACAAGTTTACTGTTAAGAGAGTAACTTACACAGACAACACAGAATACTGTTTCACATCAACCAGTTTCTCTTTTTGACTGGCGTACTTTATTTAAACAGAAACATCTGCATTCATTCAGTCACTGATTAGGTCACATGACATACACTCTGCAATGTGATTGGCTGGCTCACAAAAATAAAAGTGAAACAAATGAAATATAAATGAGAGCACAATACTTATAAATCTTAACACATACATTTCTATTTGATCATTTCAACAGAAGAAAATTCATACAGCAAACATAAATGAGTTAAATGTCATGATGTTTGTTGCTGGTTTTGTTAGTATATCTTCAATCATATCATCAGTTGGACATCAGTATCTCAGACTAATTCTGCCCTCCTTTATCACAGACCTCACAAAATGACATTTAATGTCCACATGTTTACAGGATTTTTTGCTGACGCTATGACACCCTGATTGTCTTCATAAACTCTAGATTGATATTTCAGTCCATCAATGTTTTCTACCACTCGTGTACAGTCACAGTTAATGTCATAAACTCAGCTTCACATGTGGACAGTGTAACAGTAGGCTGTCTTTTAGTCTTCATGAGATTAATGGATCATTTTTGTTCATGTTAATGCAGTAACCTGTAGTACTTCTTCTATCAATTATATCAGCTGTCCATACAGTGATTTTTTCAGTTTATACACATCAGTTTTGTATTACTTTGAGATTTGACCTCGTAACCCTCTGGTTGTTTCATATAAATGTCATTCTATTGGCTCATGTAAATCTGCTGTCTTTACATCCATTTGATGAACAATCATATTTTCCTGTACTGTTTTCTGTGTCAGTATCTCGTCATACTGGCAGTTGTAGAAAAAGTCTCGTCATGTTTCACACCTCTCTCTTGACTTTAACCTTTGACATCATATCGTGCTTTGTATTTGTCTGTTCATAACTGTTTTTCTTAATAGTGTAGACCCACTTACCCCTCACTAATTCTTTACCTTCATGTAGACTGGTCAGGGTAAACGTTACACTTTCCTTTAATGACTTCATCTCTTCATCTATAATCTTAACTCACTCATCTGTCTTCTCTGATGTTTCAGCTTCTTTGTATGTTTGAGGTTCATTGCATACAAGTTTGTAATAATAATCAATGTCAGCTACATCACCTTGAAAACTACAAACATAATCACTTAAATAATCTGACCTTTTCCTCTCTCTGGCAGGATTTCTCCTTTGTTCAGGTTCATCATCTATTTGTGTTTGGTTTTCGCTTATTCACTGTTCACTGAGTATGAATTTACTGTTTTGTGTTACATTTATTTTGAATTAGGCATAGAATGTGTTGTGTTTTATTGTACATTTATTATAAAGTTTGTGTTTGTCCACTAGATGGCGCAGTTTGACTCTGCCGTTCAGAAAGCGTCTGACAGATAATCAACAGCGATAGACCAAAGCTGAAATGTCAAGTTTATCATTTTATTAAACTTTATGTCACTGTATTAAAACTGTAAATTACGCTCATTTCATCTTTACGGTCATCAGTAGGACTGTAATCAGGACAACATACAACTGATGTCAGCACAATTAATATCAGTAAAGTTTAGATTATTGAATATGTTTATTTCATGTCACAGAGAGAGAGAGATTCAGAGAAAGATGAAAGAGAGACAGTGAATGACTCGACCTGTTTCACACATAAATTCTGACAGCTTGTGTTTACTCTTAGTTTTACATCAACACTATGTTTTACATCAGCAGGGGTAAAATCTAGCCTGGGTGCCAGCCGATCTTAGCCCCGCCCACAACATTTTGAGGAACGGGAAGATCGGTCTGGAGTTTCACCGTTGAGTTGCTACTACCCAGGTAGCCAGTGCATTCGGGCCAGATCCGGCTGAGTGTCGGCGCACACGGCTGTGTTCTGGCTGCGGCTTACCAGCATTAAGCCAGCACTGGCCCAGCAAAAGTTGCCAGATTCGGCTAGGCTGTGGATATGCGGATTTGGTCCGATTTTGGCTGACAAATGGCATATTTTCCACATATTGGCTTTCACATTTCACGTTTGTTTTAATAAAAATATATTAATTTAACAATTGATATGCATATAATTGTTTCTATTTAATGTTTTGATAATTGTTTTTAGTTTTCCTGATTAATGGTAGCCTATGTCAATAAGTGAAAAGTAGTGTGAGGAAAAGTTAAGCTTAGAAATTTTTCCCTAATAAAATAAGGGAAGGGGAGAAGCATATTTTAATGTTAAGAATAGGTTTGTAGAGGCATAAAGTGCCATTAGCCTATTGAATGTAAGTATCTGGGCTATTAAGTTTATACTGAAATATTTTCTATGTATGTAATATGTCAACAAACACATATTTTATTAATTAATGGTCAAATACTAAATTGAGATTTTATAAAAAAATTTAATAAGCTGTAAAGCTTGTCAATTTGTTTACTACAACTACAATTTTTCAGCCCTTTTCCAGAATTTGAACTAATTTGATCATAAAGATTGATCTATTTATAATTTATCGATTACAATTTTTAGACAATTAAAGCTGGTTAAAGGAACTTTTATTTTGGAAAAAGAACTGCTGCTGTTTCAAGACATGCGCACTAGCTGCGACATCTAGTGACGACATTTACCGGGCTTTAACGGTTGTTGCTGCATGAAGTCTGCTGCAATTTCTCTGAGGTAAGACTTTTTGGAAGTTATTTAACATAATTTTAATGCATAAAATATTTATACTCTGCACATATTAGATATATGTAAACTTCATTTAAAAGAAGGACAAACTGGTGTGACTGATATAGTATACGTAATTTTTTAAATGACCACAATCCCGCTTCAACAAATAACGTTATGTAAATTAGCATTTGAATTTATTATTAAAATACTGAAGTCTTTCTAGATAAATTTGAGTAGAAAATCGATTTTTATAATTTATCTGACAAGGAGAATTCGGACATAAGAAATGAACTCTGCTCAGTTTAATGAACTTACTTAAACAGTAATATTTCGTTTAGCAAAACAAACAAATAATATTTCGCAACTCATAAAACTGGTCTGAGGATTTGCCTCAGCAGTCTATGCAGCAGGCGGGAGTAACTGAGGGATCGTGAAGCTATTCTGCTAAACACTCGTAGCCACCTCAGCCAGTTCCGCTATTATACAGCTGACTGAGGTAATTTTTTTTACCAAGGTATAACTTTGTCTGGTACAGAAAATGTTTAAATTTCACAGAATAGAGAGCATTGCAGCTACAGGACACAGCTGGTAGTTAAAGTTCTTTACTTAAAGTGCACCTGCAGTAAAAATATTTCCACCTCACTGTTGCACAACATTATAACCGATTTCATCTATTGAAAGATACTTTGTAGAAAATGAGTGAACCTTAATTATGTAATTATTACTCAACATTTTGTATCTATGATCTGTCTGTCTGTTATACAACTTAACAACTTATTGTGATTGTTTTTGTCACATTTAGATTTCTCAAGATCATCAGTTTGGACAGAATTCATTTGAAGAATTAATGTAAGTAAAAGTACAATATTGGATGGGGCATGGATATTTCTTGGGAATCAGTTTTGTTGCATTGTTAATTTCAGGACTGTCTGAGGGGTCAATTGGGGCCTGAAGTATGATAGGGATTTGTTTAGGGCTACAAATATATATTACAAATAACAAGTCTTTAAAAAGTCTTTACATTAAGTAGTCTAAACTAAACTTTGATATGTAAACGTTGTTATGTACACTATAATAACAAGATATTTTATTAGATAACAATTCCAGTTTATGGATTTGGCATTTGCAGTCATTTTGAAATATAAATATAATGGTAGAGAAAACACAATTATCTGTGGATGTGTGTGATTAAGAGT
The DNA here is from genome assembly GCA_025389145.1 of Misgurnus mizolepis. Lineage (NCBI taxonomy): Eukaryota > Metazoa > Chordata > Actinopteri > Cypriniformes > Cobitidae > Misgurnus > Misgurnus mizolepis. The sequence goes on from JAIFKI010000007.1 coordinate 1,806,201, forward strand.
AAGGAAAACTTACTTTTTTATATAATTGAAAATCTCAAAACAACCCTTAAAAACCAAATTGAGTTCTCTTTTGCTGCATCTTGCAAATATTACAATTTTAAATAGGCAAGGCTTAAAAAGGTATAAAAAATAATAATGAACTTTCTCGATAATACAACACTGGCACAATTGGGCATGTAACCGTTTTTTTTTTTTACCTTAGTGGTGTGCCCTTATTCTAGTACTTATGTTTCTAGTAGCTATGTTTACATGCAACCAATTAATCAGTTTGTAATCGTATTGATGGCTCAATCGTATTAAAAAGTCGTCATGTAAAAACCTTAATCAATACGATTGAGGTAGATTGGATGCAAATTTGAATCGTATTGAAAGGGGTGGTGTAGTCCAATCTGTGATCCGATCAGCAGGAGAAAAGTATGCATGTAAATGCGTGAATCAAAGTATTTTGTCGGATGCAAAAATACATTGTGCATGTGCACAGAAAATTTGTGCTCAAGTTCACGTCGTATATTTACCTCTTATTTGCTTTGGTTTGGCTTTGGGGTGGCATTGCCAAGTCCTCTCTTTTTTTCGTTCAGATTTGGGCTACTGTTTAAACTGTCTTTGCGAGTTGTTTTTTCTGCGGGTCAGATATGAAAGGATTTTGTTCATTAGTTATTGGTATTTGGGCTGTGATAAGTCATTGGGATGCTTTTGGGCTAATTTTGAATGTCCATGGGGATGGTTTTGATATGTGAAGCTGCCAACCCTGGCTGTGCGCTTGCACAGATGTTCGGTTTATATAAATTGTACATGAAAACAAACATTTTGAGGTGCAAACATTTAAACATGTTTAGGGTGCATGTAAACTGTATTGTTGTAACCTTTCATCGGATTAAATTCAGTCGGATTGACAAAATTTTGTGCATGTAAACATGGCCCTTGTGATGACAGTTTGTTCGAGGATAAGAAAACTGCCATCTAGGGTTTCAGAACGAAGCAAGAGCCATCAATATTATATATGTATTGTATGTTTATGTATATATACATTAGCAAGAAAATGTAATGGTTTTCTGAATAAATATACATAAATAACATAATGTGTCTAAAAATTATAAAACAAGAAATTCAGATCTTTCATGTGTTTTTCAGAGCACTAGCAGGTTCCAATAAAGGCTGGAACAGAACAGACAGAAAAGGTACAGTATACTTTCTTTCCATCTCCGCCTTGCCCACGCACACATCCGTACCGCTTTAAAAAGTATATATTATTTACAGGACATTCACAAATTTAGAAAAAATGAAGAAAAGTAGCAGCTCCTCCACTGCATTGAATATACTGTTCTGTATGAGTGTGCAACTCAGCGTTCCCACAACGCGCACGCTTGACATCTGTTCCTCAGACATGAGGGCTCGCGAAGCACGCACACAGCGCGCAGTCAACACATGCGTGATCACTAAATTAAGTTTTCTTTCTTGTTTAAGTGAACATAAACAGCTAGATGTGTCAGTATCAGTATATTAAAGCAGTGCAGTCTTAAAGCTGTTTTGGGTCTTAAAGTGACAGTAGCCTACTGCTTTCTGTGTCAGAAATGTTCTTTCCACCCAAAAATGAAAATCACTCACTATTCTTAACTGAACAACTTTTGCAGCTGCACATTTAATTCATACAGTGAGGACTGTGTGTTTTGTGTGTATTTATTGCTAATGTTAAATCATAGATTCTAATAACTCATATTTTTACATTTAATACAGATGCCTGAAAAGTAAAACAAGATGAGTATAGTGTTATGATAAAAAAACAAAAGATTTGGTTGCTTGTCAGTAGCATTGTTGTAGTGACAGCCAAAATACATCGGCCTAGGGCTGGGCAATATGGCAAAAATGTGATCTCAGAAAAAAATCCATATTGAACGATAATGATATATATTTCGATGCAAGTTGTTAATGCTTCCAGCTTTAAAACAGTATGCCAACAATGACTGAAGCCACAAAAACAAGAGGGTTCATTTATATTTTAATCTGCGCCTCGTCAGTTTTTTAGCTAGCCAAACCACTTCCATATAAAGGAATTCGTGCTACCTTTTTGTCCACAATTTATCATCTTTGGATATTCGTTGCCACTTCCACTCATTTTTGTTTAGTTTTTTTTTTTTGTTGTGTCGAGTTTGCAAAGTAGGAAATGGACTTTGTACTACTCATGTGTATTACATATAGGCCAATGTATTTTGGCTGTCACTACAACAATGCTACTGAAAAGCAACCAAATTTTTTATATTTCCTCTTAATCATAATACTATACTCATCTTGTTTTACTTTTCAGGCATCTGTATTAAATGTAAATATATTAGTTATGAAATTGTCTGTCAACATGATTTTAACATGAATTAGCAATAAATACAAATAAAACACTGCACAGTCCTCACTGTATGGATTAAATGTGCAGCTGCGAAATGTATTCAGTTAATAGAAGTGAGGGGTTTTCATTTTTTGTGTAATGAACATTGAACACCTAAGACAGCTTTGAACACCCAAGACAGCTTTAAGACGGCACTGCTTCAATATACTAATAAACATTCAGCTGTTTATGTTCACTTAAACAAGAAAGAAAACTTAGTGAGCCCTCGTGTCTGAGAACCATATACGAGCTATACATGCTGGTAAACAGGCACGTCACCTTGTGGAAACGCACAGTCGCACACTCATACAGTACAGTATATTCACTGCAGTGGTGGATCTGCTAATTTTCTGTTATGTTTTCAGTTGATAAGATGTGCTTTTTGATTACTGAAATTTAATTTAACCAGAATCCAGAATATAACGGAAAACACGGAATTTGAGAAAAAATTTAACTGAATCTGGGGAAAAAACAATAGGCCAATAGCTGTGCTAAGTCGTGACTCCAATTGGCTTTTTTGAGGTCATTCAATCAAGGGTTCACATTTTTTTCACAAGCACTAAGATGTTTTTTGGTAGTTCTCAATAAAGACATGAAAGATCAGAATTTTTTTTGTGTAATTATGTGTAATTTTAGACACATTATGTTTATCAATGCCCTTGACTTAGATAAAGTTTAGATCGCATTTTATGACAAATTTGTTCAGAAAACTGTGAAATTCACATACTTTTTCTTGCCACTGTATATAAAGCCATTACAATGTTAATCTATGAAGCTATAAGTCTTCCACCCTAAAGTACCTGTCATTGTTTTTGAAGCAGAATAGCTTGTAGGTAACATTTAACCCTGGAGAACCCACGGGTCAAATGTGGCCAATGTTAATTGATTCTAAGAGAAGGGTTCTTGGGTTCTCCAGGGTTAAACTAACATGCTTGCATTTACCTAATTAAATAATTTTGTTTCTTTTCAAGAATCTGTTCAGAAAAAGTACTGTTCGTGCACCAGATGGTGAAGTAGAAAAGTTCATAAAAACTTCTGCAGCTTGCATCTGACAGAGATGCAAAAAGAAGAAGAGAGCGGGCCTGAAAACAAGCAAATTCAAGGTATTTCACTTGTTGTTAAAGGGATAGTTCAATAGACCTTTTGCGAGTCGACGTCACAGTTACGTCACGCGCGCATGTGGTGGCAGAAAAACAGTGGAAATGAATGAGACACGAGTGAAACGAACAATATAACTCACTAGAAAATGTTTTGTTGTGCTGTTGAGTGTCAGAATAGGAATGCCAAAATAGATGACCTTCATTTTTATAGTATACCGTCGTCGAAGACACCATTTGAAGATAAACGTAGGTGTTTATGGTTGCAATAAAAGCCCTGAACCGGACAGGCTGGAGTGATGAAATCATCTGAAAATCTTTTAATTATTTGAATAGAAAATAATTAGAGAAGATATCCGGTGTTCTGTCGAAGTCTGTTCCCTCTATGTGTTTCTTATAGCGTTTTCATCACGTTACGTTTATAATTTATTTAGAAAGATTAAAGATTTGAATTAGTTCATAATATCAATAATATTACCATTTATTAAAGTTTTCGTATTTTTTTCGTTTTCTATTACTTCTTTTTACCTTATATCTTAGCCTATGTCTTCTTACTGTTTGTTCTAAATTATGATGTTTACTAATAAATATATAAACATAGCACACACACGCACACACACACACACACACACACACACACACACACACACACACACACACACACACACACACGGTGTAAAGTGTTAATAATATATAAACAGGCCTATACAAATTAATTTGTATGTAAACATAATAGTTTTAGATCACACACGTAGGATAAAAATATAAGGAAGAAATTGAAAACAGGAAATGATTAAATGTTTAATAAATAATATTATACAGAATACATGATAGTATTGCTCTTATAAGTACTTCAGCGATTCATACTGTAAAAATAATTGATTTACCAATAAAGAACAATACATATACATTACATACATGCAAGCATATCAGTAGCCAAGCCATTAAAACTTTTAATTTATTTAAAAAGTAAACGTAACTTGGTGAAAACGTCATAAGAAACATTACACTTAAGAGAAATATAGGGGAAACAGACTTCTACAGAACACCGGATCCTTAAAAATCACAGTTTAATGCTTAAACACTTCACACAGCTATTGAGAAGCATTCACTTTCTGCCACCAGTTGGGCTCCGCCCACAAAAAAACGTCATCTCTGTTTGCAAACACGCAAAAGGTCTATAGATATTCTTTCATCATTTACTCATCCTCATGTTGTTCTAAATCTGCATGATTTTTTTGTGATGAACACAAATTAAGATGTTTTGCGTAATGATTGTAAAAACACAGCACGTTGTAACCATTGACTTCCATAGTAGGAAAAAGTATTTTGGAAGTATTGTGATAAATGATGAAGAAAATATTTTGATAAATGATGGTTAGCACACAGTTGACGGTACCCATTAAATTCCATCATATTTTTTTATTCCTTCTATGGAAGTCAATGGTTACAATCTGCTGTGTGTTTATCATCATTCCTCAAAATATCTTCTTTTGTGTTCATCAGAAAAAATTCATACAGGTTTAAAGGTAGGGTAACACATTTTGAAAAATGCTAACGGTAGCCGCCTAGTAATGAAATCACGATCCCACCCTCAAGTCAAATCGCCATCCAAAGTCACGCCTCTTTCAAAACACATGAACATGCACAGATCAGACGGTCACATTTCATGTCTCATTCACCAGTGAGAAAACTTTGCAGTACAAAGTGAATAACACTTCCAAAATAACCAACATAAACAACTGGTTTATATCAGAATTAGTTTAAGCACACGTTCGGTTGTGTAGACGTAGTAACTATATCGTTATGCTAATCCGTAAACGAACACAAATTTCATAAGCAACACAATGTTTCATCAAAGTAGAATATCGAATCCACCTCAATACAAACATATCGCGTACCTTACCAAAATAAACAACGACCCTTTTAGACCCTTTGCCTCCTGCAGCTGTTTGCATCTCGTGGTAAAGCAGTAAAGTTACCGATGTTAATTTGGGTTTTTGCTCTTTGCCGATCCAGGCAGTTTTTGCTGTTGTTGTTATAAAAGATGGCTTTCATTTTGTGCCTCCTGTACAGGTTGTCAATTCAGCAGAAAAGATTGTTGTTCTCGCTGTTTACAGACAGGAGGTAAGCGCATGTGAACACGCAGATGACCTATGGTGTCTGCGTAAGGGCTGGGCAAAAAAATCGATTTTCCGATTAATCGTTTTTTAAAACGTGGTCTAATAAAAATCGATTCTCAAAGAGCAGAATAGATTTTTTTCTTTCATATTTATTTCCACAAACATTGAACGTAAGATTAACTTTAATCTAATTACTAGTCTTCTTCAACGTTAGTGTTGTGGCTTTTAATTTTTTTTATTAATTACACACTTGTAAACTGCTGTTCACTGTTCTTTTTTATTAATATAGTATTTGTATTAAATCTATATTCATTGAGTTGAATCGAGAATCAAGTATAAAAACCTACCCGAGAACCAGAATCGAAAATTGAATCGTGAATCGGAATCGAACCGATTTGATAGCTTGTGAAGCGAAATCGAATCGATCTGGAACATCTGAATCGATACCCAGCCCTAGTCTGCATGGACTCGCTGCGCGGTGGGCATTCAAATTATGCTTACGTATGAGGGACAAGAAAAGGAAACGTCCATTCGGACCGAAATTTATGATTGGTTGAACATTTTTTGGTCCTACGCCTTTCACAGATGACATAAATTCTACAAATACATTTAAACAACTTAACACAGTGATTGCTATCAGGATGTGAGGAGACTTTTAACCAACATAACTAAAAATCTTTCAGGATCAAATCTGTTACCCTACCTTTAAAACAACATGAGGATGAGTAAATGATGACAGAATTTTTATTTTAGGGTGAACTATTCCTTTAACATTTACCCAAGTTAACATTAATGCATTCAGTCTATCTGATGAAGTAACCATGAGTCATTTTCTGTTCCCCCTCTTATCTCTTTTCTCTCAATCTTTCCTTCTTTTAGGGTACACTTGAGGAGTGTCCAGATGTTTATTAATGTTTTATTAATGTAATGTTATGTTTCAAATAAACATGTAAACATACTGTATATTTTCTTTTTTTTAAACACCTACAGTAAAGTGTGACACTTAACACATTAAAAGCATCACAAACATTGAGGATAGAACTTCTAATGTGCAGTTTAACTTTTTTTAACTAAATATAATAAAAGTTTTTTTTTAAGAAGGGATAAGTACATGACATCTTAAGGGCTAAGGTTATAAAATAAAAAACACTTTAAAAAATAATTCGGGCTAGTTTCGGCTGAGTGTACATTTTAAGCTGGCATGATTCTGGCACTGTGCTGGCAGTGTCGGCTGACTTTAAGCACCCGGACATGGGCCAGTTTCGGCTGAGTGTAATGTTTTAGCTGGCGTGATTCTGGCACTGTGCTGGCAGTGCCGGCTCACTTAAGGCACCCGGAAATGGGCCAGTGTACTTGGGCCGATTCTGGGGCGTCATTCATCCCAGAGTTGGCCCTTTTCTGGCAGCCGGAACTGGGCCGTGGTTTTTTTTCTGGCCTGCCGGATTTGGGCCATTATTGGGCCAAACTGTTTTGGCTACCTGGGTATGCTCGACCCAAAGCTGGTCGAACCAATCAAATTGTCAGGGCGGGCTTTATATGATGATGGACAGATGATCAGTAACGTAAATCAACCACGTCACCAAAGAGCGCGTGTGTTGAATCTGTTGTTTACAACGAAATGGCTGCCGCGGTAGAAATCAGATGTGTGGACTCTGACATTGAGTCTGTTCTAAAAGATATCGACAGAGCATTGATTTTAAAAGAGGAACAGAGAAACGCGAGCAAGGCATTTGTTGATGTTTTTGCCGTCCTACGGGATTCGACAAAAGTTGTCACACTTATGAAAGATCAAGTTAAAGAAGCAACTAAAATGGGTATCACGGCGATGCAACTCGGTGTGCACGACGAGATGGATATAACAAGCAAACGTAATGGGTATCGTCGTGGATGAAGTTCAACTAATGTACAAATGGTAAGAGATAGTCTTACTGTATGACTTAATGTGATATAAATGAAATGTTGTAAACATAGTAGGTGTTGATGTACGTTCGCAAACTCAGACTTGTAGTGTGTGTCGTAGCGAAATAACTAGCAGTTCGGTCAAGCTGCAAATACGTCATTTCAACATACGTCTCACACCCCGTTGCTCTGATTGGTCGTAGGTCTATCCAATTGAGTGCAGAGGCATTTTTCGGTTGAGACACGCCTCATAATTATAGCTCAATGGAGCGGTATCAGACTCAAATTCTGACTAGAATTGAGTATGACAACGTCAGGCTAGGTAAAATCATTAGTTTATAAATGTATTAAATATTACTTTTGAGTTGGGGTTTGGTCCAGATTGACTCATTTGATGCAATACAATCAAAGTCCACGAGATGTCGCTGGTGTGCAGACTGTACTGACATGAATGAGTGAAGAATGAAAGAACCATGAGATGTAATGCACATGAGATGAATTGTCCTTAAGAAAATCAAGCATGACTTAACTATAGTTAGCATAGTTTTATGTTTGTTTTATTTGTAGTAGGTCTCACGTCTTTGTTATCAGTGCTCACATCAAAAGTCTTCATCTCTGTTGGTATGGAGGAGGATTAGCGTCTAAATGAGCAGCTTTCACATCTGGAAAGACCTCATCAATACTGAAAGAGCAACATCTGCTTTCATCTGTCTTTGTCTATTTCAGTAAGACATTGATAAACTTCAATAAAAAATAGTCAAAATTCAAAATTTAAATAGTCAGATTTGGATAAAGTCACAGATCAGATCCTGTACTGAATAATCAACTCATACGGTAAAGAGGAAGTGATGTCACTATTGTGTCTTCTTATTCACCAGGGTAGGGTTGCACCAGTCGTTCGTAAGTTCTTACTTAAACTGGGACGTAAAGTCCAAACTAGAGGCTTAGTAACTACTAGCTAGTTTATAACTAACTCTTTACTTAATTCGGTTGCACCACTTGTTCTTAAGGAAGAACGTAGCTAGTAGGTCGTAAGCTCTCCATAAAGTAATGCGTTGTCGCATAGAATGACGTTTATTTTCCTTAACCCAATCACAAGCCTTATAATGGGCAAGCAGGAAATAGTCTGAACAGTACGTAATTTCAAACTCATTCTTGTCTCGCCTAAACTGAAAGTTAAAAAAAGACGTTAAAGCATATGTTATCGAACTCAAAACATTACACTTTTAATTGAAAATATATATCCCACACATGGAAGAGAAAATAAACAGGAAGAAATTTTAAATCTTATTTTAATTGATGGATACACAGAAAATTAAACAGTTCTTGAAAAGTCGTTGACGAATTTGCGGCTCTTCATAATTAATACGAGCTCATCGATGTTATATAATCTGGATGACATCTTATTCCAAACGTTATTCATGGACAGGGGCTTCCGTAAATATTTAGTTACAACGTATTGTTACGCTTAAACTAAGTTTAATGGTGCAACGCAAAAACATTTAGTAGTGGGTAAGTTGTAACTTAGTGCCTATTTACGTCGTAACTAAGCTACGTTGTAACTTACGCACAGCTGGTGCAACCGGCCCCAGCAGATCATACTGAAGATCAGACATCTTTACAGTCTCTGATTATAAGTCCTGAATAAAAATGAAAGAGAAAGTCAATCAGATATGAGATCATCATCAGTGTCAGATGAAGAGATAGAAAAACAAACTATTAGTGCTGTCAGTCAGTGATAGAAATGAAATCTTCAACATAATAAACATGTCAACAATCTGTTTATCACATACACATGAGCTACAACAATACAAAAACACATTTCATCTATTTCCTCTGAATATTTGATGTCAATGTAAGAGATGAATGTATTGATATGTATGTAGTATAATATAATGACACACTGACAGTTTTATGAGTTCACACACAAACAGTAAGAAAATGAAGGTGATGCTTTATTTTAAAAGTCCTGGAGGTTGACAGTCGTGTAAATAAAGAGAAACAGCATCAATTTCAAAGCTCGACAGAGAGTTGTGTGAAGTGTCCATCAGATTTTAAAGGAGCGGTGAATCAAATACTCAATTTTAACTTGATAATTTGTTATATAAGAGGTCATCATACTTAAATGAACATCCTGCAAGTTTCAGAACTGAAAACGTCCGTGCTACTGAAATATAACCGTTTTTGGCACCAAGCCAGTAAAACAAGCCAGTGTGGAATTCGGAAATCTATGACGTCAAAGTAGAATTGAAGCACCGCCCCATAGCCAAATACAAGGACCACTTTTGAAGTCCTGCCCACAGCTTCGCGTGACACACGTGTGTCTCAACAAGTAAATATGTCTTTAACCCTTCAAAGTCTAAGGGGTTTTAAGTCCGCCTGGCACTATGTTGACATATTGGCTTCTGGAATGGTCAATATTCATAGCAGAGTGAAGATAGACATATTTCTGGATTCTATAGACTCTCAGCTACAATGTGCATGCATTGACAATACACTTCTTGAGACACTTGTGTGTGTTCTAATATGATATATCACCAAGAAATACAAAAACAGAAGTTAAATTTTTTTGTTTTTATTATATAAAAATATGAAACATAAATGAATAAAGGATTTTACAACAAATATTTATTCCTCAAAGGCTTTAGAACACCTGCAAAAAAATTGGGTGAAAAAATATAAAGAAACAAAAGAACTATTTACATTTATGTGACCGTAGTCACCATACGTTTTATTTGAAAACACAGAAATAAGAAAATATAAAGGGAACAAAAATGTTAATTTGAATGGAATATTCTGTCTCAATTTACCAAACATCCAAAAACCACCCCTAGATGGCACTGTGCACTGCATTTGAAAGACTTGAAAGATTGATGTGCTGTTCATCAGTTGTTCTTTTCTTACACGTTGTGCCACATATGCGCGTTACATGCGGCCAAAACGCGCACATTTGATGGCACACATTATTTGATTACTGCTCCGTTATTTCTGAAAAGCTAAAATAAAATAATTCTTATAAAAAAACGATACAATATATATTAGAAAATATATTATCAGCAATATAGCATTCATAATACTTACTCCTCAAATGGATCGATTCGGTCCAAGATTTGATCCTCTTCCTCCGAATCAAACCTGTCTGGATCAGATCCATTCTCACTCTCATCGCTGTCGGCAAAAAGCATTTCAGCAACTTGCTCGGCAGAGAATCTTCGTTGTGCCATGTTTTCTTTGAAAATAATCTTTCCAAGTACAAACAAGCGTATCTGATATAGCTCTTGTAAGGGGGTGAAAAATTTTATCCCCCATCCATCCGTTTGGCCCAATGGCGAAGTCCAAACCGCATGGGAAGGATTAATAGCGCGTTCGGTCTTTTCCGGAGCTTTGTAGATGACGTTTTGGCGTTACGTAATTTAGGTATATTTATCTCTAATCTGACTCCAAAGACAAAGATTTAGTTTATATTATATTACAAATTTGATTGATTATTACTTTTAAAGCTTACAGAATTTAGATGGATGTTTGTTTATTTATTCTGATAAAGCTCTGGTATTACACTCGTTCATTCGGTTCTCACAGTCGCACATGATCCTAGTATGGGCCTCATAATTAATATACTGGTCAACGGTCGTAAGCGAATCAGTGTTGGTCGCTGCCAGAGGTTGGACTATACGCTTAAGCGGCCGCTTTCTGCGTGCTCAACTTTAAACATACTTTGTTTAGTCCCCTTAGAGGTGACACTTAATTATTACAATTATTATTTCTAATCAAGATTAATGAATAGAATAACATTGAAATAAACAGAGGTTGAGGCTGACCCTATTTAGAGTAATCAGAAATGTTACTCTAAACGGAAACACAGCCTCCACGCTTCTAAGTACACTTAAACTAACGCCAATTGCTATTCGTATCTCACAAATCCTCAGCTGATGTATTATTCACTATCTAACTGGGTTTGGGCCGATCCTAGCCTGATTTCAGTCCTTACGGTAACTACGGATACAACGATATTACTTGCAGTGTCAACATTTACCGAGCAACACAGAATAAAATCAAATATAACAATTTATTAACCAGGTAGGTAAAACATAATTCAGAAGCCAATTTACATTCCAATTCGAATACGAAAATCAAACGAAAACCCATTGCATACCTGGTAATGAGATGAAGATCTGGTTACAGATTCCTCAAAGTAAAATAAAAATACATGATGCTGTGCCAGGACAGCATCATGGGGGTGCATTTCTCGATATTGAAAGTCCCGCCTGAATCTTCTGACATTTTCCTTAAATATCCAGAGAACAAAGCATTGTGATATGACATACTGATTGGTTCTTGTAAGCCCAGGGGTGTTGCCTAATATACATACAGTGGGTGATTGGTCAACATGTCTAAGGTGGGAGTTGTCTCCCAACATTAGGTTAAATTTACTTATTGTCACAGATTAACATTGAATCCTGTTGTCATATTAATAAACCCAAATGTACCACTTGCATTAAAACACTTCATATAACACCAAACAAGACCAGTTTCAGATACATGTGTTTGCAGAATGTAGCATTCCATATACAGTTTACTTTGAGAGAAAAGAATACAAATGTATGACACCCTAAAGGTGTGTCTTTGAAACCCAAATGTGTCTCAGTGGGAAGTCCACTGTGAATCGTGGAGAGAGGCTTTTCTCGCGCACTCACTTTGCCCCCATGCAGTGTCCTTTGGGGAGGTGCTATCTTATTTAGGAAATTGTCTTACAGCTCCGCCGCTTGATCATATCGGAGAACATAACAGTCCCGATGAGATCAACATACAGTAAGATGTTAGCTCTTGGTGGTGTCTAATCTCTGTAGTGTTCGTAGTGTTCAAGTTCAGTGTGTCAACCAAGGCCTCTGTGCTTTGTTCAATGAATGTTCCATTCTTTTACGAAAAAACCACCTGTTTTTAGACGTTCTGTCCCTTTGAAGAAAGTTGTCACCTCTGAACGGTGATCTCCTCTGATTTCAGACATCGTCAGGTGGGGATCATGTCATTGACAATACATCACTGTGTGAAACATCTGCACATCTTCAGGACCATTCATTGATTGAACATTGATCAATACTGATAGACTCAGCAACATTATCAAGAGATTCATAGGGTAAACCATAAATAAAATAAATAAAAAACATAGCACATGATACCTTGATGTGGAAAGTGCAAGTGGTACGGTCTCACCAGGTCAAATATATCTGATCTATAAAATTACCAATGTTCTTTCCCACTGTTGTATTTGGAGTTTAGTTGAATTTAAATGTACTTGGTCTCTGGATATTGAAGAAGAAGATGCAAAAGATCAGGTTAAAACAACAAGGCATAACATTGAGGTATGCATATTATAAAAATAAAACCCAGAAAATGAAATGTTAAAATAACCTTGAGATATGCATGTTACAAATTGTATGAAGATAAAACCCAGAAATGGTTAAAATGATCTTCAGGTATGCATATTAGATTGTATGAAAATAAAACCCAGAAATTGTTAAAATGATCTTCAAGTATGCATATTACAGATTGTATGAAAAATAAAACCCAGAAAATATTAAAATAACGTTCAAGTATGCATATTATAGATTATATGAAAAATATAGCCCAGAAAATGTAAAAATAACCTTCATGAATGGATATAATGGGTAATGTAAAAATAAAAAAAAATAAAACCCAGAAAGTGTTAAAATAATATTCAGGTATGCATATATTAGGTCATGTGAAAATAAAAAATGGAATATGTTAAAGTAAAATTTGGTTATGCATACTATAGGGTGTATCGATAATAGTGACAGTATAATACTGCTATAATAGATTTTGGTATGGGCTTTGTAGACCATATATAATAATAATAATAATAATAATAATAATAATAATAATAATAATAATAGGCACATAGTGTTGTAATCATTCCATACACAGATCTACAATGAATGTTTCGAGGGAACGCTGAATTTTCTAATATAAGCACCTTCTAGGCCTAAGATTAACTTAGAATTTGTTCAGAACATGTTGAGTCCATGAGCACAACTGAAGATTCAGAATCTCATGTTAGATTTCTATGTGTGCAGGTATGTGCCTATGTGTATATGTATCTGTATGTGAATGTGTATGTATAGTCCATACATTTGAAGATTTAGAATCTCAGATTTCAATGTGTTTGCGTGTATAAGTAGGTGTATGAGTGTAGAGATATGTGAATACTTATATAGGTGTGTATCTGATATGTCGGCTAAGTCACATTTGATATTAGGAGTTGAGATGTAAATGGTTTGATTGATTCTTGAAAATTGTTTGTGCTGTTGTTTAGTGATAAGTTGAGGATCAGGGCGCCAACTGGTCCTCACTTATGACAACAACAGTCAGATTATTGATTTGAGATTTAGACAGTAAGTTTGTTATTGCAATTAGAAACGTAATCATCAAAGTGTGACTTTGCCATGTAAGTTTCTTATGAATGTTGTAGTTTTGCTAATATGGGTGTGAATGATATCACTTAGAATTTGTGTTGGATTAGATGTCCCTGTTTGTGTAACAGGAGAATGTTGATTTTAAATGTAATGTTAAGTTTGGAATATGTTGTGTGGTGTGTAGTGTTTATGTCTGGATAGTCTTAACGTCTATACCAGATGTGTTACGAGATTGTTTTAGTCAATGTGTGTGCTGTACAGTCAGTGTTTGTCTGAAAGATGGGTGGATTTTATCTCTAACAATTAGTGTTGCAAATTTTGAGGCCATGTCTATTCATGATGGTATAGTGTAGTGAGGTGTAAAATGGCCTTTTAATGTCTTCGCACCCATCCTCAGTTTTCTAGAATGTTTTTTCTGCAGGGTTCGCTGTCTTTCATGTGGCCAGACATCTCTGGCCAGGATTTACAGCTTTCAACCTGATAAAAAGACAAACAGAGAAGCAGTTAGTTTTTAACCCTTTATGCAATTTGCATTAAGACATGCGGTACAATTTCTCCTTTTGGTGATCAGTCATTAGGGAATAGATGTACCATTGTCATATTATTTTGCAAATTTATTTTCAGAGATTAAATTAGCTTTACATCCTTTGGTCAGAGTTGTTTTTTTTTATTGACTACTGCTATTGCAGTGTAGTCCGACAGCATATTACTTTAAGCTGTGAAAGCATATAAACCCTTGCTGTCTGCTGTGAGCATTCAAACTCCATTTCTGCTGGAGAACTTTTCCATAAGCTCAAATGGCTTCATTTTAAGTTGCTCAGTTCAGTCAGACCTGTGGGCAATTCATCAACTCATCACACCTTTGACTGCTTCAGATCTCTGACCCAAAAGGAATCTTTTGCTTGATGTGTTCAGCATTTATCATAGGTTTAGTTACCAAATGATTAAAAATAGACCTCTGTATTGGATTAAAAAAAGGGTTAGGGATTTCCAATGAAGGAGATTTTGTTCACTACCATGAGTGTCACATTAATTTTTAGTGTTAAAACATGGCAACACGTGACAGCATACTCCGCTCCTTGACAAACTGGGTAGTGGACCAATTCTGTGAGTTTGGCTTGTGCAAGTTATTCCATATAGTAAATGTTATGCACCACATTTTACCATCTGAGGCCTGATTGGCCGTTATAATATAATGTATATTGCAACTTGATCACAATATAGATTATATTATATTAAAAACAGGATTAATTAAAAATACATTTGTTACTGATCTCTTAAGGATTACCAGACTGATGTTTGTGTGTCTGAATTTGCAAGATGTTCCTGTATCAATATATTTGAATGTGAAAAGGTGTCAGCCCTGGACAGACTGGTGTGAGGCACAGATTTTCATTGGTTCATGCTAATGTATTCCTACAACAGTTTCAAGACTAAAAATTTTGTGGCCTTTCACATCTCTATAAAGCTGTACAAAACTGTCTTTAAACAATTTTCACAGACTCATAGGGAAAGACTAAGCCAAGAACTTTTAACAGTCCTGGTGTTTATCAAGTTCTTAAATAACACTTAGATTGATTTACAGAAGGAAAAATATGGTTACAGACAATTGTCTCTCTTAAAAACAATGTTCTCTCTTGGGAACAATGGATAGCCCGTTATCTGAGTGGGGGGTAAGCCCTTTCATCTCAGTTGGGTGTCTCACAGTGAGAGATAAGACCATTTGTGTTGGCCTAGAAAAACATTATATTTTCCTGCAACAATTTTAGATTTTGTTTAATTGTATCTCATCAATGGAGGAATACATTGAATGTGAAGTTTGTAATTGTAATATGACTTCCTGATTTCATCCTCATTCAGTCCAGAGTGATCTTTTAGAAGGCTCACTCACAACCTTGAATACAGTAGACTCCCCGGAGAGCTACCCTTGATAGTCAAACATTACATATCCATACAAATGGTAGATCTGCAGACAGATAGCTACCCTTGATTGTCAAACATCACATCTACATACAAATGCAGCATTTAAAAACCTTCCTATCTGTAAGCTTATCACATCTCAACTGTCCAAGTCCTCCTTTCACATGCAAACACATTAATTGCATTAGTTTAAATCATCCAACATCCTTTTTTAATTGTTAAAGTTTGTTAGCTATCTTTTCTAGGTTGTGCATTTGCTGTCACAACAAAAACAATTGTGTAGAATTTGGTGATTTAAATTTAGATTCTAGATGTTTTCCTTGTTTGAGAATCAGAACAAATTTTGGATGATTTAACTCCAATGTGAGACGATCTTTTGTTTTCCGTAGACATGTAAACAAAAGATCTTAACAGAGCAAAGCAATTCATTCTTCATTTAACATCACACAGCATTTCCTAATAATGTGGTTTCATTTCATTCTTAAAGCCCCACCGGATTTGATTTCCAGTCTAACATTAGGTATATTTACAACCTATTTAATAAATGTGGGATGTTTAAAACATTCCCTCAAACATTTTTAAAAGGCAAAGAAAAGATTGACTTACCACATCAGCTGAAGAAATAGAAGAAGTTCAAACCTTTAGCTCCATGAAAAGACTCTTATTCTCCAGGGATCGAATCAGTCGTACTTTGTACATTTTGATAAGATTTCCACTGGTTGAATATCACGTCGGGATCACCACTTTGTAAGGGGGTGAAAAATTTTATCCCCCATCCATCCGTTTGGCCCAATGGCGAAGTCCAAACCGCATGGGAAGGATTAATAGCGCGTTCGGTCTTTTCCGGAGCTTTGTAGATGACGTTTTGGCGTTACGTAATTTAGGTATATTTATCTCTAATCTGACTCCAAAGACAAAGATTTAGTTTATATTATATTACAAATTTGATTGATTATTACTTTTAAAGCTTACAGAATTTAGATGGATGTTTGTTTATTTATTCTGATAAAGCTCTGGTATTACACTCGTTCATTCGGTTCTCACAGTCGCACATGATCCTAGTATGGGCCTCATAATTAATATACTGGTCAACGGTCGTAAGCGAATCAGTGTTGGTCGCTGCCAGAGGTTGGACTATACGCTTAAGCGGCCGCTTTCTGCGTGCTCAACTTTAAACATACTTTGTTTAGTCCCCTTAGAGGTGACACTTAATTATTACAATTATTATTTCTAATCAAGATTAATGAATAGAATAACATTGAAATAAACAGAGGTTGAGGCTGACCCTATTTAGAGTAATCAGAAATGTTACTCTAAACGGAAACACAGCCTCCACGCTTCTAAGTACACTTAAACTAACGCCAATTGCTATTCGTATCTCACAAATCCTCAGCTGATGTATTATTCACTATCTAACTGGGTTTGGGCCGATCCTAGCCTGATTTCAGTCCTTACGGTAACTACGGATACAACGATATTACTTGCAGTGTCAACATTTACCGAGCAACACAGAATAAAATCAAATATAACAATTTATTAACCAGGTAGGTAAAACATAATTCAGAAGCCAATTTACATTCCAATTCGAATACGAAAATCAAACGAAAACCCATTGCATACCTGGTAATGAGATGAAGATCTGGTTACAGATTCCTCAAAGTAAAATAAAAATACATGATGCTGTGCCAGGACAGCATCATGGGGGTGCATTTCTCGATATTGAAAGTCCCGCCTGAATCTTCTGACATTTTCCTTAAATATCCAGAGAACAAAGCATTGTGATATGACATACTGATTGGTTCTTGTAAGCCCAGGGGTGTTGCCTAATATACATACAGTGGGTGATTGGTCAACATGTCTAAGGTGGGAGTTGTCTCCCAACATTAGGTTAAATTTACTTATTGTCACAGATTAACATTGAATCCTGTTGTCATATTAATAAACCCAAATGTACCACTTGCATTAAAACACTTCATATAACACCAAACAAGACCAGTTTCAGATACATGTGTTTGCAGAATGTAGCATTCCATATACAGTTTACTTTGAGAGAAAAGAATACAAATGTATGACACCCTAAAGGTGTGTCTTTGAAACCCAAATGTGTCTCAGTGGGAAGTCCACTGTGAATCGTGGAGAGAGGCTTTTCTCGCGCACTCACTTTGCCCCCATGCAGTGTCCTTTGGGGAGGTGCTATCTTATTTAGGAAATTGTCTTACACTCTAAATGTGCGCGTCCAAAGACCGTGTATGAAAAAGTTGCGTCAGCAAACAATCCGGGAATCCCAGGTGGAAATGATTCCAACCTCCTCCCCTTTTTTACATTCCTAGGCCATTCTGACAACGTCATTTTTTGTTTTTGGTCTGTGATTGGTTCACACACAGATCTGTGATTGGTTCACACACCCCAACAGCCTTGCATATCATTAGATAGAATAAAGTATAATTTCCTTGTTTTGCGGTAAAATACTATAGATTTGCACTAAAATACTGAAGGCTTATCATTCGCGGAAGTCAACACTGTCTATGCAGACGAATGTCAGCTTTTTCAAAAAAAACAAGTAAGTTAATACCATAATCCATTCCGAAGTTATTTATAGATATATCAGGGGTGCGCACTTTGACGCTCTAGAGCGTCAATCGACTTAGAAGGGTTAAAGATTGACAAATGTAACCAAAATGACTTTTAAATACATTTTTTCTGAGAGACTTTTATTTTGACGCGGTGATCTGTTATGATAGACTGGAAACGCATTTTCGGTTGTGGAAGAACCGCGTGGGAACAACACAGAAGCTAAATACTTTAATTCGGAGGCTTGGAACATAACATTACTGTAACCCCCTCTGAAGATGAGTTTTATCCTGGTGATTCGGCTTTGCAAGGCCGTTTGCAAAATTCAGAGGCTCTTGCAACGCTAGGTGATCGGCTCAATTATTTGGTGGATGAGCAACGTACTGACTTGATTAATTTAATTACGGAGTACGTCTCGCTGTTTTCTGATATTCCATCATGTACTCATTTAATCGAGCACGATATTGATGTCGGGGATTCTATTCCTATTCGTCAGCACTACTATCGTGTTTCAGCAAATAAGAAAAAACATCTGGATGCTGAAATTGACTATATGCTTAAAAATGGTATTGCCGAACCCTCATTTTCTAGTTGGGCGTCCCCGTCGTTGTTGGTGAGTAAATCTGATGGCTCCTTTCGATTTTGCACGGATTATCGAAAGGTAAATGCGGTTACCAAACCGGACTCTTTTCCTTTACCCCGAATTGAGGATTGCATTGATCAGGTGGGAAGTGCCAAATTTGTGACCAAGTTTGACCTTTTGAAAGGGTATTGGCAAGTACCCCTAACTGAAAGGGCGAGGGAAATATCTGCCTTTATTACACCGTCTGGATTATTTACTTATAAAGTAATGAGCTTCGGTTTGCGAAACGCGCCTGCCACTTTTCAGCGATTAATGAATCGCGTCATCTCTGGTTTAAAGGGCTGCGCGGAATATTTGGATGATGTGGTAGTTTACAGCCACACATGGGACGAGCATTTACAGCATATTCGGGCTTTGTTGGATCGCTTTGTTGAAGCCAATTTGACTGTAAATCTATCAAAGTGTGAGTTTGCAAAAGCTACTGTTACCTACCTTGGTAAGATTGTGGGTCAAGGTCAGGTGCGGCCGGTTCGTGGGAAAGTAGACGTCATTGATAATTATCCTACTCCAACTACCAAAAAGGAATTAATGCGTTTTTTGGGCATGGTGGGATTTTACCGTTGTTTCTGTCGGAATTTCTCTGTGGTGGCTGCGCCTTTAACAAATTTATTACGTGGGACCGTAAAGTTCCATTGGAATCATATTTGCCAAGAGGCTTTTGAGAAGATTAAAATGTTGCTTACAGAAGCTCCTGTATTGGCGGCTCCGAAATTTGACCAGCCTTTTCAATTACAAGTAGATGCAAGCAACATAGGCACGGGTGCAGTCTTGATCCAGAAATCCGGGGAAGGTATTGACCTTCCAGTGGCTTTCTTTTCCCGGAAATTTAACTCATACCAGTTAAATTATTCTGTAATTGAGAAAGAAGCACTGGCTTTAATATGGGCATTGCAACACTTTGATGTGTACGTGGGGGCGACGGAGGGTCCTTTGGTCGTCTATACTGACCATAACCCATTAACTTTTTTGCGCTCCTTACAAAGCCCAAACCAGCGGCTTATGAGGTGGTGCCTATTTCTCCAGGCTTATTCATTAGAAATTCGCCACATTAAAGGCTTGGAAAATCTAATTGCTGATTCCCTGTCGCGTATTTATATGGTATGAACGTTCTGCTGGTGCACCCGTATTCTTGTCTCTCTCTTTTTTTCCCCTTTCTTAGATTTTGCTTCCTAGGCGCCAAGGTTGCTGGGAGGTGATGAAGAACTGAGGGACTGAATTTATGAGTGTGTCCGACATGGCCTAATACTGTTTGGGAAACAGGGTGGTGATTTATTTCTTTTGTGTGTTATTTTATTTATTGTTGGTGATCTCTTCTTTTTAGGAGGGGTGTGTGACGGGTCTTTGGCTTCCCCGCTGCGGCCGGCCGGTGGGTGGAGCTACCGATACATCATCTGCACCTGTTGCTTGTTATGTTTCATTATTTAAGATCGGCGTTGATTGTTTTTGGGAGGGATCTCCGTTTGGGTTGTTTGTTTGGTTATTTTGGGTTTTGTTACTTCTTTACTTTGTAAGTATTGATTGTTAATTTTGTGGTTCCCAATACATTTGTTTTTTTAATTGTCAAAAGCCTTAGCAAGTTCAGTTTAATTATTATTTTCCCTTAAATAAAAGATTCAATGTTATTTTGGGTTTCACTGCGTCCTCCTTTTTTGTCATAACTTGAGCCGGTTGTGACAGTCCGGCGGAACTGGCACGGATGGCCCCAGATCCGTAGACAAGCTGGATTTCTACAGAGACATGTGTATTTTCTATGAGGACACTCTCCGGTCCTAACAATGCGACATGTCTTCACATCCCCATCAAACTGCATATACAACACATAGCTATCAGGGACAATTGCATCCTTATGCTGAAAGTTTATTGTTTGCATGCGTTTTAAAGTTTTGACAGTTTAAACTTTCATTTTCCTCAAAGCTGCTGTACAGCCTGTCGTCTAGTGATGGGTTGTGCATGAATGATTCCTACATTTTGAACGAATCTTTAGTATGACTCGGGAATGAGTCTTCTCGGAGAGTGATTCATTCATTTTGTGTGCCTGCATGACATGTATTGGTTCTGTGCCTGAAAGAGAATTGATTAGTTCACCTGTCGAGTCTTCGGGTCCTCCGAGTCATTTGTTCCTTTCACACGTGACAACCCAATGGACTATGCCAGGAGTGGCGAACCTTTTCAGCATGATGAGCCAAAAAAAGGAACATTTACTTCGAAGAGCCACACAACAAATGTCTCTCACAATGACTTGTTACCATTTGCAATTTATTGCTTATTACAATTTGTAATTACCTACACAATAGTTTTCATGGATTTGAATGTTTGTATCAGCCTTTCCTTTTTTACTTGACTCAGCGGGAGACTTGACATTCCTTGTTTTCCACAATCTTTGATAAGTCTGGCTTGTATTCAGTTGTGGCTACTCGTAGTAATTCTTTCACATGTGTGTTAGTCAGGAGTCAGGCCATGCTTTGATTTAACTTGTTTCTGTGTTGAAAAAAGTGATTCACAGATGTAAGTTGACCCAAACATAGACAATAGTTTTAGTGCTGCCTTTTAACATTGGGATATTTCCAAAACTGCACAGTTTCTTCCCTTAGAACATGTTTAAGTCTGTCATCCTCAGAAAGTACAATCATTTCAAGCTGAGATGCTGCTTCATCTTCCACTAAAGGGACTTTTAAACAATGATTCAGCAGTGAATGGGTTGATGAGAATCTGTCCTAAAAACTCTATACTGCTTGTCCACTTCAACAAAGATGGAAAATCTGTTAACTCTTTTGTAGATGCATTTTGAACAGCTTGAGTTTTTTGATAAATGTGTAAACACTACACCAGGCAAGGCACCATCTTTAACTTCCCCTGCAGATCCACATTCAGATAATGCAGTATGTCGACCAAAAAAGCCAAATCTGAAATCCACTTGGGATCACATAGCTCGGGATATCATCAATACTGAAAGAGCAACATCTGCTTTCATCTGTCTTTGTCTATTTCAGTAAGACATTGATAAACTTCATGCATCCATTACAACAGCATGAGTTTATAGTTGAAGAGTCCTGGGGTCCGTTCTTTATACGTCGCTTAATACATCCAAGATCAATTGAGACATTTGAGATGTTTAGATCTCGCTAATTATGATCTCGCTTCTCCGGTTCTTTGAACAACCCTGCTATTGATGATTAGTATGTCAGGATTGATTTATCTGAGATGACTGCGTGTTTGTGCGCTGCATGAAAAGGCAATACATATCGATAGTAGAAACACTGATCAGCCACGCTGTGATTGGCCGGTTGTTACAATGGCCACGAACACGCCCATTTTTAACCCCTGCAGTGTGTGAGCTATTGATGGAAGGTTGTGAACTTTTTATGACGCTGAATTTGTAAACCTAGTTAAAGTTACTTTTTTACATAAAATCACCATAAATAATGTATAATATTCTGTGTAATATAATCTTGATATCTTTACTATGCTTGTCAAAGATTGAAATTAATGATTGCGATAAAAGATTTAATCTATCCTTTTGTATTACGTGTTGAATTTGAAAAGCTCTTCATCGTGCATTTTACGCAGATTGCGCTCATATAATGGAGAATACACAACTGCGTCAGACTTTCCATATCACATCTGCTTAAAAAGGTACAAACTAACCTTGTTTACATGAAATAAGCCTGCTCCCGAGCAGGTTTGAGCTTACGGACCTGTTAGTATGACAGCAACTCTAGGATGAGCTTCGAAGAACCAAATGATCCAAGATCAAGCCAAATCATCAACAATCAAATCCAGCTATCCGAGTAATGCATGCACGAAGAACCATCTGACAAACATTTGAAGTGAAAAATACAACAAAGAAAACTCAGAATCCAGTATCAGAAATGAATGGGACAATATTCCTCTCCTAATAGTTCATCAACGGCTCTCCTCAGTTCCCAGATGTATACAGACTGTTGTTAAAAGAAGAGGAGATAAACATGACCCTGTCACAACTTTATTCACACGTCTTCATCACATCACATTTAAATTCAACTGATTTTATTCTTATAAAGTTTAATTTCCTCAGAAGAAACATTTGATTTGTTTTCTGTGTTTATAAGATGTAAAAATGATTGCATTGTGATTTTATTTACATTTCATTAAGTGTCTCAACTTTTCTGTAATTGATCTCATAATCATTAAAAAGTCCTGCAGTCAGATCCTGAAGAACACAAAAGCAAATACGTCCAATATTTGGATTTAGAGATAAATGAGCTGCGAGTCTTCAATGTTGTGCTGAACTTGAACACATTTCAGTTTAAGATGAAGTTAAAAACCCCAACAGTGTAGAAGAAGAGGAATCTTGTCAGTATTTACTTCAGTTTATGATCCTATGGGATTTCTTGCTCCTCTTACACTGACTGATAAATCGCTCTTATAGGAAATGTGTAGACAGAAGCTGAGTTAGGATGAAGATTTACCTCCAACACTTCAAAGTCAGATTTAGATAAAGTCACAGATCAGATCCTGTACTGAATAATCAACTCATACGGTTAAGAGGAAGTGATGTCACTATTGTGTCTTCTTATTCACCATCAGATCATACTGAAGATCAGACATCTTTACATCTTTTTATTGAAGAGAGTCCTAAAAATGAAAGAGAAAGTCAATCAGATATGAGATCATCATCAGTGTCAGATGAAGAGATAGAAAAACAAACTATTAGTGCTGTCAGTCAGTGATAGAAATGAAATCTTCAACATAATAAACATGTCAACAATCTGTTTATCACATACACATGAGCTACAACAATACAAAAACACATTTCATCTATTTCCTCTGAATATTTGATGTCAATGTAAGAGATGAATGTATTGATATGTATGTAGTATAATATAATGACACACTGACAGTTTTATGAGTTCACACACAAACAGTAAGAAAATGAAGGTGATGCTTTATTTTAAAAGTCCTGGAGGTTGACAGTCGTGTAAATAAAGAGAAACAGAATCAATGTCAAAGCTCGACAGAGAGTTGTGTGAAGTGTCCATCAGATTTTAAGAGTTGACTTTCTCTTCTTTTTTCTAATCTTCATCTCTATCATTTATCATCTGTACTTTGTGTTTATCTGTTGTGTATATATTGTGTTTGTGTTGTTATTTCTGTCTGTATTCTGATGATTTGATAAATAATGCTTAAAACATGAAATAAAAACCAAGTTGTAATAAAAAGAGTTTAAGATGAACATCTAGTCAAGTGTGCATAACTATAGAGGTGTCGGCCTATCAAACAAACCCCATTAACAAACATCATATATAATGTGTAAGAAGAGTAAGATCACAGTATTAAATCCTGGAGTGAACAAACTCAACATCACAGTTAGTAAACAGACTCAGACATTGAATTGAATTCTTATTGTGTTGATCTGACAAAGCATCAAGTGTTGTTCATGTACACTTCATATTTTCTGTTTGTTGGGCTTAAAGGATACACAGCATATAACAGCAGCAGATCAATTTACATTTATTTCTAATATTTATATTCTAGGATTTAAATGACACTGCATGAGTTTACTTTAAACATTTATTTAAATGAGCTCTACTCACCGTACTGTCTGTAGTTTATAATGTGGATCATCTTTTAGATCAGAGATCAGCTTCACTCCTGAACCTGTGAGGTAATTACGAGACAGATTCAGTTCTCTCAGGTGTGATGGGTTTGATCTCAGAGCTGAAGTCAGAGCAACACAACCTTCATCTGTGATATTACACCTCCACAACCTGTAGATAACAGAGACTTTATGTGAATTATGCAAAACTACAAAGTTTGTCTACAAATCTTTAACCTCCATCTCTTCATGTAATGTTACTCTTTCAATCCCTCAGTAATTGAGACACTGTGTGTTTAAATGTCAAATTAATCCATCACACAGCTGACTATTAGTGTTAGATGTCCTAAACCACATGAACATTTCTTCATAAATCTGTATTGAGTTCATGACTCACACTTGTAATTCTCATCAGGTATTTGATGTAAAAATCTTCCTCTATTACAGGAGGAATATCAGCTGGAGATAACATAACTCTGATCTTACATTTAAAGATGTTACAGTGTTTAAAGATCAATTTCACTCAATCTATAAAAACATTATTAATGTGTCTGTCAGTGTCAATGATGGATCAATGTTTTTAATCATCTTTATAAAAACAACACGACGAGGAGAAAGACTCTTCATACACAATAATATCAGCAAAGATTTCATCAAAGAAACACCAAACTACATTTTCTGACATTTTAACAGAGGAGTTTTGTTGCACGTTGTGAAGGAAATTGAAATGAATCATAACTAATTATAACTAACATGTCTTTTCCTTACAGGTTTGAACATTTGTACTGTATGCTTTTGACAATAAAATGTGTTGAAATAGAAGAAGTACGTGTGGTTAAATGATTTCAATTTAAACCCCATGACTTGTTTAAGTTGAGGTCATCAAAAAAGTTAAATTTGTTTTGTCTGCATGGTAACAGAGAGGAGATTCTGAATTGCAGATATGAAGAATAAATCATATTACAGATAAATGATGTGACTTTGTGATGTATCTATCCTATATAAACTCTTATTACACGGCTCTCTGGAATGCTTGATTCTGATTGGTCAGTTGAGACATTTGCAGGTTCGTTCTTTTCAAATAATAACCGCTCCAAAATAATAACGCATAGCCGGACTACTTACACGAGTAAAATCGCTCCGCGCCAATAAAGATCAATAAAGATTACTGTCTGTTTGGCGCCATCTTGTGACAAACACTCGACAACCACGACAAGACACAGACAGCTTACTGAGACTGAACTTGACAAAATAGAGCATGACAGCTACGAAGCCAACACACAAAAAAATACAGAATGGGCATTAACACTTCTCAAAGACTGGCTAAAAGAGAAAAAATGGAGACAGACAAGTATGAAGCAGAGGATCTTAATAAGGTATTACGATCATTTTATGCATCTGTGCAAAGTTTCGCGGAAGGATAAAAATGTTAATTTAAAACAAATATGCCAATAAAATGTTTCGAATTCATATTCATGTCCAGTTTTTTTCTTATGTGGCAAGTAGCCGTGTAATAAGCGGGATAATGTAGAGGCAGCCGGTAGTTATTGGGAAATAAGCCCCTTCAGTGTGATACAAGACCCTCCACTTCGCGTCGGGTCCTGATCACACTGTCGGGGCTTATTTCCCAATAACTACCGGCTGCCTCTACATTATCCCTTACTTATATTCTTTCTGATGAGGAGGATTCAGCCGTGAGTAAATCATATTTAAAGACATTGACTGGAGTCTGTCAGGTTGAACACATGTGTCATGGTCTTGCCAGACCTTGGTGCTAGATTCAGGTCTGAGTTCAGTTGGCAAGACCATGACAGTAGGCCTACTATGTTCTGTGTGGGGACACGTGGAGTCACATCATGTGTTGGTGTCACGTGTTCCCAGTGTCTTGTCACTTTTACCCTACTCCCTTATGTACTCGTGTCTTGCGTAATTAATTATGTTCACCTGTTCCCCATTTGTGTTGTGTCTTTATAATGCCCTCTCGTTCTCTGTCGTGTGCTCGTTCATTCGTCCAGATTCAGTTTATTCTTCATGTCTTCCGTGTCACTGAATTGTGTAATCCAAGTTTGCAGGGGCGTAGGAATAAGTTTAACATTGGGGGGGACGCATACCGGAAACCTGACAAATCCGTTAATGACTTGAACAGAAATATGTCATAAATGAACTACAGCGCAAAACATTCACCAACATAATTTATTCAGGCATGAAAATGGGTTAGGGTTGAAAATGGTGAGAAGGATACCCCTCTAGGGGGGTCTGGGGGCATGCTTCCCCGCAAGAAAATTTTGAAAATTCCATATTTTAATCCATCAATCTGATGCATTTTGAGATGCATTTTTATTAATGCCATATTGAAGTCTCCTGAGGCATATATATATATATATATATAAAATACAGGACAAAAGGTGGGCTACAGCAACAATACGGGTATGGTTTTGTGTGAATATACAGTGTATTGATTTAAGACATTTGTCAAAAATAATAGCTAATCTCCTAATTTATAACTTTTATGCCTACAAGATATGGTAGATGTATTAATAGTTTGTTAATTTACAGCTTTACTTTTAACACAGTCCTTTAAACAAAACACTTGTGACTCCTGCACTTAGGGTTAAAAAGGTTATCCCCTTCATATTAATCTACGTGTGACAAACTATCTTACATAGATTCTGTAAGCTGTAGTTTCGAGTCAACATAATATACTTTAACAAATAAGATTATTAAAACACACGTAAGTTACAGACTGTAAATCATGCACGAGAATGTCCAAGCAAAGTTGGAAATGCTTTTGAGGCATAGTAGATTGAGGCGAAACGGCTAAATATCCCACTTTAAAAAAAAGAAAATATGAAATCGTATTATATCACCCCTTTTAATTTACACTTGAGGGAGTCTGTGATTGAATGACAGTTGATCATTCTCATGTGTTGTGATCAGCATTGCGGTGGAACCGACAGGCAGATGACATCAAAATACCGCGAGAGCATTTTGATAGCAGTCTACTCTGTATGTTTTCTTGAATCGCTCTCATAGGATTTTGATTTCATCTACCTCTCGGTTCTTGTGGCCTCACATGAACTTTAACAAATCTGTATCAGTCAAAAAACGGGACGCGAGTGATTATGTACGGGACAAATCAGTTACCCCCAAAATACTGCCCTAGACATACAGTGCAAAGACACGTACCTGGCTCGGCTGGCTGTTAGATTTTTTATGCCACGAACTAAAAGGCTTCCCCCCCTGATAGCAAAAGACTCCGGGGCGGATCCGCCCTCAAGCCGCCAGGTCCGCTCCTCTCTCTGACTCAATTAGACGATGTGCACAGAATATGCCCCGCCTTCGGACAGCGCACCGTCAACTCGCGGACTCGCAAAACATGCTGGGCGGAATCGCTGACCGAACGCGCCTATTTTCAATTGACATCACTCTCCACACAGAGGAAAAGGAGGTCGGCGATGACGGAACACGGTAAGAATAGTTAAAATATACTTTATTTCTACAGTTAATTAGTATGTAACATTGCCGTTATACCGTTCAGCATACTAATGTTTTTATTTATATAACTATTGTGGCAAACCAAGTTAGCAAACTGTCATTAGCGTAGATTTGAGTTAAAATATATTTGGTAATCATTAACTTTGAGTAAAAGGTATGGAAATACTTTCTCCCTGTGAGGTAAGATGGTTTAATTAAAGTTAGGTGTCCGCATTTTTATCAAACCCGGAGCGCATTTCTCCCGCTTTGAGTAAAATGTCAGGCCTAACGTTACCTACTTTTATTTCCACTTAATTTCTGTTAGTTTTAGTCCATTTTTGTTTACATTTTGACAAGTCCACCATCCCATATAACGTTGTTTCAGAAAATTAATTAATATTATATTAATTCATGATTGTGAGCGTATGCGCGTGCCTGTATGGTCGCGCGCGCGCGCGTGTGTGTTCTATTGTAGCTTACAGTTCGTTCAAGTGCCACCAAACTTTGAAGTTTCATCTTTTCTGGACATCTGAGTAAAGTAAGACTGAATACTGTTTTAAATTCGATTTAGCCAGCTATTTAGTCAAATACTGACACAGGTCCACACAGCATTTAACACTGTTCTGGTATACTAGTTTGAGTATTTTTGTTCACATCATGACAAATCTGTTCTCTACCACCTCGCAATGTAATGTTGTTTTGGATTATTATTTCATCTCACATTAAGATACTGTTTGTCTGTGTGTCTGTCTGTGTCTGTCTGTCTCTGTGTGTCTGTCTGTCTCTGTGTGTCTGTCTGTCTCTGTGTGTCTGTCTGTCTCTGTGTGTCTGTCTGTCTCTGTGTGTCTGTCTGTCTCTGTGTGTCTGTCTGTCTCTGTGTCTGTCTGTCTCTGTGTGTGTTCTGTTGCAGCTTACAGTTCGTTCAAGTGCCACCAAACTTTGAAGTTTCATCTTTTCTGGACATCTGAGTAAAGTAAGACTGAAAACTGTTTTAAATTCGATTTAGCCAGCTATTTAGTCAAATACTGACACAGGTTCACACTACAGCATTTAACACTGTTCTGGTATACTAGTTTTTGAGTCTATTTTTGTTCACATCATGACAAATCTGTTCTCTACCACCTCCCAATGTAATGTTGTTTTAGATTATTATTTCATCTCACATTAAGATACTGTTTGTATTGTGTTTGTTTGTCTGTGTGTGTGTGTGTCTGTGTTTGTCTGTGTGTGTGTGTGTGTGTGTGTGTGTGTGTGTGTGTGTGTGTGTGTGTGTGTGTGTGTGTGTGTGTGTGTGTGTGTGTGTGTGTGTGTGTGTGTGTGTCTGTCTGTCTCTGTGTGTCTGTCTGTCTCTGTGTGTCTGTCTGTCTCTGTGTGTCTGTCTGTCTCTGTGTGTCTGTCTGTCTCTGTGTGTGTTCTGTTGCAGCTTAGAGTTCGTTCAAGTGCCACCAAACTTTGAAGTTTCATCTTTTCTGGACATCTGAGTAAAGTAAGACTGAATACTGTTTTAAATTCGATTTAGCCAGCTATTTAGTCAAATACTGACACAGGTTCACACTACAGCATTTAACACTGTTCTGGTATACTAGTTTGAGTCTATTTTTGTTCACATAACAAATAAATTCTCTAGCAAAGTGGAGTACCAAACTGAGAGATGCTGGTACTTTCACATCTCTGTGCACTTGAATATTTAAATTGTCAAGGCTTAAAAATGATCAAATTATAAACTTCCTTAAAGATGCAGCACTGGCCCGATCGGGCAATTGACAGTTCAGGTGTTGTGCCGAATTCTGTGACCTATCGAATTCTGTGACTGACTATAGAGGTCGCTTTTTAGAAATTGTTCATGCGAGACCGCGCCCGTGAGCGCGGCAAGGGAGTTTCTAACCATATACGTGATTGCCCACTGAGCGATGACGTCATTTTACCCCCGCTCTAGTCTAGCGTATGAATGAAGCAGCCAGACTTCCTGAGAAATGAACGCCCCGATTAAAAAAAAAGCGAAATAGGTTATTGTCTTAAATACCAGAACATCATTTTTAGTTGGGACTGTTGCTATTTAATGTTACACACACAATCTGACGGGCAGTTACAACAGCTTACCGAAATCTGTGACCTCTCTTTGTTTCATTCAGAATTACAATATTTTTTTAATAATATTAAAATGAAATGTGAATTTGGGTAACATTATTGTAATTCTGAATTAAACAGAGAGAGGTCATAGAGTCGGTAAACTGCCGTTACTGTCCGTCAGATTGGGTGACCCTGCTGTTTGTGTGCTTCTGTTAACATTAGGTCAAAATGTATTTGATGATATATAACAGATGAGATTAGACATCATCAGAGTGAGTTTGGGTAACATTATTGTAATTCTGAATGAAACAGAGAGAGGTCACATATTTCGGTAAGTTGCTGATACTGTCCGTCAGATTGCGTGTGTAACATTAAATAGCAACAGTCCCCCCAAAAAAAACATTTGTGATGTTCTGTGCCCGGTTGCATGAAAGTCCTTAAGCTAAGAAATCCCTTAAATATAAGGTTAAGGGTGCCCTTAATAAAAAATGGGTTGCAAGAAAAACCCTTAAGTGAACCTTAAGGCTGTCAATAAGTATTTACCCTTAAATGCTAAAGTATTACCTTAAGTTCTGCTATGCGTTGCAACAAAGTCCTTAAGTCACATTTTCCCTTAAAAACTTAACGTAGCACGCGATGGCGGATTTTATCGTTATTTAAGAAAATGAAGTACCAACGCGCATTTCTAACGATCAAAATAATCCCTAGAGAAAAAGATGCGCATTTATTAGGAGAATAGCGATTTTATACACGCGGCACTTTACAGTCTGTTATTTGCGATGTTTCATTGTACACAAATCCGGCATCTGTTGAGCTGCGTGCATTGATTTGTTACCGCTGTGAGATTTTGTAACCATAGCAACCGCGTCTCCGCTGCCATGTTTTGGCAGAGACTACCGTAAAATACTTAGTATAAACACTTAGGTAAGGGTGACAGTTAAGACCTTTGTTGCAATGCTCTTAAATAAATCCCTTACCTCAGGGATTTGTTCTCCCTCAGGGAAACCCTCACTTAAGGAGTTTCATGCAACCGGGGACTGGTATTTAAGACAAGAACCTTACTGCTTCATTCATACGCTAGACTAGAGCGGGGTGTAAAATGACGTCATCGCTCAGTGGGCGGTCACGTATATCGCTAGAAACTCCCTTGCCGTGCTCACGATAATGTGCCCGGGCGCCAGGATCGGTCTCGCGTGAACAATTGATAAACAGCGACCCCCCCCTCCCTATAGTCACAGAATTCGATAGGTCACAGAATTTGGCACAACACCGGCAACTGGCCCAAATTCTTTTACGCTCGCCCTGGGCCAT
The DNA here is from genome assembly GCA_025389145.1 of Misgurnus mizolepis. NCBI lineage: Eukaryota > Metazoa > Chordata > Actinopteri > Cypriniformes > Cobitidae > Misgurnus > Misgurnus mizolepis. The sequence goes on from JAIFKI010000007.1 coordinate 1,837,692, forward strand.
CTGGCACTCCTTATTTTCGAGCCCTGCTGTATAATTAATTTCAAAAAGACTACAAATGTTGGTTTCTTTTCCACAACTCGCTAGTTGCAATCTGTATTTTGTGTTTCTTTAACATTTCTTGTAGAAAAAATGAATAGAAAAACTGTACCTGTCTCCAGCTCCACCTTAAGAAGGAGGACCCGTGTAGACGTAGATAAACGACTTAAACAAATTAGGGATGACTGCACAAATTTGACTGACTTTCAGATGACAACAGATAGGGACCTTGTAGATGTCAATAGAGACTATTTTGAAGACAGAACAGACAATCCAACTTCAGACATTGCAACTGGACTAGTCGTTAGTGAGGAGGAAGGTGGCATGGAGGTAAATGCAGACATACAGGAGGGTTTTGTGATTGGCAGCTGTGATAGGTTGATTCAGACATCTGATTCAGAACATTCAGATAATGAACCGGAGGGTTTTGTGGTTGGCAGCTGTGATAGGCCAATTCAGACATCTGATTCAGAACATTCAGATAATGAACTGTCTGAGACATTTTCACTCTCTGACAGCATTTCCAACTGGGCCATACACTTTGGCATTTCTTTGGTTGCTTTGACAGCACTATTAGTCCAGGCAAAATAGCGTTTTACGACAGACTAATTGTAAAATAATTTTTTTCACCATAGATCATTTCTATGAGGTGTCCAGAACAACATACTAAAAGTCCTAAGAAATCCTAGTTGAGGAAATATGTTAATTTCTCATCAATCCGAAATGTGTGTCAATAAGGCCATACTACAGTACAACCAATTGGGGCTATTTTTTTCCTTTACTCCTATCAAAATGAAACTTTACACAATGAAAGTACCCATGAAAAGTAAATTTTTTTGTATTACAAGTTGCTTTGAAAATTAAATTTAATATGCAAATGAGCTATACACTAATCGAATATGCCCAAAATACACCCAAAAGTAACTTTTTGGTATTACAAGTTTCTTTTGAAATGAATTTGAATATCCACATGAGCTTTACACTTATTTAATATGTCCTAATTTGCATAGGCAGAAACATCATTCATGTGATAAATATATCGGCCCAATGTTCATCCAATCATCCTGCTGCTTTTAGACTGGCCTCTAACCTGAAAACTGCCTGGCTTGGTAGTTCCTGCCAGCTGTATAACCCCCACCGGTATAATCTTCAGGGTCACGGAGGAACACAAGCCTCCCCACCACAACAAGGTAGCAACAGAAGGGGAGGCCTTTTTCGTGTTTTTGTTTTTTGGTGATTTTGTTTTTACATCTTTTTTTAAATCCAGCCTGGATCCTCGACCCCTTCTCTGTGGCTCATGGTTCTGGCACCTCCTATATCAGTTCCTGGTTTGTTCTTTGCTTAGTTCTTCCCCTCTGGGTCATATTCATCTGATAAATCAGGCAACTGTGAGTTTGTACAGCTATTACCACAACATTTTCCACAAATGTTAGTGCAAGGGGGTCCATGTTTTTTGCATGTGCATCTCTTTGTGCTGCAGTCTTTCTTGCAACTACAGTGGACGTAACTATCAACTCCAAAAGTGCAGCAGTAAGTAAACATGATTTTAAATGGTATGGATCAATCTTTCTGCAAATGTAATGATTGAGCTGAAGTTTAGAGCTGCTGTGTGCATCATGCCATCCAGATCTGAAGCCCGGAAAATGCCGCTATAAAGTATAATGTGGTTATAATGTAACGCTATAGCCTAAAATGTAAGTGAGCATCTTATTTATGTATTTAATTTTTTTCGATTCAATTTTATTTATATAGCGCTTTTCACAATTTGGTACCTTTTAGACCTATGCGTATTGGTTTAGTCACAGCAGTGATTAACAAAAATTCGGCTAAGACCAGCATAAGCTGGTAACTGGTTTTTGCTGATTTAAGGTGGCAGTAGCTGGTTTAAGCTGGTCCTCCCAGCCTGGGAAAAAATTGACATGGTGTTGGCTCGTTACGCTGCTTGGCTGATCAGTCATTATTGGCATTAATCTCCCATCCAAAACATGGCACCCCCAAGGTTTTGGGTCCATAGGTTCACTTCCCCCTTTCCACTTCATCATTTGGTAAAAGACTCAACGACTATGGAACTTTGCAGCTGCTGACGTTGGAGGAAGAGATTGAGCTTCCACTGGAGATGAGTTCTGAGTTACTTTAATAAAGAATTGCCTGTTATCTCAGCATGTCCAGTGATTCATCCTTTTGCCCCCATACAGTGATACTAGAGCTTTTTCACCTGCAATGATGATGCCTTTTCCCACATTTTCCTGTGACTGGCTAAACACCTTAGCTTGTTTGAGAAAGCTCGTGTCATTCTTTACTTTTTTCAGTGCCATCCCTTTCCTATGCCAAATAGACGAGATGTAGAATTACAGCCTCAAAATGATTGTGGTTGGATTGTTTGAAGAGCTCGATGTGTCATCTTGAATGGAAAAAGTCTGAAATCATTTAGTTCCCTTTCAGTCGGTCACTACGACGTCACGTCGTGACCGACGAATTGGGAACTCGCTTAGAGAGACCAATCTGCTTCGTACTCTACTAAAACGCCAATGAACTTGGCATTGAGATATTTGCATAATGCTGGCGCCGCCCCGCCAGGTGCGTATATAAGCCACAGGTGCAAATATGGAAATTAGCTTTTTTCGCTTCGAAAGCCGGCATTATCTGCTACTGAGAAGCTACTCTCTGCTCTTCTGGGAACGGTTGCTGAAGTTGATTGACAAGCAGTACTGACACAGCGGACGCTCGCAGTATTCCACTGCTCTGCATCTTTTTTGTTTTGAGTTTAGTGTGTGCGTTGCCTCTCCCTGTGCGCATCATCAGCTGAGCACCTAAAGAGTGATTTCCCTAAAGAGTGATACGTGAGAGCTCTGTGTCTTTTTAAAGACAGCCACTCTCTCGTATATTCGGAGATCAGCGTCCTTTTCAGGATAGCTTTTCCTCCGTGCGATCTTGGATGCGAGAAGTACAGGGATTCCAGTGACGGTCACGAGCGCTGTCTTCGTGCTTGGGCATCGAGCACTCCGAGGCTGCGTTCGTGGAGAGCTTTTGCTCTCTCTGTGAGAGCATAACCCTCTTGGATTGCGGAGACGATTGTCGTTTCTACGGGAACGGCGTCCGCGCCTTTGCAGTGCTGAACGCCGCCATGGTGCGGCTGTCAAGCGCTCGCAGGACGCTCTTCGCATCACTACGCTGAGTAGGACGGAGGATGCGTCCTTCACCTACCGGCCTTCTCATCCTCAGCCGGTTGAGGCTCCGGTGGAGACTGCAGAGTCGTGTTCTGCGATTTCTGCCGAATCCATTGGACCTCCTTCTGGTCCCGTCACTTCTACAGCATCAGAGGGGTGCCCATTTTTTCCCTCCGAGGCGGAGTCGTCCCGGAGATGGCGGCCGTGCCCGCTCGAGCGGCGGAAACGGTAGAGTTGGAGGGGTTAATTCCTCTCCGCCCGAACCGTCCCTCCCACATGATTGGTACCTCGGAGCTGCCCGGACCTCTACGGTCCTCACCTCCTATGCCTGCCTTTCCCGACGGCACGAAGAGCTGACGTGATTTGCGGCCGTCTCGGCCGTTCAGCTTCACCCCTCATCTCCCTCACTAACGGAGCCGCTAAGGGGGATCCCTTCAGTTGAGCGGGGGGTTGCGATGCAGCTGCGTTCCTGGAGGGACCACCCAACCCTTCCCTCCCGTGTTTGTATAGACAGTCGTCCGGTTACGGGCGCTGCCCATCAGGCATGCGGAGACGCGGCTTCAGCCCTGCACGCATTAACGTACTGCAGGTTCACCAAACGAAGGCTTTAGAGATATACGAGGGAAGCCGCGACCTTCAGTCGTGCGATGTCCACCACAGTGTTCAAGATCGCCACCTTTGGCTATGTCTGGCTTATATGACGGAACAACTTCATGAATGCTCCTGTCTCACAGACCGGCCTCTTCGGCGAGCCCGGGGAGTCGTACAGCTCCGCTGCGCAGACTGAGGCGATCTCCTAGGTCGTGCCCCGGCGGATGAGAGCTGCCCTGGTCCACCAACGCCGGCTCCTCAGTCTGCCTCTCGCCGTCGGCGTCCTGCGGCGGCCACCTCCGTTCCCCTCCTCGGACCCCATCTCGGCAGCGCAGGGGAACCGGTCGTCAGCAGCTCGCCCCGCCCGCTTAGCCGCTTCCCGTGAAAATCGGGAGTTTAAGTGGCCAGAGACGGGCGACCCGGAGTGGCAGAGGATCACTCTTCAGGAGACAGTGATTCGCTCCTTCCCCCGGTAGAGGGTCGGGTGGAAAATCCTTGGTTTGCATATGTTCCACCGGCTGTCCAGCCGGTACCCACTTAACCACACATAAGAGTGCATTCCTCTTTCCTCTCCAGGTCTCCGGAGGATCGAGAGAGCCGTGGGCGTACACCTGCTCACTCTACCTCTCCTCTATCGCCAGCGGGTGTCCTGAGGAGTCCGAGCTCTCCACTGAGGAGACCGGACCACCAGCACCCTCATCGGAGTCTGCGCTCTCCGCAGAGGAGACCAGACGACCGTCACCCTCAGCGGGCTCAGGTCAGTGTCACACACACACACACATACTGTAGATGTTTATGCTGTCACAGCAGACGCACCGGCAGTCCTACCTGTCTCGCTTCGCTGCCCCACCGCGGGTACTTCGGTAGTGTCGTTAATTCTCCTCGTACGGTCCCTGGATGCTTCGCTTCAGTTCCCAGCCCGTCTCGTTGGGTTTTACGCACTATCCGCCTCGGTTACGAAATACAATTACCGGCACTCCCCCAAATTCACGGACATTCGTTTCACTATAGTGAAAGCGTCCGATGCACATGTACTGCGTGCAAAAGTCGATGTCCTGCTGGCGAAGGACGTTTCGAGCCGGTCCCTCTTACCGAGAATGATGATAGGGTTTTTCCAGCCTTTATCTCATAGTTCCTCAAAAATACGCTGTGGGTTACGACCGTTTTATTTACGCACTGGCTCTACAAATGTGATCCTTTAGGATGATACGCCGAGGCTCGTATTTCAATATTCAGATCGGTTTGCAGCATAGACCTGTAGACGTGTACTTCATGTGTCCATCTCCCCTCGCCTTAGACCGTTTTTCGCTCTGCGTTCATGGAGTGGACATACTAACACTAAGTACACCATTCGAGCTGTCTCTCTCTCCCCGTGTCTCCATGGAAGTGCTAGTCACGGCATTTAAATCTCCGAGAGAGAGAGCGTTGTTCGCATTCTGCTTATATTTACGTCAACTATAATGGCTCGTTCTTGGCAAACGTGCGCGAACACAGAGATTTAATGCTTCAGCATCTCGCTCGTTTAAGTCATCAGGTCAGCTGGGAAAAGAGCAACTTTGCCCCGTGCAGAGGATCCTTTTCTCAGTATGGAAATAGACTCGATCGATTTATTGGCGTGTTTTACAAGAGCGCGCAACCAGTCAGTTCTGACTTGCCTCGGTTTAATTCGAGGGAAGTACGCGGTCCCTCTGAAACAATTTCAGAAGCTCCTGGACATATGGCAGCAGCTGCGGCGTGACATCTGCTTGAGCTGCTTCATATGAGACCGCTTCAGCATTGGTTCTACGATCGAGTCTCGAGGAGAGGGTGGCGCAATGGCATACACTGTGTAACCATTACACCTGCGTGTCATTTCAATTTTACCCCGTGGTCAGACCCAGCATTTCTGATAGCAAGATATGCCTCTGAGTCGGGTCTCCTGGCATTCTGTAGCATGCGATGCCCCCAGCACGGGATGAGCAGCCACGTATGACGGGCTTGCAGTCTCAGGGGTGTGCATAGCACCCCAACTGCCGCGAGCGGTGCGCTGTATATCTGGGACTTGTACGCTCCGCTATGGAGATGCGAGGGAAGGATGTATTAGCCGACACCGACAACATTGCGACTGTTGCGTTATTTACCGTTAAGGGGGTTTTTGCGCTCTCGTCACCTGTCGCATCTCGCTCGTCATCTCCTCCTTTGGAGTCAGAAGCATCTGAGGTCCCTTCGTGCCATTCACTTTCCGGGTACGCTCAAATACAGCGGCAGACGCGCTTTCCCGAGCTGCGCGCCCCGGAGAATGGCGACTCCACCTCCAGACGGTCCAGCTAATTTGGAAGAAGTTCGGTTGTGCGTAGATAGATCTGTTTGCGTCGCCGGACGATACCCACTGTCGCCTATTTTATTCACTAACCGAGGGCAGCCTCGGCGTGGATGCGTTGGCATTATCTGCTACTGGCATTATCTGCTACTGAGAAGCTACTCTCTGCTCTTCTGGGAACGGTTGCTGAAGTTGATTGACAAGCAGTACTGACACAGCGGACGCTCGCAGTATTCCACTGCTCTGCATCTTTTTTGTTTTGAGTTTAGTGTGTGCGTTGCCTCTCCCTGTGCGCATCATCAGCTGAGCACCTAAAGAGTGATTTCCCTAAAGAGTGATACGTGAGAGCTCTGTGTCTTTTTAAAGACAGCCACTCTCTCGTATATTCGGAGATCAGCGTCCTTTTCAGGATAGCTTTTCCTCCGTGCGATCTTGGATGCGAGAAGTACAGGGATTCCAGTGACGGTCACGAGCGCTGTCTTCGTGCTTGGGCATCGAGCACTCCGAGGCTGCGTTCGTGGAGAGCTTTTGCTCTCTCTGTGAGAGCATAACCCTCTTGGATTGCGGAGACGATTGTCGTTTCTACGGGAACGGCGTCCGCGCCTTTGCAGTGCTGAACGCCGCCATGGTGCGGCTGTCAAGCGCTCGCAGGACGCTCTTCGCATCACTACGCTGAGTAGGACGGAGGATGCGTCCTTCACCTACCGGCCTTCTCATCCTCAGCCGGTTGAGGCTCCGGTGGAGACTGCAGAGTCGTGTTCTGCGATTTCTGCCGAATCCATTGGACCTCCTTCTGGTCCCGTCACTTCTACAGCATCAGAGGGGTGCCCATTTTTTCCCTCCGAGGCGGAGTCGTCCCGGAGATGGCGGCCGTGCCCGCTCGAGCGGCGGAAACGGTAGAGTTGGAGGGGTTAATTCCTCTCCGCCCGAACCGTCCCTCCCACATGATTGGTACCTCGGAGCTGCCCGGACCTCTACGGTCCTCACCTCCTATGCCTGCCTTTCCCGACGGCACGAAGAGCTGACGTGATTTGCGGCCGTCTCGGCCGTTCAGCTTCACCCCTCATCTCCCTCACTAACGGAGCCGCTAAGGGGGATCCCTTCAGTTGAGCGGGGGGTTGCGATGCAGCTGCGTTCCTGGAGGGACCACCCAACCCTTCCCTCCCGTGTTTGTATAGACAGTCGTCCGGTTACGGGCGCTGCCCATCAGGCATGCGGAGACGCGGCTTCAGCCCTGCACGCATTAACGTACTGCAGGTTCACCAAACGAAGGCTTTAGAGATATACGAGGGAAGCCGCGACCTTCAGTCGTGCGATGTCCACCACAGTGTTCAAGATCGCCACCTTTGGCTATGTCTGGCTTATATGACGGAACAACTTCATGAATGCTCCTGTCTCACAGACCGGCCTCTTCGGCGAGCCCGGGGAGTCGTACAGCTCCGCTGCGCAGACTGAGGCGATCTCCTAGGTCGTGCCCCGGCGGATGAGAGCTGCCCTGGTCCACCAACGCCGGCTCCTCAGTCTGCCTCTCGCCGTCGGCGTCCTGCGGCGGCCACCTCCGTTCCCCTCCTCGGACCCCATCTCGGCAGCGCAGGGGAACCGGTCGTCAGCAGCTCGCCCCGCCCGCTTAGCCGCTTCCCGTGAAAATCGGGAGTTTAAGTGGCCAGAGACGGGCGACCCGGAGTGGCAGAGGATCACTCTTCAGGAGACAGTGATTCGCTCCTTCCCCCGGTAGAGGGTCGGGTGGAAAATCCTTGGTTTGCATATGTTCCACCGGCTGTCCAGCCGGTACCCACTTAACCACACATAAGAGTGCATTCCTCTTTCCTCTCCAGGTCTCCGGAGGATCGAGAGAGCCGTGGGCGTACACCTGCTCACTCTACCTCTCCTCTATCGCCAGCGGGTGTCCTGAGGAGTCCGAGCTCTCCACTGAGGAGACCGGACCACCAGCACCCTCATCGGAGTCTGCGCTCTCCGCAGAGGAGACCAGACGACCGTCACCCTCAGCGGGCTCAGGTCAGTGTCACACACACACACACATACTGTAGATGTTTATGCTGTCACAGCAGACGCACCGGCAGTCCTACCTGTCTCGCTTCGCTGCCCCACCGCGGGTACTTCGGTAGTGTCGTTAATTCTCCTCGTACGGTCCCTGGATGCTTCGCTTCAGTTCCCAGCCCGTCTCGTTGGGTTTTACGCACTATCCGCCTCGGTTACGAAATACAATTACCGGCACTCCCCCAAATTCACGGACATTCGTTTCACTATAGTGAAAGCGTCCGATGCACATGTACTGCGTGCAAAAGTCGATGTCCTGCTGGCGAAGGACGTTTCGAGCCGGTCCCTCTTACCGAGAATGATGATAGGGTTTTTCCAGCCTTTATCTCATAGTTCCTCAAAAATACGCTGTGGGTTACGACCGTTTTATTTACGCACTGGCTCTACAAATGTGATCCTTTAGGATGATACGCCGAGGCTCGTATTTCAATATTCAGATCGGTTTGCAGCATAGACCTGTAGACGTGTACTTCATGTGTCCATCTCCCCTCGCCTTAGACCGTTTTTCGCTCTGCGTTCATGGAGTGGACATACTAACACTAAGTACACCATTCGAGCTGTCTCTCTCTCCCCGTGTCTCCATGGAAGTGCTAGTCACGGCATTTAAATCTCCGAGAGAGAGAGCGTTGTTCGCATTCTGCTTATATTTACGTCAACTATAATGGCTCGTTCTTGGCAAACGTGCGCGAACACAGAGATTTAATGCTTCAGCATCTCGCTCGTTTAAGTCATCAGGTCAGCTGGGAAAAGAGCAACTTTGCCCCGTGCAGAGGATCCTTTTCTCAGTATGGAAATAGACTCGATCGATTTATTGGCGTGTTTTACAAGAGCGCGCAACCAGTCAGTTCTGACTTGCCTCGGTTTAATTCGAGGGAAGTACGCGGTCCCTCTGAAACAATTTCAGAAGCTCCTGGACATATGGCAGCAGCTGCGGCGTGACATCTGCTTGAGCTGCTTCATATGAGACCGCTTCAGCATTGGTTCTACGATCGAGTCTCGAGGAGAGGGTGGCGCAATGGCATACACTGTGTAACCATTACACCTGCGTGTCATTTCAATTTTACCCCGTGGTCAGACCCAGCATTTCTGATAGCAAGATATGCCTCTGAGTCGGGTCTCCTGGCATTCTGTAGCATGCGATGCCCCCAGCACGGGATGAGCAGCCACGTATGACGGGCTTGCAGTCTCAGGGGTGTGCATAGCACCCCAACTGCCGCGAGCGGTGCGCTGTATATCTGGGACTTGTACGCTCCGCTATGGAGATGCGAGGGAAGGATGTATTAGCCGACACCGACAACATTGCGACTGTTGCGTTATTTACCGTTAAGGGGGTTTTTGCGCTCTCGTCACCTGTCGCATCTCGCTCGTCATCTCCTCCTTTGGAGTCAGAAGCATCTGAGGTCCCTTCGTGCCATTCACTTTCCGGGTACGCTCAAATACAGCGGCAGACGCGCTTTCCCGAGCTGCGCGCCCCGGAGAATGGCGACTCCACCTCCAGACGGTCCAGCTAATTTGGAAGAAGTTCGGTTGTGCGTAGATAGATCTGTTTGCGTCGCCGGACGATACCCACTGTCGCCTATTTTATTCACTAACCGAGGGCAGCCTCGGCGTGGATGCGTTGGCACACAGCTGGCCGCGGGGGGTGCGTAAATACGCATTCCTTCCAGTGAGCTTTATTGCACAGACACTGTGCAAAGTCAGGCAGGACGAGGAGAGCCTTTTATTAGTCGCCCCGTACTGGACGACCAGGAATTGGTTTTCAGAGTTAATGCTCCTCGCGACAGCCCCTCCCTGGCGAATTCCCCTGAGGAAGGACTTTCTTTCTCAAGGAAGGGGCACATTTTGGCACCCGCGCCCCGACCTGTGCGATTTCCATGTATGGTCGTTGAGCGCGCGCAAGGTTTAGGTGATTTATCGCAAGCGGTATCTAACACCATCGACGCGGTACGAGCACCGTCCACAAGACGGGCTTACGCGCTTAAATGAAACCCTTTTTCGTCACCTGGTGCTCTTCGCAACGCGAGGACCCCAGAGAATGCTTAACATTGTGCTTTTATATATCTTCAACATAGGTTAGATGGTAGGCTGTCACCCTCCACCATTAAAGTTGATATCGCCGCTATTTCTGCTCATCACTCGCTTATTAACGGCAGATCAGTTGGCAGCATGATTTGGTTATTAGATTTTAAGAGGCGCTCGCAGGCTAAACCCCTCGCGCCCTCCCTCTATTCCTCCTGAGACCTGTCCATGGTGCTGAAGCCCTACTACAGGTTCCGCGTTCGAGCCTTTGCAGTCTGCGAGTCTGAAGTTTTTGTCAATGAAAACTCTGACCCTGCTAGCATTGGTCTCCGTGAAGAGAGTAAGGAATTTACATGCATTCTCTGTTGACGATTCGTGCCTTCAGTTTGGTCCTGCTGTCTCACTGAGACCCAGACCAGGCTACGTGCCCAAAGTTCCCACCACTCCCTTCAGAGATAAGGTGGTGAGCTTGCAAGCGCTGCTCCCCGGAGGAGGGCAGACCCAACCATGGCTTTATTTTGCCCCGTACGAGCGTTACGCATCTACGTGGATCGCACACAAAGCCTCAGGACCTCAGACCAGCTCTTGTTTGTTATGGTGGCCAGCAGAGAGGGAAAGCTGTCACTAAGCAGAGGATGTCTCATTGGATAGTTGATACTATCGCCCTTGCTTATAATCTGCAGGGCATTCCTTGTCCATTTAATTTGAGAGCTCACTCTACTAGAAGTGTTGCCTCATTTTGGGCATTCGCTCGTGGTTCCTCGCTAACAGACATCTGCAGAGCTGCTGGTTGGGCGACACCTAATACGTTCATTAGATTTTACAGTGTTCGTGTCGAGCCTGTCTCCTCTCGTGTTCTTTCCTCGTTAGGGGAAGCACAGAGAACAGGCTCGCAGGTCGGCTTGCAGCCTCCGACTGCTGCTCCAAACTGAGCTCAGTATGGAAGGCCATCAAGGCAAAAACGCGTAATAATTTGTTTTGCCTTCCTCTGCTGCCTTGGCAGCCTGATGTTGCGGAGCATCCGCTGCCAGCCTCTCACTAGCTGCATCCTCGCGAACCTGTGTTTGGCTCGGGCATCCACATTGCGTCCCACCGGGTTCCTTTGTGAGTATTTTCCGTGGGGTTAATCCTACTAGCCCACGTTTCCCTCAGCAGAGCACTGCTTTGCTTACACAGCCACAGCTGTCATTTATACCTCAACTACGGTTGACTTTCGCCCACCAATAGCCCTTAACGGGGCGGTGGCTTCCGCAGCGTCCCTATACCGCTCAGATAGGGCGCTTCCCAGTCGCTGGCACTACTGTGGGGTTAAAGGAACATCTAGTGCCCGGCCTTCTGCCTTAAAACCTAATTCTCCTTATCCTTAAGTGGAACCGGAGGGCTTTACGCAGACACTGGAAGAGGTCAGCCCTCAGTGGCGTTTTGGTAGGGATTCCCAATTCGTCGGTCACGACGTGACGTCGTAGTGACCGACTGAAAGGGAACGTCTCGGTTACGTATGTAACCCTCGTTCCCTGAAGGAAGGGAACGGAGACGTCACGTCCCGTCGCCACAGGGCTGCTCCCTGCTGTTTATCGGCCGGTCACACTTTCCGGCTTTCTCAGCGAAATGAAGCTAATTTCCATATTTGCACCTGTGGCTTATATACGCACCTGGCGGGGCGGCGCCAGCATTATGCAAATATCTCAATGCCAAGTTCATTGGCGTTTTAGTAGAGTACGAAGCAGATTGGTCTCTCTAAGCGAGTTCCCAATTCGTCGGTCACGACGTGACGTCTCCGTTCCCTTCCTTCAGGGAACGAGGGTTACATACGTAACCGAGACGTTGCTTTTAAATAAAAATCTATAATATGGTATAGGTTTTCGTTCCCTAATTAAAATGTAAGTATGGAAAACAATCAATTACACATTCTTAATAAAAATGTCATTTAAATTCTGAAACATAAGAGGATTTTATATAAATTGTTTCAGCACTGACTCATAATAGTGCCCCAACAAAATAAATGGCCAATTGCACTGCATTGTAATGAATGTATTTTGTAATGCAATTTTTTTTACCCATATCAATGCTGCAAGGAAACCTCAGGTACATTTATGCTGTTATACTAGTGACCTTAAGAAAAAAGGAATCAGTCTTTCTTGTGTTTTGTTAATAAATTTACTGTATTGATCTATTTTTTAGCTTAACATGCATTTAAATTGTACAGATTTTGCTAGTGCTGCAATTCAGATTGCTTTAGTGAGGCAATTTTATCAGATGAATATAACCCAGAGTGGAAGAACCAAGTAAAGAACAAACCAGGAAATGATATGGGGGTGCCCGAACCAAAAGCCACAGAGAAGGGGTTGAGGATCCAGGCTGGATAAAAAACATAAAAAAATGTAATAACAAAAACACACACAAAAAACACAACTCTCCCCTTCTGTTCAGGCTTGTGTTACTCCGTGACCCTGAAGATTATACCGGTGGGGGTTATACAGCTGGCAGGACTTACCAAGCCAGGCAGTTTTCAGGTTAGAGGCCAGTCTAAAAGCAGCAGGATGATTGGATGAACATTGGGCTGATATATTTATCAAACATATGAATGATGTTTCTGCCTATGCAAATTAGGACATATTAAATAAGTGTAAAGCTCATGTGGATATTCAAATTCATTTCAAAAGAAACTTGTAATACCAAAAAGTTACTTTTGGGTGTATTTTGGGCATATTCGATTAGTGTATAGCTCATATGCATATTAAATTTAATTTTCAAAGCAACTTGTAATACAAAAAAATTTACTTTTCATGGGTACTTTCATTGTGTAAAGTTTCATTTTGATAGGAGTAAAGGAAAAAAATAGCCCCATTGGGGTGTATTGTAGTCTGGCCTTATTGGCACACATTTCGGATTGATGAGAAATTAACATATTTCCTCAACTAGGATTTCTTAGGACTTTTAGTATGTTGTTCTGGACACCTCATAGAAATGATCTATGCTGAAAAAAATTCTTTTACAATTACTTCTATTTTTTGCTCCAAAATGAGTTAGTTTGCCTGGACTATATTGTGCATTCTTCGCATTTGCCATCCTGATCTTCCAAAGGATGCTAGAACCCTCCTTAGGACTAAGACAAAGTACAATATTCTAGAAAGAGCTGGGGGACAATACCACTATTTTGGTATTCTGTCATCACTTAAGAGTACACTGTCTAAATACATACACACACTGGAAGACAGTTTCAGTTTGAAGTTACAAATTAACATTGATGGACTTCCTTTGTTCAAGAGCTCTAGTCTGCAACTGTGGCCCATTCTTGGACTGCTACTGAATGTTCCAATGAAAGAACCAGTTGTGATAGGTTTGTACTGTGGTTCAAAGAAACCAAGCTCAGCAACAGTGTTCCTTAAAGATTTTGTAACTGAGTTACAACAGCTTGAAAAAGGCTTTGACATAGAGGGAAAGACATTGAAGCTCGAGTTGGACACAGTCATTTGTGACACACCAGCCAGGTCATTTGTTAAAAACACAAAGAACCATAATGGCTACCATGGTTGTGACAAATGTTCTCAGCCTGGAAAATACATTAACAGACGAATGACATACCCATGTACAGACTATGCTCTAAGGACAGATGCTTCATTTGAAAGCATGGTTGATGAGATGCATCATCATGAGGGGCCACATCCATTCAGTGGCAGTAGTGTTGGCATGGTTTCAAAATTCCCTCTAGATTATATGCATTTGGTTTGTTTGGGTGTGGTTAAGCGTTTGTTAACAATTTGGCTCAGAGGTCCTCTTAATTTTAGAGTACCTGCAAACATAACTGAAAGAATGTCTGCTAAACTAGTAGAAATGCGTCCCTATATTCCTGTGGAATTTGCTCGAAAGCCCAGATCGCTGAGGGAATTAGATCGCTGGAAGGCCACGGAATTCAGGCAGTTTCTGCTGTACACAGGACCTGTAATGTTGAGTACCTTTCTGGACCGAAATATGTACAACAATTTCATGCTACTCTTCTCTGGTATTGCTATTTTAGTATGTCCTAGACTATCCTGCCACACACAGTATGCTCGCACCTTGCTTCGATCTTTTGTTTCACACTTTGGGGAAATCTATGGCAAAGATCAACTTGTTTATAACGTACATGCTTTGGTCCATTTGGCAGATGAAGTACAACAACATGGTTGTCTTGACGCATTTTCTGCATTTCCCTATGAAAGTTACCTACACAAGCTAAAAAGGCTTGTCAGAAAACCAGACTTTCCCCTTGCCCAAATTATTCGTCGATTGTCCGAAATGAGAAGTTCTGACACTCCTTTAAATGGTGCCTCTCTTAAAAAACAGCACTTTGTTGGGCCACTTGTAGAGGGATTGTCAGTGAAAGCACAGTATGGTGAGATGGCATGTGACAAGTGGACTGTCAAAGTTTCAACCGGAGATAATGTGTTTGTCATTGGAAACGAGATTTGCATTGTTCATAACATTGTGGAATGCAGTGATGGAATGTACGTAGTGTACAAAGAATTTTCAAAGAAATCTTTGTTCTTCACTTACCCATTCAATTCTGATTTTCTGAATATCTATACCATTTCAGAAACATCAGATTTACTAAAGTGTGTTAAAGCTTCAGAGCTTGTCCAAAAATGTGTTGTTTTACCTCATAGGGATGGTTTTGTGGCCATACCCTTATTTCATACATTTTAGGAATATCTCCACAGTTAAAAGGTTTAGTTCACCCAAGAATTACACATTTTACTAATTTTATGATCATTTACTCACTCTAATGTTTTTCTTATTATTGGGTGAACTGAAACTTTGAGGTTACAAAGGCTTATCAGTTTTTCTTTTTCTATAATAAGCAGTTAAAAAGTAAGCTATTTTCAACTTATTCATTCTTGGCTTAGTCTTTTTTCCTGGGGAGAATTGTAGTGGTAGTATTGATCATAGTTTTAGTTGTAGCTCTTGTGTTCTTATATTATTAGCAGTAAGAATGGATGCGGTTGCACATTAGTTTTGACTGGACAGGTGTTTATGTTCAAAAGACCAGACACAGTGACAAAAAATGACATCGCCATGCATCACAACAAACACTGCTGTCTAAAACTGGATAACAATTAACTGTAAGTACTAAACTTTACTGTAAGTTGCTTGTTCAATGTGTTGAAAATGTATTTATTTATATAGCAGTTTATACAATAACTATTGTTTCAAAGCAACTTCACAGTAAGTTGACAGTTCATTGTTGATTCAGATTTTTTTTCTGACCAGCTTACATCTTGTTTTAAAAGTGACCCATATGCAATTACACCATGCACCTAGTGAAATAACCCAAGGTAGTCGTACTGACCCGGAAAAGCATATGCTGGAAAAGAAAGTAAAAACAGCGCGATCAGCAAATCTCACATTTCACTGAAAGTCTCATTCACTAATAATTGCGTACACCAGGGGTGGGGAACCCTGGGTCCTGGAGGGCCACTATCCAGCACAGTTTAGCTCCAACCCTAATCAAACACACCTGCATTTCATTTCCAAGTAATCCTGAAGGCTTTGATTGTATCTTTCAGGTGTGTTTGATTAGGGTTGGAACTAAACTGTGCAGGACAGTGGCCCTCCAGGACCAGGGTTCCCCACCCGTGGCGTACACTATTCATATTTATATACACACATCTCACGAAACTCACAACACACACATGCGCCGCAGCAATAATTGATTAATAATTACGGCTATAGACCAGGGGTGGGGAACCCTGGTCCTGGAGGGCCATTGTCCTGCAGAGTTTAGTTCTAACCCTAATTAAACACACCTGAAAAATCTAATTCAAGTCTTCACAATTACTTGGAAATGAAATTGAGGTGAGTTTGGTTAGGGTTTGAACTAAACTCTGCAGGACAGTGGCCCTCAGGGTTCCCCACTCCTGCTATAGACGGTTTCAGCAGTAACAACACAAACAAGCGGCTGTCGCGGTCCGCACGTAACTTCCAGTAAACTCCGCTAAGAATAAATAACAACAAAGTTCTTTAAAGGTATTTATATAACAAGCAAAAAACAACACATAGATTACCTAGGAAACAAAAACATTTGTTATTTTCGACGAGGCATTTGTTCAAAAGATCAGTTTCGCAACTAGTCAGACCATTAAAAAAACGAAACCGGAAGTAAAGTTTGGATCCAGACGTGTATCACGTGCGTCTGATGAAACCGTCTATAAAATGTATTTGACTAATAACAATTGTTTCAGAAATTCTTAAAAAGTGAAGTTAAATTTCTCTGCTGCTGTTTGTTTGTTTCCTTCTCTGTTAAGGATGTTCCACTTAATTGAGTTTCTGGTCAGCAAAACTGTAGCAGTAGTGCCACAAAAGTGGTGCAACGATGGAGTTGTCTATTGGCCAAACTACAAAAACGATGAAAGAGTAAACAGGGCGGTGAAAAATTCAGAGGAACCTGGACGTGACTGGAAAACATATGATGCTAGAGTTATTAAGTCATATGGTATGCTATTTTTATTACAATAGATATTGTAAGCAAATTTCAAAGTATTTTGCTGGTATGCTATTGGGAAAAAAATCATTTTAATCAGTCTTATATTGTTCTGTTGTCTATATTTCTGTTCTTTTTTATTTGAAGGTCTATTGAAGTTTAACATGTAGGCCATTTCATTTTTAGATGACTACTTTGAGGCACGACAACTCTTAAAGAAATCTCTGATGTGTAACACATCAGATCTACAGTCTGAAGAGGAAGAGGAGGAGATTCGGCCAAAAAGAAGGCCAAAGCCTATGTTAGTGTTCATATATTATCCTTTTATGTTCTATATTAACTTTTACCATTAACATTTTCTACATTAACTCTAAATTATATTTTTGAGAAAATGTAGTTTTATTATATGATAAACCCGACAACCACCACACAGGTAAAGCCAGCTGAAATATAGTTAGTCAGTTCAATATAGTTGAAAAATAGTCAGTGTGTTAACTGGTTTTTCAGCGACACCATTTTCAACCAATAACACTGATTTACAACTTAAGTTCTTAGGCCAATGAAAATATTTATGTAATTATTAATACGAGCATCTGCAGATCAAGATGTTAACTGCTAGTTGTTTTTTTCCAACCCATTTTACAGTCATTTCTTGGGAGACTCTGATGAGAGTGAAGAGGAAGGTGCTCCTAAGAAGAGAGCCAGGGGTTCAGGCAGACTCTTGACACAACCACCAGCTCCCGTTTTCTCACCACCAGCTCCTGTTATACCATCAGCTCCTGTTATATCACTACCAGCTCCTGTTGTTCCACCAGCTCCTGTTATCTCAACAACAGCTTTTATCCGAAGTAGCGACACAACTGCTCCAACTCCACCCATTTCACCACCTCACTTTTCACAGAGACAAGAAGAGCAAACTCCTTCTACAAGCAGGGTCTACAGACCTACCTGGCAAGGGGGAAGATGTGGATCAGAAAATATTGCCTGCTCTGGTGAGCAATACCTCATTGGATTTTAGACTCAAATAGTGTTTATTTTGTCAGCTATTTTTATATGTATTCTTAGTCCTGTGTCAAATTTACTTTTTAGATTTTACATATTTCGTCAACCTTACCCTGGTTTTGTTTAGTTCTTTTTTTAATCAACTAAATGGATGGGCATTTTAATCTAGTGTTATTCAATAAAAACGTAGACACATTTTTCTAATGCTGTATAATGGATAAAATGATAATCACTTAATCAATCATTTAGTTAAAGCTCACATAACACACGCTGTTTCTGCATTTCTGATGTTAATCTGGAGTACCTATAGAGTAGTATTACATCCTTTATATCTCCGAAGAGTCTTTAGTTTAATCAGATTTATAAAAGAAAGATAAGCATTACCGAATCTTTCCGAAAACGTACGAAAAAAATGGAGGAGGAGCTACTATCGTGGGAGGAGCAAGGAGTCATGCAACATACAACACTGTTTAACTTATGATTTACTACATGTTCGTGTCATTTTTATAATATGTACGCACCTATTTCCAACATAAGACCGAAGTCTTACTTACCGCATGCAACTCATGACCCGGTTGAGAAAATCCAGCGCATCAAACACACGAGCAAAACTCCGCTGCTACCCCGGATAATAAACTATATCCATTGTTTTCATAAGGCTGCTTTCTTCTCCTTACATCCGAAAACACACTTCTTCTTTCATGACATTGTTGACTTTTAAAATTAAACAAAGCTGTATCGCGTGATAAGATGTTTGTAAGTTCTAGCGTCTCCCGCTGATTGACGGTTGGGCGGGGTTTTCGGGGGGAAGTGCCCACATAAAAAAGTGATACGTATAGAAACCCCTGAAACGTCAGCTGGACCCGTAATTGAAAAAAAAATTCAGAAACTTGTACGAACCCTGTCGAAGTGCATTCGGCACAGAAATACTCTGTAACAAGCCCAACTGCTTTTTTGACACTTTGCCTACGTTTAGCACGAGAAAACAACTCTATAACTGTGTTAACAAATCAGAATGCATGAAATACCATTGAACCACCCCTTTAAAGCTTTTGTTTATGTTCGCTGATCAATGTTTACATGTATGGAAGCCGAGAGGACATGCACCATTATTATTTTTTGCTTGCTTGTTTTCTCATGATCACAACTTAATTTCTTGTGATCTCGAAATAACGAAAGTTGTTTTCTCGTGATCACGACTTAATTTCTTGTGATCTCGAGATAACAAAAGTTTTTTTTTCTCTTGATCACGACTTAATTTTCTCATGATCTCGAGAAAACAAAAGATGATTCTCGTTCTCCTGACATGATAATCCAAATGTCATAATGTAATTTCCTGTCCATAATATTTAGTCAATTTTTGAAGTGGACTGCTAATGTATATGAGTTGGGGTCTTCGCCGTTACCACACGTGTAGCTAGTGTAGATAGACTTAATAAATAAATAAATTTGGACGGGTTATGTTCATGAAATTAGGGACCATCTCTAAAGTACTACTGTACATGTTTCTATCTTCAATAGTATTTAACAGTTTATTTAAATAAATATCAACAATCTAAAAAGTGTGCATTATAGCTGACAACCACATAAACACGTTGGTTTTGTGACTGTTTGTTGACTTTCAGTCATTCCATTTAAATGCTGTTAAAAGTAGAAACGTGTTTTGAGTAACTTAAAGACAGTCCCTAAATTCACCACTGTAAAATTGTAAATATTGACAAATCTATTTCAGCTTGAGCGAATCTCTGATCCAAGTAAAATCTCATTTGTTCATCCATGCTAGTTTAGCAAAATATGCTACAAAAATATGATACAAACACAACAACACGATCTATCGAGTACACGTAAGCATTAATCACATCTCAAGAATGCAACTTTTGTTATGTCGAGATAACGAGAAATTTAGTCGTGATCACAAGAAAACAAGCACGCAAAAATAATAATAGTGCATGTTCTCTTTCAGCTTCCGTATACATGTGAATAAAAACCTAAATTAAATTCTTGGGTTTCTATAAAAAAAAAAAAATTGTGTGTGTGCGTGCGTATATAAATATATATAATATTTCCATCTGTTCAGTAAATAATTGTGCCTTAATGAGTTGACCAATGCAGAATGAAGTTTATTTATATATAACAAACTGTTTTCTTTCCTTTTTTTACAGCTGCAGAAGTCCACATAATGAGCTTGCTGGAAATAATAAAACATCAACAAGAGCAAATCATATCTAAAGTCAATTATCTGACAAGCAAGTTGAACCCGACAGGCCAAGACATGGAAACGCCTGACATCCCAGTTGAGTTTCCATTAAAATCAATGGAAGAAGTGGACAATATTGAGGAGTGGCTAAAAAATCCAGCAAATAATCAAACCAAGTCTAATGTGGTGAGTTGTTTTTACCAAAATGTTAATATGGTGTACATTGCATTTTCACAGTGTTTTAATGATAAAGTGCCCCTTTATGTTATTTTCATATTTCCTAATTTTGAGTCGATTCATTCTTTTGGGAGAAAATAACTTTATTAATCATGGATTTACAACTTTGCAGAATGTTTACATTCACAAACAGCTATGTATGTCAGAGTCCTGCACGCGGGCAACCAGCTAATATTTGATGTAATGGGTGGAATAATATTTACGTGTGCGGTGCAGTTGCGGGTCAGAGGTGGGGTAGGCACAAGTGGGCTGCGGGTCCAATAGCCAAGATTATTTTGACTCAATCCGGCACATCGTAATGCTGTGATTGTGTTCACGCTCTGTCTGCAGACCGTTAAAGGCTTCTGCGCGACTTGCACCTGAAGCAATGCATCTGATTGACAACTATTGTGATTATATTTAAAGGAAGCACGCTTTGCTTGCGTTCTGTATTTAATCTATTTAAAACAAACATTAAAATGTTTTTGCCTATTTTAATGTTGGTAAAAAGAGGAGCAATTTACACTGCAGAGTTTCAAAGGAGGTGCATTTAAGTGCAGTGTGAAAATATATCCGCTAAAATATTTAGTATAAGGCTATAAGCATTCCATTATATAGGCTTACTAAAACACTGTTGTTAGCTTTAGGCTACTTGCAATGTGTTTAATGCAATCAATGTATAATCCATTGGGGAAAGAGGTCCGGCTTCATAATGTGCATGACAGATATCTCTCTCTCTGTCTCTCTCTCTCTCTCTCTCAACATGATGCGTAATGTTTACTGCTACTTACATTACATGAAAAAATAAACAAATGTTTGGTCCATTTTGTTTGGGAAATTTAATGCGGTCGCGGTTTTCATGTCAAGCGGGTTGGTTATGGATTTAAATGTCGGGTTTGTTGTGCTGTTAATAACGCTGGTGCGGATATATCAAACATGACCCGTGCAGGACTCTGACGTACACACGGCATTAGAGGGAATATTCAAATGCCATAATAGGGGCACCTTAAAATTACGATCATTTGTTTACAGTGCATGTTACCTTTAGGGTGTGCAAAATATTTTTTATCAGCCATTTTGTAAATGTTTTGAATGGTCTTCCAGACAATCAGAAAGTCATATTGTTATGCCTAAAATAAAAACAGACTTTTGTTATATTTTAGATTTCCTCTCTGGCAACTATTGGGGGCCATGACACCAAACGTGTCACATGGAACATGCTTTCCCACATGTTCCATGACGATGTTGGGAGGAGGATCAATTGGAAGGGAATGAATGGGAAGAAATCGTTTAATCTGATGGAGTCCAAGAAGTTACTTCTGTGTAAGTGAATGTATTAAATATTGTCTGGCTAAAAAATATAAGCTAAAAAGTTAAACTTATCCTTTACACTAGGTACATTATGTAACTTTTTTGTTTAAAATTTAAAACCTCTATGTAAGAAACAAGTACATGAATCCAAAGTGTGTTTTTGTCTCATCCTTAATCACCTACAATACACCTATATAATTATAAATGTTAATTTTCAGACTATTTTAGATTGTGTGGGATGCCAACCGCAACGGAGTTTCCTTAAACTGCATGACTCCCCATAAAAATAAACAATGACAAGTAGCTCTAGCTACAATGTTCTACTGCAAGACGCATACGGTTCTGTTTATTAACCACTAGAGCACCAAAAGTTACAGTGTATCTATAAATGTCAGATTGTACACTTTTGTTTTAAATGCAGTGGTTATGTCTATCCTTTAAAAAACAACCTGGTAGCGCTAATGTAATTTCATGTCATTTAATGAAAATCTGCTTGTGTATTACAGGTGCTGTGAGAAAGAGCCATGTCTCCCGTGCCGCCACTGATGACGAAATTACGAAGCATGTAATACGGTGGTTCAACCTGGCTGCAGATAGGGGAAGCTCGAGGAGCCGTCCCACTGTCAGCATCCTGACCCAAGAGTAGTTTTTTTAACCTGACCCAAGATTTAATGTTCTTTTTCATTTAATGAAATGTTTTTCATTAAATAAAACTATGTTCTTGGTACAATTTATGCTTAAATTTTATTTTTCTGTAATGTCTATTCAATCTATACACAAATAAAAAAATAGTATAAGCTACATTTATAGTCTGTACCTATTTTTTATAGTTTTATATTGTTACTTTCTAAAAATGATGGTTTTCAAGTGTTGAATAATTTCATGTTATTATTATTAGGCACATTGATAGATAGACTGGATTGCTCTATGAGCTCAATGTAATGTTCCACCATTAAATTTTATATATTTATGTAGAAACTAGCAGAAAACTAGTTTTGACTGAAGGATCAGACCAAAATGACCCACTAATACACGGGTCCAGATCGGATCCGCGGCGGATCCGCTGCTTCATAAACGGATCCAGATCGGATCCTCCGCGGGTATGCTGCTTCATCAGCGGATACGGGAAGGGTCTGCCGCGGATCTGCTCTGGATCCGCAATCCTTATCTGCTCCGGATTTGCTGCGCTGTGCAAGTGGACTCCGTTCCGGACGCGCTTCGCGGATCCGTTCCGGAGCTTAAGATACATCCGCGGCAGATCCGTTCCGGAGTCAGTTTGCTATCTGGGCCATTTCGCTAAGCCATGTGAATCTCCATTTGTCTTTTACATTGACCTCCAATATGAGCCTTCCTGCATTAAAAGTATGTCCATGCTTAAAGTTTTACCTCAGCTTTACACAGTCAGAAAACCCGGAGTGGATCCTGAGCGAAGTGATTACAGAACGCTTACAGTAGAGAGAAGAACTTGCTTTGGCTCCACTCCAGGCTTTGAATACAAGTCATCTTTATGAAAAGTGAATTTAAGAATTTTGCATTTGACGGTAATCTGTCGTGCGACTGAGAACTTTAATCCATGGTCTAACGTAAGACAGAAAATATAATTATCCTCCTGTACAAAATTATTACCAACTCACATTCCTTTCTTCTTCCCCGTGATAAAGAAATCACTTAAACTGAGCTGCTGTTGTCTTTTCATCTTAACCTCTGACGACCTGTCACCAGCTTCAGACCCCACTAGCCGTTGAGGGAGGGGAGCGGCCCGGTGACAAGACGCTGTGTTGCGCTTTCAAAATAAAAGCATGCGAGTCAAATATTTTTCTCCTCCGCACTATAATTTTTTTGGGGGGGACAAATGTGACTCTCTCCAATATTGGAGGGGACACGTCCCCTCCATCCCCCCCGGTTCCTACGCCCTTGCAAGTTTGTGTTATTTTTGGTATCCTGTGTTTGTTTCCCAGTTCCGTGTTAACTTCATCATTGTTTTCATCTGTTTTACCCCCTTGTGGGTTTTTGTGTTTGTTTAAATAAACCTTCCGTTTTTTATTTACGTCGTGTCTGCGTTTGGGTTCTCCGTGTGCAGCATCCCTCCTGCAGTTGAGTTCTGCCTTTTGGTTCTGATAACGTCACGTTATTATTTTGTAAAATAACTTTTAAGAATCAATTCTTGACCTTTGTGAATTGATTCAGAATCGTACACATCATGATGCATCAAAGAATACATTTTTTTTCATAGTGTTTATAATGGACAAAATGTTGTGTGACTCTTCTTTGTTTGTCTTCTGTGGACTCCCGGTGAGGATAAATGTCTTGTGTGTGTTGTCTACACGGTTATGTAACTTAAGTCAGTCAGGTGTGTAGGGGAAATCTAACAACACAACATCATAATTATTCATGAGACTGCTGATGTATCTGCTTACTGATCAGGGCCCAGTTCCCCAAAATGTTCTTATCGCTAAGTAGTTCTTAACCTATTCCTTAACCTCTCTCTTAACTCTATGGCACGATTCCCAAAACGTTCGTACGCTAAGTATATCTTCTGTAAGTCACACTTTCGTAAGGTTGGTCTGGACCATTCGTAAGCTCTCTCTTAGCGTTGTTTGAGGGCAAAATGCTATCACTGCAGTCTTTAAAAATCAGCACAGCGCAGTACAAGTCAAACTATGGTATGTTATCAATGATTTTATGTTATGGACATTTTAAGACTTAATAAAATATGTTTGCAATGGATACAGGACTATTTATGCAGTTGACTTTATTTGGTATCAGAACTAATGAATCAAAGACGGCGCTGGTGTTTGTTCCTCATTGAAGTCTGTGAAGTTCCCTCTATGTTTATAGCGTTTTCATTATAATTTATTTAGAAAGATTAAAGATTTCAATTGGTTATACTAAAAAGCAATAATATTTTTGTGTCATTACCTTATTTATTACATGGAACAGGAAAGTTTATTCACATTCACATTTTTTTCACATACATATATTCATATAAACTTAAGATGAGTATGCATGTGAACTGGTCCCCAAAGAAGCTATCTAAAGCTTATAATAGGGGGCCATGACAAGCCAGGGGAGAAAAAAGGAAAAAAGAAAAAGAAATGTGTGGCATACATATAATACATTTCATACATCACATTCATACAACAAAAGGAAGGAGATCCCATTTAACAGGTACAATTTTGTTTAACAGTTTACCTTAAGGTTGAGAAGTTTATACTGACATACATGCAGAGTGAGAAATAGTACGTACATCAGGAAGATGTGTACAAGTTTAGTAGTTGTTTCTTGAGGTTTTGTTTAAAGGAAGAAATAGAGCTTAAGATTTTCAGACTTTCATCCAGCTCATTCCAAATCTGCGGTCCCCGGAACACTACACTCATACCAGTTCTTTTTAATCTCCGTTTTTTACCAGTAATGATATTCCTGTTTCTAGTGAGGTAAGTGTGCCGGGGATGGTGGATTGGAACAAGTTCACATAGTCTGCTATTCAAACCAAAGACCACCTGATACATAGTACATGCATTGTGAAATATATTATATTCAGTTAGTCTTAAAAGACCATACCTAAAGAAAATAGAGCGAGTTGACGCATTGAAATCAGACCATGATATGGCACGAATCATTTTTTTTTGTAGAATTTCTAATTTTTTTAAATGACTAGAATAAGTATTGCACCATATAATATTGCAGTAATTTAAATGTGGTTCAAAGAGGGTTTTATAAAGAATAAGTAGTATTGCGTGGGGAAGCAGGTGTCTAAGCTTAAGGAACAGACCAACATATTTTGATAGCTTTTTTGTTAAGATATTCAATATGGTGTTTAAAGTTTAGGTGATCATCTATAAAGACACCCAGGAATTTAGTCGTCTTCACTCTTTTTATTTCCTCTCCCCTTATTTTGATCGTGAAATTTGAATCCTCGAAATTAAGTTGTTTTTTATTTGGACAAAATATTATGTAGTTGGTTTTACTAACATTTATGGATAGTTTATTTACTTTGAACCAATTATCCACATTCTGAAGTTCTTTGTTGAGTAGTTGTTGAAGTTCAAATTCATTTTTGTGTGATAAGAACAAGTTAGTGTCATCTGCAAAGATTACTTTGTGAAGAGTCTTTGAGGAATTTTCCAGATCATTAGTGTAAATAATAAAGAGTAGAGGACCTAATATGGATCCTTGTGGAACACCATATTTAATGTATTTGTTTTCTGATGTCTGTTCGTGGATAGTTACATATTGTTGCCTCTGGTGTAAGTAGCTCTTAAACCAATTCAGTGGTTGGCCTCTAATTCCATAATGATGCAGTTTGTACAGTAGTATGGTAAAGTCGATGGTATCAAAAGCCTTTGAAAGGTCTAAAAATACACCGATACCATATTCCCCCTTTTCAATTGCATCATTGATCTTTTCAGTAAGATCAAGGATCGCCATACAGGTGGTGTGTTTTTTTCTAAAGCCATACTGAGATGGGTTGAGTATGTTCAGTGTATTAAAATAATTAATAAGTCTATTATAAACCACTCTTTCCAATATTTTGGAAAGAGTTGGTAAGATGGATATGGGACGATAATTTGTTATGTCATTTTTATCACCAGATTTGAAAATTGGAATTATTTTTGCAATTTTTGTCATTTTGGGAACAGTTCCTGTAAGCAGTGAGAAATTAATACAGTGTGTAAGTGGTTCAATTATTTCTTTGGCAATACTTTTTAATATTTTACTGCTAATTTCATCTTCTCCAGCAGAATTTGAGCTCTTCAGAGCCATTATGATATTAAGCAGTTCAGTCGCGTCTGTAGGCTTTAGGAAGAAGGCATTTGGATAGTTGCCTGACATATATTGTTTGTAAGAGACACTGTGTGGTTGAGTTATATTTTTTGAAAGATTAGCCCCTATTGATGCAAAGTAATTATTAAAATCATTTGCAAGATCAGTTTTATTAATTGTGTCTGGGAGCACAGTGTCTTTATGGCCCCTATTTAAAACATTATTAAGTACTTTCCATGATTTCTTGGAGTCTCCCTGCGAAGTTTTAATAAGTTCCGAATAGTGACTAGATTTACTTTTCCTGATTATATATACCAGTTTATTCTTAAAAACATTGTATTTAGTTTTATTCTCTATATTTGGTTTTTTAACATATATTTGGTAGAGTTTATTCTTTTGTTTGATGGAGTTAAAGATTGCACTTGTTAGCCAGGGTTTGTGTTCTACCCTACTGCGTGTAACAGTTTTTATAGGAATGGAGCAGCGAATAGAATCTGTTATTTCATTTACCAGGGAATCATATGCAGTGTCAGGATCGCAGCAGCAATAAACAGTGTTCCATGCTTTAGCTTGCAGACTTGCCTTAAGTTTATGCAATGTTTTATCATTTACTACTTTAATTTTTACCAGTTGACATAAAGGTAAACATTTGTAATCAAGATTAAAGTATAATATTATTGGGTAATGATCAGTTATATCAGAAAGTAAAGCTCCTGATTCAAGCTTAACATTTCGTATATTTGTGACCAGTGGCGGAGCCAGAGGGCTATTTGGGGTGGCAATTGCCACCCCAGACGAAGTCCTTGCCACCCTTGTTGCCACCCCGCTGAAAACATTACACTGTTTGATTTTTACGAACAATTCTCAAATCTCCCAGCGGACGTGAATGCATCCTTCAGCACGCACAAGCGTGCTGTTGCTGCTATCTTTTCATTACGCTTGTTCGACTTCATGTGGCACCACAAGAACCGACTCCCAGATGACATCAAAGCTCTCGCGGTACTTTGACGTATTCCAGCTGGCGATTCTTGCGGCGCCGCATGACGTTGAACAAGCCTATTGGTTAAGCTGACATGAGCTCCTTGGTGCTCCAAAACATAACGCGGCAGCACGCACAAGATCGATGAAGAGCGTATTGCTGGTATGTACGGCTTTTATTGGTATTAAATTAAACGAAGTACTGTTTTAACGGGAAGTAAGGAAGACATTGCACTGTAGTGCTTAGCATTAATACTTCAATGAGCCTTACTAGTCTTGTGAAACTGACTAATACGGTCACGCCTGCGTGAAGATGCTTAAAACAATAAAAAACATGTCGTTAGCAAATGTTCAGCAACAATCACAGACATTAGGTAGGCTTATTCATATTGTCACGTGTAATGCAGCATATTGAACTTAATAAAACCACCGTGGATATAGTACAGGGATGTAAACAGCACGCTTTTCGGCGCCTCGCGCTTTTTAAATGTCAGTTTGGGTGACTT
Source organism: Misgurnus mizolepis (assembly GCA_025389145.1). Classification (NCBI taxonomy): domain Eukaryota; kingdom Metazoa; phylum Chordata; class Actinopteri; order Cypriniformes; family Cobitidae; genus Misgurnus; species Misgurnus mizolepis. Next base: position 1,865,296 of record JAIFKI010000007.1, read on the forward strand.
GGGTCTGAGAGAGTTAGATTATAATTTCAAAAAGTCATCTGAAGACATTCCATAGCTTAATGTGAGGGACAGAAGTCTATTTACATTATTACATTGAACTTAAATGGAAACTCGTTCCCTCCTCCCTTAACATAACTTGTCCAGACGTCTGTAAGCAATTTTCCTTGTGTTGTCAAATAGGCTAGACCTCAATATACTCAGATTTTTTTGTAGTGCATTGTTTTAATATTTGTATAATTAGTAACTGTGTACTTATGGTAAATAATAACAAGCAAATTGTTCAAAATTTTGGTTTCTTCATGAGGTGTGTAACTATAGGGACAGTGAAATTACCAACTTCTTTCTAAAGAAGCAAAAGTCAGGTGCAGATCAGGGCCAAACAGATCCCAGTTGTTCTATTTTTGCTGTATCCTTAAAGCAGACATATCATGCTTTTAAATCTGTCCTTTTTACATATAAATCATCTATTTGTGGTCTATGTAAAGCGAAACTGCAATGCTTGGGTCTGAATTCCTCATTATTATAGCCCCACAGGCCCCCTTTCTACCCCTTTTCTGATGTGCATCTGAGAGCAACTCGTTTTGGTACTGTCTTTTTAAATGCACGTCATACCCTGCCCCCTCTCCAGGTTGCAGAGGTGACACTCGGTTAAACTCCACCCCGTTCGGCCATTTTTGTAGTTTTATAGCAGAGATACGATTATCTAGCTGCACAGAAACTTTTTATTTACTCGTTATTGACAAAATGTCAACAACGGAAGACTTGTCCATCCAGCCTTATATGTTCGCGCCAGAGTCGGAAACGGACTGAGAGGAAAATGAAGACGACGAACCTGCAGAACAACGTCTTCATATGGAGGTATCGCAATGGTGTGAGGCTGCAGCCTCCGGAGGTCGCATATCTAGGCTGCATACGTCATCAAGACGGTCTTATTTCAGAATATTAACAATTATAAAGTTTACTATTATTCTTAGTTAATCGTAAGTTGTTGTAATATGCTCATGACTTGCAAATGTGATGCTCAGTTAACTTAAACCAGGCTTGATGCCCAAAAGCGATCTCCGCAGGCTGCAGCCTTCGGAGTGAGAAACAGCACTGCTAAACCATGACCACCGTGTACTTTACTTTTTTACTTTAAGTTATAAACTGCTTACCGAAGTGCTCTGCAGTCTGCTCGTCGTCTCCAAAGAAAGAAGTAATTGACCCCTCAATCAGACGAAGTCTATCGGCAATTCCTTCTTTATACTGGCGGAGATTGGTGAAGTAGTTATCCTTAAAGTGCCTCGGGCACACAAAAATGACTTTACCCACAGATGTGAGTACATTTCTTACGCTCTCGTAACTTCTGCATCCTTGAGCTTGGACTACAATATCGCAGCGAGAAATATAAAATGGCGGATTGCTCGTAGTGTTGGGCTGGAAGTCGATGTCCTTATTTAGCAGTTCCGCTGCAAATACTGTGACGTAATTGTTCAAAAAACGTAATAGATAATAGAAAAATCAGAACCGGTTGGAAAATATGACCAAAACAGAATATAAAGATATCAACAAAGCACCTGAAGAGACTAATTTCAACTTGTATGTACTTATAAACACTACAAATATACAACAAAATGCATTTAAGAGCCAAGAAAGTGGATTTAGCATGATATGTCTCCTTTAATACATATATAATTGTGTACATTTTGGAAAATAAACAACTTTAATTTAATCTATATACATTTTGTGGAAAATAATTTATTTTTTAGTGTAATTGAACACTTTGTATATTGACCCCCCAAAATAATTGTCAGAATCCTGCCGGATCCTGTTGGTATTTTAGTCTAGTTTAGCATGGCAGGGTTCTGACAGTACATATGTTCTATGTGGGAGATGTGTGGTTGTAGTATTGGTTTATTTCGACCACGCATTTCCCGGGTCTCGTCACTTTTTCCCCGATCCCTTACTCGTGATTATTTTCAGCTGTATGTAATTTACTTTCTCCCTATTTAAGAGTCCTTGTGTTTGTTGTCCAGTGCACGTTCGTCTTGTTTTCATGCCTTGTCCCATGCTTGTTTCTTGCCCTGTCGGTTCCAGTAAGTTTGTGTATATTGTAGTCTTGATCTGTTTTGTGTTTGAAAAGTTTAATGTTAGTATTGTTAGTTTAGTGTCAGTTTCGTGTAGTGCTGTTGCCTTTGTCTTGTTTTGCCCCCTCGTGGGTTTTGTTTTCCTGTTTATCCCCTGTTTTTTGTAATAAATTCCTTTTTTGTTACGTCCGCATCTGGGTTCGTGTTTTGTGTTCCCCGATTCCTGACAGAACGAACGTGCCAGAAAAGAACCCAGTGGACATGTACACCGGTACTCGCCTGGCGAGACGGGGAAAGGGTTGCCGCCCCGCATACGAGTCGGGTTACGAGTCTTATGACCCGCTCGTATGCGGACCCGTAGCCAACGTCAGGTGGAACCCGACCCGAACCGCCGAACCCCATCGACTCCCGCCCATCCGGGAAGGAAGGACCGTCGGGATGTGAGGGTTCGGCGACCCTGAACTCTCTCCTCTGGCTCCAGAGAGCCGCTCCCCGCCTCCGTCCCTTCGAGGGAAGCGTGAGAGGAGGATCTCCTGGGAGTCTTCGTCTGGGGGGTCCTCCTCCGACTTAAGAGCACCACCACATCCTCTATCTGCTCCGCGACCTCGAAGGAAGAACAGGAGGAAGGGGGATCTTACCCAGCCACCAGAGCGGCCAGAGCGTCTAGAGCGCCCAGAGCCGTCGACGCAGCCGCCAGAGCGTCCAGAGCGCCCAGAGCCGTCGACGCAGCCGCCAGAGCGTCCAGAGCGCCCAGAGCGCCCAGAGCCGTCGACGCAGCCGCCAGAGCGTCCAGAGCGTCCAGAGCCGTCGACGCAGCCGCCTGAGCGTCCAGAGCGCCCAGAGCCGTCGACGCAGCCGCCAGAGCGTCCAGAGCGCCCAGAGCCGTCGACGCAGCCGCTAGAGCGTTCAGAACGCCCAGAGGCTTCGACGCAGACGCCAGCGCAGCCCCAGCCGTGTGCGCCGCCAGCGCAACCCCAGCCTTGTGCGCAGTCAGCGCAACCCCAGCCTTGTGCGCCGCCCGCGCAACCCCAGCCGTGGGCGCAGCCAGCGCAACCCCAGCCGTGGGCGCAGCCAGCGCAACCCCAGCCGTGGGCGCAGTCAGCGCCACCCCAGCCAGACTTTGCCATTTTTGGCCATGGTCATCCCTGGACTCTCCCGAAGTCCACCCAGACTCTTTCCCCACCCTCCCACCCTGGACCACCCCCTATGAACTTTTGTGTTCCCCCACCCCCCCTCCCTTGTTTATTATTTTTATTGTCCCATCCCAATCCAGTCATTGTTATGTCTTGTTTGCCCCTAATGTTATTTGTTATGTTTTCATGGTTCATGTCATGTATGCAGTCCGTCTTGTCCCGTGTTTAGTGTTCCCCCTTCGAAGGCGTCTAGTAGCCGCCTTTTGGAGGGGGGCGTACTGTCAGAATCCTGCCGGATTCTGTTGGTATTTTAGTCTAGTTTAGCATGGCAGGGTTCTGACAGTACATATGTTCTATGTGGGAGATGTGTGGTTGTAGTATTGGTTTATTTCGACCACGCATTTCCCGGGTCTCGTCACTTTTTCCCCGATCCCTTACTCGTGATTATTTTCAGCTGTATGTAATTTACTTTCTCCCTATTTAAGAGTCCTTGTGTTTGTTGTCCAGTGCACGTTCGTCTTGTTTTCATGCCTTGTCCCATGCTTGTTTCTTGCCCTGTCGGTTCCAGTAAGTTTGTGTATATTGTAGTCTTGATCTGTTTTGTGTTTGAAAAGTTTAATGTTAGTATTGTTAGTTTAGTGTCAGTTTCGTGTAGTGCTGTTGCCTTTGTCTTGTTTTGCCCCCTCGTGGGTTTTGTTTTCCTGTTTATCCCCTGTTTTTTGTAATAAATTCCTTTTTTGTTACGTCCGCATCTGGGTTCGTGTTTTGTGTTCCCCGATTCCTGACAATAATACCTTGCCACCCCTTTGCCACCCCTGTTTTAAAAGTCTAGCTCCGCCACTGTTTGTGACAATATTGTCTATAACAGTTGTAGAAGTATTTGTGACTCTAGTAAATATATTTATAGTTGGAAAAAAAGAAGAAGAGTGTAGTATATTAATGAAGTCAGTTTTGATTGCATCGTCCTTGGAGACATCAATATTGAAGTCTCCAAGGAGGACGCAGTCTTTATTTAATTTATTTATATATAGTCAAATTTCTTCAAGTTTGTTATTAAAAATGTTTAAATCAGAATCTGGGGGGCGGTAAACTATGCCCACAATAATGCTTTTACCTTTGTCACTTTTTATTCCAATAAAAAGAGAGTCTGTATGATTGTCACTAACAGCAAGATCGCAAACATCGGCATGCATATTCGAACGTACATAGAGGCATACCCCACCACCAGATCTGCCAAATCTGTCCTTATGATATAATTTATAGCCTTCAAGGTTTAGGGCATCTATGTACGATTGGTCATTTAACCACGTCTCACTACAACCAATTATGTTAAAACAGCATTTAGTGTTTGAGAGTAGGGAGACAAGCTCATCGTGATGTTTATTCAAGCTTCTTATATTTAAGTGCAGAAATGAAAAATTATTTGCTATGTTCAGGCTTTTTACATGCTCAGGGTCATAATATCTACAAGTTATGTTGTTTTCAACATCAATACAGTGATGTATATCATCTCCATCATATGTCAAGTCTTTAAATCCCATAAAGGTAAAACAAAGACATTTTCCCAGGATCACACAAAATGAGACAAGCAAACACACACTCACACACACACACATACACAAATGCAGCCACACACAAAACAAGCATACAATACGAACAAAGGGAGAAGACCTCTTTACAAGAGCCATTAGAATAACGAAAGAAAAAAAAAAAAATAATAATAATTTTGAAAACAAGAGCACTCCAAGCGCCTGCCCGTCATTACATCCGAAAGATAATTAATTGGCTGTATGAAATAATTCAACGTCTACATTTCAATCAATATCCAAACAAAACAAGTAACAATCAGAGAATTTCCAATCACATTCCAACATGATAGGCTACTTTGGATAGTAGGAAATAAGCCTCAGAGTACTTTCATTGTGTCCACTCACATTATCCTTTACAGGAGGAAGAAGCAATGCTGTTATTCCATGATCCAATAAAGTGATCCTCCTATTTCAGAGTTCACGGATAGAAAATTATATAACCCAAACAGGGGGTCCTACCTCTCCAACAAAGACACCCCCCTTCAATTCGGCTGGATCCATAAATAAGAAATGTAGGTATATACTAGTCCTTGAGTGTAGTCAAATATTCACGTGCGTCAGCTGGGCTTCTAACTGAGCGGCGATCTTCTCCGTGTGATAGGCACAGTATTGCAGGAAATTTCATATTGAATCTGATGTTCTTTTTAATCAGCGCCTCACACACCTCATTAAAGCCCCGTCGTTGTTCACGGACAGCTGGGGATAAATCTTGATAGATGTAGAGCTTCTTATTTTCTAACATCAATGACCCCTTGGCTTTCACAGCACGCATAATCCTGTCTTTGTCGCTGGGATTGTGTAGTTTTATGATAATCGCTCGCGGTCTATCATCCTGCTTGGGTCCAACACGATGAGCCCGATCAATCTTCACCTTGCTCTTCCCGGCCTGAAGGCCCAATAGTTTCGGAAGCATAGATTCAAGGAATATTTTCGGGTAAGTCCCTTCAATTCCTTCTTTCAAATTCAGGATTTTGAGATTGTCCCGACGACTTCGACTTTCCAGTTCGATCACTTTGTCGTTTACTATTTTCAGCTGTGTTTCCATTACCGTCACTTTAGTTTGGAGTAACTTAACGGAATCTTCCACAGTGAATATCCGCTCTTCTGCCGATTGAAGTCTCTGCTCATTTTGTGCCACTATGATTGTGAGTTTATCAGTAATTGTTTTTAGCTTATCGTCCATTAGTGTAGAAATAACTTCAGTTAATTCAGCAATCAAGGTAGCATTTTCAGCCCTCGGCGTCCCCATGCCTGTTTGTTCTTGAAGCGACCCGGAAACTTTTCCTTTCAACTTTTTCTTCTCTCCTCTAGTAATACTAGGAGCCTCCATACGCTGTACTGTTACTTTAGACTATATTACAACTTGCCCATATAAATGCCAATAAATACCATTTAAAGCGCAGTTTTGTTTCTGCAGACTAGTGATGGTCAACCCGGATCTTTTTAAGGATTCAGGTTATTCTGAGTCACTCACTAATATGATCCGGGTTGTGCGAATCACTCGAGTCACTTGAGTCACTTGGTCAAAATCTCCCAATTCCAATCGCTAAGTCATACTAATGCCAACCAAGCAACTCGGATCACGCGTGCAGCTACGAGTTTATGACTCCTCTGCTCACAAAAAAGGGCTTATGTGACCTGAGGAACTCGTAAAAAACATGCATGCCCGTGGTAACATTATCAATAACATAATTGTAAAAGTTTGGTGTGTTTAGTTTCATTTCATAACGACAAATATATCAACACCACATTTAGAAGATGTCAGGCTTGGTTGACTTGGACGTGAGAGGAATGTGTCCTGTTTCAGATTGACTTAAAAGATCCACGATAGGCTTCGGTTAATCTTGTGAGTGAGTCCCAGACAGAGCCGCTCGCCCGCTCCTGCACGGGTCCTGTGAGTGAACCACTCACGTCACTCTGAGTGACTCAGTCAACAAGAGGAGCCGTGTACGTCCGTCGGTGGCGGATCTTTCCAGCAGCACTGCTGCAGCAGTCCTCGTATTTAAAAATGTTAAACATTTGCAGCTTCTACCCAAAACATTGTGCCAGTCAAATATTTCAACAGATTAGCCTACATGAGTCAGTGGGTTAACAACACGAGCAAGGCTTGTTTCTCCTAGCCCAGGATTCAAGCTCCATGAGTTACTTGAGTCACTCTCTGTGTGAATCCCCGAGCTGCCGACCAACTCATTGTCGCGCGCACGCATCCCTTTGTACTCGGACTCGGAGCTGCAAGAAATAATGATCCGGAATAGCAGCTTTTGGTTCACTCGGTACCCCCAGTCGACATTTGGTGATGTAAATTAACTCGTTGTTGCAAGTTATAGAACCTATGGCAGCTTATGTAGAGTTATTTGTTGTAATTCTGTTGTAAACATTTGAAGAGCTTTGTGTTTGATACAATTTCTCATTTTTAATGCAAAATCTGAGAGGACTCAACTGACTCGGGTTAATGGTCACTAAGGACTCATGGTTCTCGAGTCATTTTAGGGATCGGGTTAAATGATCCGAGTTTCGGGTGACTCGCTCATCACTACTGCAGACGAGCAGGTGCTTCAGGAGTGTTCACCTATCCCGCCATCTTGAAATTATCATGTATTCTATTATACAATTTTTTTATATTTCATATTTGACAGTTTTATGCCTTTTAACATATAGCTCTTTTTTCTCTACTGTTTGTTTTAAAACTGTTATGTTTTCATACATAATAAATATATATTATACATATAATATGATTCATACTGTAAAAATAATTGACTTACAATCAAAAACAGTCAAGATACATTACATAAATGCACACATATACATCTTAGTAGCCATTAAAACTTTCAATGTATATAAAGAATAAACGTATAATGTGCTAAAAACGCTATAAAAACACTACACTAAAGGGAAACATAGGGAACAGACTTCCACACAACACCGGTAACCACGAAACAATTTTTTTTTATTCGTCAACCCTTAAACCTTTTGACATTTTGCCTGACGTGGCTAAATTAAAAAAAAAAATTGCCTCCCAAGACAACTCATGAAGTGAAGTGGAAAATCGATCCCTGAGCGATCGATCGCAAATAATTCAGCACCTTCACTTGGGACAGCGACATTGTTACGCCGAACTTAGAGGCAGGGTGTTAAGAAGCTTCCTAAGAGACACTTCGGGGGAACACACTTAGGAACACAAACAACTTTGGTAAAATATATCTTTTTGAGTCTTCTTAGCGCGCTAAGAGTGAACGTTATCAGGGAACCGGGCCCAGATCCTTTACAGTTTAGTGTGTTTTTTTTCATACAGTTTATGTTAAACTAAACCTCAGTACATGTGTGACTATCAGAGAGATGATCTTACCACAGTATCTCCAGTTTACAGTCAGGATTCTTCAGTACATCAGAGATCAGCTTCACTCCTGAATCTCTTAGATTATTATTATCAGACAGATCCAGTTCTCTCAGGTGTGATGGGTTTGATCTCAGAGCTGAAGTCAGAGCAACACAACCTTCATCTGTGATATCACAACTATACAACCTGTAGAGAACAGAGACACACAGTTTGTTCACACACAGATCAAATCTACAGTGAGTTGAATTTGTTTCTCTTCCTGTCATCATTTAGTGTTTATGAACATTTTCATTTTAGTTTCATTTATGTGTGTTTGTGTTTTACTGAAACACATCAGTGAGATTTACAAGTAAATGAACTTCATCAGTTTATGTTTATATTAACAAGGTGATTTATTTTTTATACAGTAATGAAATCAGATTTCTCTCATCAGCCATCATTAAATTTTCTCTTATGTTTTTATTTCTGAATGATTTTTGTTTTTTTACTTTTGTTCATAATTCAATTTTAATGTTTTATGTTTGTGACTTTCAGTAAGAGTTAAAGTGTTGTGATGAATGTTGAATAAAATCAGCTTCAGTTATCAAATACATTACTGAGATTAAATTAAAATACACCAATCAACATTTAAAGTGGACCAAAACTTTTTATAAATGTTGTCTTTGAGTTTTGAACAATACTTGTCTGAGGACATCTTAGGGTGTTTTCAGATCTGAGTCTATGTTTCAGAACCTGTTGCTTTTCTCCTTGGTTCAGTTTGTTTAGTCATATGTGAACACGGCAGGAGCGGACTGCTTTAGTCTATGGTCACAGCAGCCACAACTACCAGATGAAGATCAATTAAACACTCCCAAGAGGTTCACAACAAGATTATAATATGCCCGGGATATGTTGTGCTGTTGGCGGAAGGGGTGCTGGCTAGCAATTTTGGGCCCTATGAAAGAATAAGAGGTCGGGCCCCCACCATACCCATTTCTCACCAAACATACAATCCAACCTACTGTAGCTATTCAAAATCTTTGTCTGTAATTTAATAATACAGAACTATTTATTTTGCTATTGTTTTGACCACAATTAACAGTATTTATAGATACTTACAATGTCTGCAGCTAAGATAATTTATTGCGCAATGTAAATGTAATTGAAAAATACAGTACAGTAATCAAATAATCAGAGAAAATGCAACATTATTAAACATAGATTAAATATAATTGTAACCATGCCTGTGAAAACCCAGCTGAAGTATTTCTTTGTGATTTACTGTTTTCTACATAAAATCATCCTACATAATGTAAAGAACATTTTGTGAAAATATGAACTTGATATATTTAATATTGACAGAGTAATGTCATGTCAGCGATTGAAATCATAGTGAAATTAATGCTTGAAATTAAACTGTGATGCTTTTATCTCACAAAAAGATTTGAGGCTTTAGTCTGATTTTCAGAGACCGTCTCAGTGACATACTGTATACTTGAGCTGTTACACACACCAATAACATTGTAACATTTAAAAATGGTGAACAACAACAATGCATCTTTTCTATACAGTTACCTTATGCCTCAAATAAGACTGGGTCAACAATGCTTGACCAAAGCTTGTATCATAATTATTAGCATTATTTATAAGGTGAATAAAAGGTTTCACACACCAGCAGCTACACTAAAGCAAAAATAACAACAGATCATTAACGTGAACTCGAGAAAACAGCTATACTCTTAACGTAAATGATTCTTCAGACTGTTTATTAATCAACAGGACTCTAAAATGAAATGAAGGACAACTGTAGATAAACGTCTCCATCTCTCTAACAAACTACAACAACTATAGCAGATTACGACAGATTGATTTCTTAAAGCTGTTGCAAGGTGAGAAGCTTTAATAACTGGACTAGTTTAGCCTTTGTTGCATTTCAGTTTTATCACAATCAACTCTATTCTCGACTGCCTAAAAATCCTTCATTGGCATATTGTGTAACAAAACATTGTAGTGTGTAACCGCTAGCATTTCTAGTTTATGTTAATTAGGTTATACGGGCTATGTTAATTAAAACAGCTTATAAGGGCTGACTTCGCGTTAGAATCATAACACAAAACAGGGAACGTAAATCACTTTGTGTTTTTTTAAACTGGGGTGAACAGAGCGAAGACTTTACAGTGGAAAGAAAACTGCATTGTATTGCTCCAGCGTCACATTGTGTAAACTGCATTTATAGTAAGGAAGTGCACATATGCAGATATCATAGAAATTAGCATTAAATACACACACCTTGTTCCCTTTCAGTCGGTCACTACGACGTCACGTCGTGACCGACGAATTGGGAACTCGCTTAGAGAGACCAATCTGCTTCGTATACTACTAAAACGCCAATGAACTTGGCATTGAGATATTTGCATAATGCTGGCGCCGCCCCGCCAGGTGCCTTTATAAGCAGCAGGTGCAAATAGGGAAATTAGCTTTTTCGCTTCGAAAGCCGGCTTTATCTGCTACTGAGAAGCTACTTTACTCTGTTGGGATTTGATTGCTGAAGTTGGTTGAACTAGCAGTATCACAGCGGACGCTTCGCTTATTCCACGGCTCTACATCTGTTTATTGTTTTGAGTTTAGTGTGTGCGTTGCCTTCCTGTGCGCTCATCAACTAAGCATCTGAGTGAATTTCCCTAAAAGAGTGATACGAGAGAGCTTTGTGCCTTGTTAAAGGCAGCCACTCTCTCGTATATGCGGGGATCAGCGTCCTTTTCAGGATAGCTTTTCGCCCGTGCGATCTTGGATGCGAGAAGTATAAGGGTTCCAGTGACGGTCACGAGCGCTGTCTTCGTGCTCAGGCATCGAGCACTCCGGGGCTGCGTTCGTGGAGAGTTTCTGTTCTCTTTGTGAGAGCATAACCCTCTTGGATTGCGGAGACGACTGTCGTTTCTACGGGAACGCTGTCCGCGCCTTTGCAGTGCTGACGCCGCCATGGTGCGGCTGTCAAGCGCTCGCAGGGCGCCCTTCGCGTCACTACGCTGAGTAGGACGGAGGATGCGTCCTCCACCTACCGGCCTTCTCATCCTCAGCCGGTTGAGGCTCCGGTGGAGACTGCAGAGTCGTGTTCTACGATGTCTGCCGAATCCATTGGACCTCCTTCTGGTCCCGTCACTTCTGCAGCATCAGAGGGGTGTCCATTTTTCCTCCGAGGCAGAGTCGTTCCGGAGATGGCGGCCGTGCCCGCGAGCGGCGGAGACGGTAGAGTTGGAAAGGTTAACCCCTCTCCGCCCGAACCGTCCCGCCCACATGATTGGTACTTCGGAGCTGCTCGGGCCTCTCGGTCCTCTCCTCCTGTGCCTTTCTTCCCCGACGGCACGAAGAGCTGACGTGATTTGCGGCCGTCCGGCCGTTCAGCTTTCACCCCTCACCTCCCTCACCAACGGAGCCGCTAAGGGCGGGGACCCCTTCAGTGGAGCGGGATGCGTTCCTGGAGGGACCACCCAACCCTTCCCTCCCGTGTTTGTAGACAGTCGTCCGGTTACGGACGCTGCCCATCAGGCATGCCGGAGAGGCGGCTTCAGCCCTGCACGTAATAACGTTGCTGCAGGCTCACAAAGGATTTACCAGGGAGGCCGCGACCTTCAGTCGTGCGATGTCCACCTCAGTGGTTCAAGATCGCCACCTTTGGCTGTTTCTGGCTGACATGACGGACGCAGACGAGAACAACTTGAATGCTCCTGTCTCACAGACCGGCCTCTTCGGCGAGCCAGGGGAGTCGTACAGCTCCGCTGCACAGACTGAGGCGATCTCCTGGGTCATGCCCCGGCGGAACAGAGCTGCCCTTGGTCCACCACGCCGGCTCCTCAGTCTGCCTCTCGCCGTCGGCGTCCTGCGGCGACCACCTCCGTTCCCCTCCTCGGACCCCATCTCGGCAGCGCAGGGGAACCGGTCGTCAGCAGCTCGCCCCGCCCGCTTAGCCGCTTCCCGTGAAAATCGGGAGTTTAAGTGGCCAGTGAAGGGCGACCCGGATTGGCAGAGGATCACTCTTCAGGAGATGGAGCTCCTTCCCCCGATAGAGGGTCGGGTGGAAAATCCTTGGTTTGCATATGTTCCACCGGCTGTTTAGCCGGTACCCACTAACCACACATAGAGTGCATTCCTCTTCCCTCTCCAGGTCTCCAGAGGATCGAGAGAGCCGTGAGCGGGCACACACCAGCTCACCCTACCTCTCCTCTATCGCCAGCGGGTGACCTGAGGAGTCCGAGCTCTCCGCTGAGGAGAACGGACCACCAGCACCCATATCGGAGTCTGCGCTCTCCGCAGAGGAGACCAGACGACCGTCACCCTCAGCGGGCTCAGGTCAGTGTCACACACACATACTGTAGATGCTTATGCTGTCACAGCAGACGCACCGGCAGTCCCACCTGTCTCGCTTCGCTGCCCCACCGCGGGTACTTCGGTAGTGTCGTTATTTCTCCTCGTACGGTGCCTGGGTGCTTGGCTTCAGTTCCCAGCCCGTTTCGTTGGGTTTTACGCACGATCCGCCTCGGTTACGAATCCGGCACACCCCAAAATTTCGGGCTTTCGTTTCACTGTAGTGAAAGCGTCCGATGCACATGTACTGCGTGCAAAAGTCGAGATCCTGTTGGCGAAGGAGGTTCGAGCCGGTCCCTCTTACCGAGATGATGATGATGATAGGGTTTTTCCAGCCTTTATCTCATAGTACCCAAAATACGCGGTGGGTTACGATCGATTTGATTTACGCACCGGCTCTACGAAGGTGTTCTTTTTGGATGATAACGCCGAGGCTCGTATTTCAATATTCAGATCGGTTTGCAGCCTTAGACCTGTAGACGTGTACTTTATGTGTCCATCTCCCCTCGCTTTAGACCGTTTTTCGCTCTGCGTCGTGGGGTGGGCATATTAATACGAAGTACACCATTCGAGCTGTCTCTCTCTCTCCGTGTCTCCATGTGCTAGTCACGGCATTAAAATATCAGAGAGAGAGCGTTGTTCGCATTCTGCTTTTTTCTACGTCGACTTATAATAGCCCGTTCTTGGCAGACGTGCGCGAACACAGAGAGTTAATGCTTTGGCATCTCGCTCGTTTAAGTCTTCAGGTCGACTGGGAAAGAGCAACTTTGCCCCGTGCAGAGGATCCTTTTTCTCAGTATGGAAATAAGACTCGGTCGACTAATTGACGTGTTTAACAAGAGCGCGCAACCAGTCAGTTCTGACTTGCCTCGGTTTAATTCGAGGGAAGTACGCGGTCCCTCTGAAACAATTTCAGAAGCTCCTGGACATATGACAGCATGCTGCGGTTGTGACGCCGCCCGAGCTGCTTCATATGAGACCGCTTCAGCATTGGCTTACGATCGAGTCTTGAGGAGAGCGTGGCACACCGACATACACCGTGTAAACATTGCACCTGCGTGTCATTTAAATTTTTCCCTGTGGTAGACCCGGCATTTCCGATAGAAGATATGCCCCTGAGGGGTCTCCTGGCATTCTGTATATTGCAATGCCCTCAGCACGGGATGATCAGCCACGTATGACGGGCTTGCAGTCTCAGGGGTGTGCATAGCACCCCAACTGCCGCGAGCGGTGCGCTGTATATCTGGGACTTGTACGCTCCGCTATGGAGATGCGAGGGAAGGATGTATTAGCCGACACCAATAACATTGCGACTGTTGCGTTATTTACCGTTAAGGCGGTTTTGCGCTCTCGTCACCTGTCGCATCTCGCTCGTCATCTCCTCCTTTGGAGTCAGAAGCATCTGAGGTCCCTTCGTGCCATTTACATCCCGGGTTCGCTCAATACAGCGGCAGACGCGCTTCCGAGCTGCGCCCCCGGCGAATGGCGACTCCACCTCCAGACGGTCCAGCTAATTTGGAAGAAGTTCGGTTGTGCGTAGATAGATCTGTTTGCGTCGCCGGACGATACCCACTGTCGCCTATTTTATTCACTAACCGAGGGCAGCCTCGGCGTGGATGCGTTGGCACACAGCTGGCCGCGGGGGGTGCGTAAATACGCATTCCTTCCAGTGAGCTTTATTGCGCAGACACTGTGCAAAGTCAGGCAGGACGAGGAGAGCCTTTTATTAGTCGCCCCGTACTGGATTGGTTTTCAGAGTTAATGCTCCTCGCGACAGCCCCTCCCTGACGATTTCCCCTGAGGAAAGACTTTCTTTCTTTAGGAAGGGGCACATTATGGCACCCGCGCCCCGACCTGTGGGATTTCCATGTATGGTCGTTGAGCGCGCGCAAGGTTTAGGTGATTTATCGCAAGCGGTATCTAACACCATCGACGCGGTTCGAGCACCGTCCACAAGACGGGCTTACGCGCTTAAAGAAACCTTTTTCGTCACCCGGTGCTCTTCGCAACGCGAGGACCCCAGAGAATGCCCATTAACATTGTGCTTTTATATCTTTAACATAGGTTAGATGGTAGGCTGTCCCTCCGCCATTAAAGTTGATATCGCCGCTATTTCTGCTCATCACTCTCTTATCAACGACAGATCAGTTGGCCAGCATGATTTAATTATTACATTTTAAGAGGCGCTCGCAGGCTAAACCCCTCGCGCCCTCCCTCTTTCCTCCTGAGACCTGTCCATGGTGCTGAAGCCTTCAGGTCTCCCTTTTGAGCCTTTGCAGTCTACGAGTCTGATGTTTTTATCAATGAAAACTCTGACCCTGATAGCATTGGCCTCCATGAAGAGAGTAGGGGATTTACATGCATTCTCTGTTGACGATTCGTGCTTTTAGTTTGGTCCTGCTGTCTCACTGAGACCCAGACCAGGCTACGTGCCCAAAGTTCCCACCACTCCCTTCAGAGATAAGGTGGTGAGCTTGCAAGCGCTGCCCCCGGAGGACGCAGACCCAACCATGGCTTTGTTGTGCCCCGTACGCGCACTGCGACTCTACGTGGATCGCACGCAAAGCCTCAGGACCTCAGACCAGCTCTTTGTTTGTTATGGTGGCCAGCAGAAAGGGAAAGCTGTCACTAAGCAGAGGATGTCTCATTGGATAGTTGATACTATCGCCCTGGCTTATAATCTTCAGGGTATTCCTTGCCCCTTTAATTTGAGAGCGCACTCCACACGGAGTGTTGCCTCATCTTGGGCTTTAGCTCGTAGTTCCTCGCTAACAGACATCTGTAGAGCTGCTGGTTGGGCGACACCTAATACGTTCACTAGATTTTACAGTGTTCGTATCGAGCCTGTATCCTCTCGTGTTCTTTCCTCATCAGGGGGAGCACGGAGAGCAGTCTCGCAGGTCGGCTTGCAGCCTCCAACTGATGCTTCATAACTGTGTCAGTATGGAAGGCCTTCAGAACAAAAATGCGTAATGGTTTGAATTGTTCTTCCTCCGCTGCCTTGGCAGCCTTTGTTGCGGAGCATTGGCTGTCAGCCTTTCACTAGCTGTATCCTCGCGAACCTACGTGTCTGGCTCGGGCTCCACATTGTGTCCCACCGGGTTCCTTTGTGAGTATTTTTCCGTGGGGTTAATCCTACCAGCCCACGTTTCCCTTAGCAGAGCACTGCTTTGCTTACACAGCCACGGCTGTCTTTATTCCTCAACTACGGTTGACTTTCGCCCACCATTAGCCCTTAAGACGGGTGGTGGCTTCCGCAGCGTTCCTATCCCGCTCAGGTAGGGCGCTTCCCAGTCGCTGGCACTTCTGTGGGGTTAAAGGAACATCTAGTGCCCGGCCTTCTGCCTTAAAACCTACCTCCTCCTCCTTAAGTGGAACCGGAGGGCTTTTACGCAGTCACTGGAAGAGGTCAGCCCCTAGTGGCGTTTTGGTAGGGATTCCCAATTCGTCGGTCACGACGTGACGTCGTAGTGACCGACTGAAAGGGAACGTCTCGGTTACGGATGTAACCCTCGTTCCCTGAAGGAGGGAACGGAGACGTCACGTCCCGTCGCCACAGGTGCTGCCACCTGCTGTTTATCGGCCGGTCTCATTTTCCCGGCTTTCTCAGCGAAAAGAAGCTAATTTCCCTATTTGCACCTGCTGCTTATAAAGGCACCTGGCGGGGCGGCGCCAGCATTATGCAAATATCTCAATGCCAAGTTCATTGGCGTTTTAGTAGTATACGAAGCAGATTGGTCTCTCTAAGCGAGTTCCCAATTCGTCGGTCACGACGTGACGTCTCCGTTCCCTCCTTCAGGGAACGAGGGTTACATCCGTAACCGAGACGTTCTCTTCTGAAGTTCACGCGCACTGTGAGACCGTGGATTAAAGAAGGTGCTAAACGCAGATTAAAGACAGGGCAGAGCTAAGAGGACTCAGCTTAAGGGGATTGTGTGTGCGGCACAGTCCTTGGCTGAGGCCCCAAAAATTTCATGGGCCCTTAGAATCATCCCAACCCCCCCCACCCCATTGCAGGTAACAAAAGTCGTTAGAGGAACCCCAAACTACACTTGTATTCAATTTCAAAGAAGTTATATCAGCGGAATAAAGGATTGCCTTCAATCAGAAGTGACCACTAAGATAACATAAATGCTGGCCTAATATTAATGAATAGTAACATATAAGTTACAGCTGTCACTTATACTTACAAGCCTATAGTAATGGATTCATATGCCCTAAAACACTTTTTTCCTAAACTTTTCACTTTACACATAATCTTTTTATATAAATTTATATACGCCAATGGACATTTTGACTTAATTATGAGCGTATGTGACCGTCAAAGCCTGAAAGATCACAGTTCTGCATGTGCACGTTTGTTCCCGCTGAGATGTTATGGACAGCAGACTTTCTTTTGTGTCCCAGCAACTTATTTTCAGGAGAAGATTAACCATATGGGCAAACTGGGCGAGTGCCAAGGAGAACCAAAGTCTTAGGGGCACCAACTGAAACCAGCAATAAAAAATATTTTATAAAATTACAAAAGTACTTGCTCTTTAAGACGTAAGTTGCTCATCTACTAAGTAAGCGTGACGTGCACAACAGCTTTTTGGAAAATGATCGGCAGCAGCTAAGTGGCATAGCCAAAAAAAGTACATTAAGCCACTTCACACAAAATCCCACAAATATGCATTTTTTTTCGCGCTGGTGACGAGCAGTTTGTTAGCAGCACTAATGATGATGCAAATTTATGTTCTGTTGAGCAATCAATTACTGACGGAGACCCCACTGATCAAATAAACAGAAGAGCCCCTGATGAGTCAAAGCATCCAGAAACAATCAACCAACAGCTGGACTTAAACTCCTACACCCAGACTGAGGTGGATGATGAAACAGACAATCGACGGTTTGCTGTTCATGGTGATCTGGTCTTGTGGGGGTTCATCACAGAAAAAGTGAGGGAAGAGTAAACAACGTGGAGCTGCAGTTTATCAGAATCAGCTTCCAAATATCCAGCATCTGATTGTGTAATGGGGGAAGAACGTGTTCTCTTATAAATTAATTATTACAGTCTCGTCTCCAAAACAACTAAATTGTTTCTAAAGAATGGCTACTGTACTCCCTGTCAACTGGATTGGTTTATTGCTATTCATGCAAACTTTTCTCCTCACAAAATCATTCATTTATTACAGGCTTCTGTGACTGGAAACATCTTGAGAGGATATCCGACCACGAAAAGAGTGCGGATCACCGGCGTAACATGCTTGCTTTAATAAACAGAGCAAAAAAAATATCGAGGCCAAGACCAGACCTCTCCCATGTTGATCAGTTGACATTGGTAAGATAAATAATCTGGAAACGATGATAATGACTACACTGTGGAACCGGGTGCTAACCAGATTTAAGGCAACAAGCGTTCATCTGCAAAAAGGCATCATGGACTTATCCACTGCTGTTGAACTATTGAGCAGTTTGTTGAGGTAGATGAATCTGCTCGTGTTTTCGGTGTTACTCAGACTTATCAATATGACGTTTGCCGCAAACGAAAGAGAAAGCGGTTTGTGGATGAGTCATCTGATAAAGATGAAGTATTATTTACTGATGTAAGTCAGAGATTTAAGGTTGAGGCATATTATGTCATTTTGGACAGACTAAAATCATGCCTGGCCAAACGTATTGATACTTACAAAGAGGTCTATGATCTTTTTGGTGTTCTCTTTTGTAAGGACTGTAAAGAAAGTGAATTGCGCATAAGGGCTGATAAACTGTCATCACTTATCCAGTGGACCTAAATAAAACTTTGACTGATGAACTGATTCAGTTCAGACATTTTAGCAAAGACAAGACCTCACCTGCAGAGCTGCTGCAAATTGTTGATCAGAATAGACTAAAGACAACATTTCCTAATGTTTTTGTTGCACTTATACTGTATTTAACTTTGTCAGTATCTAACTGTGAAGGAGAGAGGTCTTTATCTACTCTAAAGCGAGTGAAAAATGAAGTTAGGACAACAATGAGATAAAAACGTCTTTCTGCACTTTCCCTTCTTGTCATTGAATCTGAACTGGTTAGAGACATAGATTTTAAAGACATCATATGCCAGTTTGCTTGATCAAAATCCAGAAAAGTGCAATTGTAAATAGTTTGAGAATTTGTGCATAATATCGCTGCAATTGTTTTGTTTGTGTTGTTCAGTTCAAGCAATGTATCATTACAGCACTGAGTAGTTGCACATTAACTACAGATGTTGTTATATGCCAGATTAAAGAGTTGTTTTTGTGTTCAATTTAACAAAAGTGACATGTTTATATTGATAGTTTCCTTGTGAAATGTAATAATTGCTCATTCTTACAAAATCTTATAAATTATTACGTGGATTCTTGCATGATCATTTGTGAGGTGGGTCAGGCGCATCACAAGGTGTTTTAATACGCCACTGCTTATTTGAAGGACTACAAAACAATACATTGTTGTAACAGTGCTAAAGATCTGTTCCATGTTCTAAGCTGTAATGTTTCTCCCAGCCTCCGGGGGGAGGTAGAGAGCTCTCTAAAGGAAGTGGTATCCTTTTTAAGAGAGACAAGTGAAGAAGATTTTTTAATTCAGAACTATATCTTTGGTGAACATGGTATTCAGATTCAAATGTGTTTTGCAAGTATGTATGTCTCATGCATGTAAGTTGAAGACTAGCAGTCTTAAAGACTGCAATGTATGCAGGGTTTAAAATATGGTAACTGAGAGCGGAGCTAAAAATGCATAGGCTGACATTTGGAAGGAATGAAGACACAACACCTGTCAAACATAAAAACATGCTAAAAACAACTACATGGGAGGAGTTTCAACTTTCAGAGAACTGTATATTAGGTTGAATTCTGAAAAAGACTCTTTAGTTGCTTGGCCACCAACTCGGCCTTATTGTTGTATGCAATAAAGTCATCTTTTGGCAATGGAACCCTCTGCTGAAAATTATTTTTCATAATCACTACAAAAATCCACAACATTTGGCGACGAGGATGGGATTGGAAAGGAGCATGGAGGTGGATGACCGCTGTGGGCTAGGTTTGGATGAGCGGCATACACAGGACCAGGTAAGCAGTTTTTTGCTTATTTACTGGTGTACTGTTGTGTTGCTCATCTGGGTTGGCTCATGCTGGAAAGACGTTCACAATGCTCTTCCAACATAAGAACTAAGATTTATACAAGTTAAAAAGGGTTCCATTTCCAAGGATTTTGATGCATGGTGTGATGTTTATGATGAAGAAAGGATTAAAAGGGCCTGAGCTCAGGGTGTAATCTGTGGTTTTGCTAAGTAAGCCTTGTTTTAGCATTAACCTGGAACAGATTGATAAATTGCTAAGGGGCAATAAAAAGTTAAATTGCTGAGGGGCAATGAAATGTATAATCTGTGTTTATTTAAACATAAAAGGCCTTTGACGAAGGGCCTTTGACGAATAAAATAGACTGTAACAGATTATAAAAAATGCTTATTGCAAGAGGGCTATTGATTAGATGTAATAAGCTGATACACTGTAAATGAATAATTTGTATAAAGAAAAAGTAACGTGGTTTTGTAAGCAAATCCATGTTTCAATTTGATAGGTTAAGTATTTAAGCATATGTTGATTTGACATCAATACTGCATTTTATTTACAGTGTATGAAAAAAAAAGAAAAAATTAAATAATCTGTGTTTATTCTGTAAGAGGGCCTTGACGGATACAGGTAGACTGGAACAGACTATTAAAAATGCTTATGGAATAAGCGGATACACTGTAAAATAATGATAGCAAAAGGAAAAGTACTTTGGTTTTGCCAGCCATTCATGTTTTATTTTGTTATTTTAAGGTAACAAACATATATGTTAATTTGACATTAATGCTGCATATTTTACAGTGTATGGATAAAGATGATATAAAAAATAAAACATAAATAAATAGAGCATGAAACAAAAGTGTTAAAAAGTGGACAGGGGTCTGCAAGGGCAGAATTAATTTTTATGAAAACAGCTCTTTATATATATATTTATATAATAGAGGTCTGAACGGATAAAATATTATTCTGTAGATACCGCCCTAATGCATGATAAAAAGTTTGTGTGAGTAAAAGTGGAAAGGATCCTCAAGAGTGAAAAACAAGTGGTGTCATGTTTAAAGTGTGAATGACTGGGTGTATGTTATAAATAGAGTGAGTACAGGCCTGACTGAGTGCTGTGGATGAAAGAGCTAGCAGTGAAGTGAAATACCGGTTAATATAAGTAAAATAATAATAATAATATATTATTTATATAATAAAGTAATAAGAGATTAAAATTATAGGTAAATGGTATATATAGGTTGAAAGGAGGTTTTTACATCAATATTTTATATCTTAATCCAATGAAAAAATATTTGTGTTTAATACTATTGTAAAGGGAAAAAATAGTATTACTTGACAAATAAAACAAATTGAATTGAAAGAGAAACATTAATTAAGTAAGGAACTGCTTGAAAAACATTTGCAGTGTAGAAAAAGTAATATTGGAGAGAAAATGGTAAGCTTGATGTTTACTTAGCTTGAAAGTTAACTGGAATAAAAGTGTTTTTATTTGTTAATTTTCTAATGTTAAAAAGTTAAAAAAAATGCTAAATATGATAGAAAAGATTGAATGGAGAAGTTACAGGTGTAGAGTAAAGTCAGCTGTTATTCTTGTGGAAATATCTATCTGATAAAGAATGTGTCTAAGAAATTGTCATGAAGGGAACATTTGATGTGGCAATGTGTAAAGAAATGGATATTGTAAATAAACCTATATTAAATCAAAAGAAAGAAAAGAAGGATGGATTTGAAGAAAAAAGCAAATTAAGGGGAACATATATATGATAGAATGTTAAAGGAAGTTGATAATGGAACAAAAGAAAAGTGTGTTAATCAATATTTATCATGCATACTGTAGAAGGTTGATTTCCAGTACTCAAGGGCACTGTGGGAAGTATAGGTAAAATGTAAATGAAATAATCAGTAGATATAAAATAGGAAAATTAAACAGCTTTGGGAGTAAATCGTACAAATGAGGAAATATCCTAAATGAAAGAAATGTAATTATTATCAGAAAAAGTATAAGTGTGAAGAGTGTAGAGTAAGAAGCCAAGAGGCATTGTTTACACAAAGAGGTGAAAAAGAAGATGAGGTAGGAAGATATAAATAAAATAAGAAATAAAAATAAGAAAAACATTAAAAAGAATTAATGAAGCAAAATAAGGAGAGAGTAGAGAGGGAGAGTAAAGAGGAGGTGTCATCTGATGGAGAAATGTGGATATGGGAGAAGAAAAAAGATGGCTTAGGCCATTGGCCTTACAATTTCTTAATTTAATAAAGGTATTAAGGACCTTGTGAGGCTGATCACTTACCCTCAGGCATTCATGGGACTGGGAAAAGGACTAAGTTGTGGCAATGGAGAAATGAAAGAAATCCTCCAAACCTCTGACCGGTGGACCAACGTTACATGAGGAGGGACTATTTTTGAACATATCATAGCAGTGTGGCAGCCACTGCTTGAACTCTAAAAGCACAAAGAGAAAACTTGGAGACACAGAGAATCCAGTTTTGTTCAGAGACAATCAAAAAGAGACTGGAAATCCAGAAGGAGACCCTAGAATGACCACACTGTTTTGAAATGCAAAGTGAATAACAGTGATGACTCTTGTGTTCAGCTACTTTCAGCAATTTCTCCAAAAGCAAACCAGAATCCTGTACCCATCATAAATGACTTTGCAGCATCACCATCTCAGAAAGAAAACAACTTGAACTGGGAGAGACAAAGAAAACATGCTGAGGACTACAAAAAGCCTGGCCACGCCAAGAGAGACTTTCGCTATATCCATGTACCAGCTCTGTGAGTGAAGGGGGGGGAGGGTGACAGCAGCCTTTTCAAAGTCCAGTTTATGGTCCAGTTGTAAGATTTGTTAAGAATATGATTCTCTGGACAAGTATTGCTAATTCAATGTATGTCTATAAACAATAAACAAAACCATGACCATATCTATTCTCATATCAAAATCACACTCCTGTTTACTGGTTAGGAAGATATGCATAATTTGAATTAAGCCATTGGATTTAGTGTTCTCCAGAAGGGTACAAGTATATTAAAGTGATATTAACTGAATCAAAGCAAATGTATATTAGTGTAATAAATAGTGATGTATAACAAACAATGAATAAGGGGAAAATGTATTGAAGCACAAATTTTTAATGCAAAGTTATCAAAGTGGGAACTTCAGTGTATTATTATATGATCATGAGAAAGATATTCAACTTAAAACGTGGAAAAATAAATTATATGACAAGAAATTGATATAACATCACAGGAAGGTTAACAAGAAGTAGTAAAGAGTATGGTTGAAAATCAGTTAATAGAATAATGACTTAATGTAACTGACTTATTTCCACAGGTCTCTTGTATACTGGAAAAAATCTGGGAAGCAAAGGATTTATGGGATATGATGGAAAAAAGCTATACAAAGCCAGTAGGATACATCCATTATGTTTAAGAATCACATTAGAATTATACGTTTAAGTAAAATAATTGGTCAAGAAATAGTTTTCATAAAAAGAAAAAAATGCAGATGTTAACAACATGCAAGATTAAGAAGTGTATTAATTGTTAAAAGATGTAGAGAACTAAGTACTAATTGAAGTATACAATTAATGACATTGTAAGACTAACCAGTTGATATCCAGATCCACATTGCTAACAAATGTTTTCCCAGATGACAAATACTGTAATTGATCTTTGCTTTATATATTTAAGTATTCAAAAAGAAGAAATATTTGTATGTTTTTTTATGAAAAGAAACAATATACAAATTGTTATAGGAACAAAGGAACAAAGATGGTTTCAAATGAATGAAGGAATATATATTCAATGTACTGGACAAGTGGGGTTAATTTTTGCTACAATATTATCAAAGTAATTGGCAATCATAAAAGATTAAACTTATATAAAAATGAATGATAATTTTATTGATAGTAACAACACAGCAGATTTGGAAGCTAAAGAAGCCTCAGAATGCCATACAGAAGTAGTGCTTCTATAGTGTTAATACAAAAGCCTTAATTATAAGATAGAAGAGAAGAAGAACAAGCAGGATGTTAGGAATATTTTGTGGCACCTAAAGGGGGACAAAGAAAGACATTCAAGACATCTAATGTACACATTGGGGATAAATCATTCTATTGTACAGTAAAATGTTACCTTTCCAGATGGGTGGTTTTAATTTCAAATTAAAAACAGGTATTAAAGAACAAATTAAAAAAAAAAAAAAAAAATGGGTATTATTCTCCATATTTGAGAAATGGTCTCCATATCTGAATTCAATACTGGTTAAAATTCAGTTCGACAGGTAAAGTTTGTGCCAAGAGTAATGATAAAAAAATAATGATAGAAGAAGTAATCCCTAGATTTGAAATACTATTAGGAATCATTTTATATAATGGATCAGCATTCATTTAAAAAACAAAAAACAAAGTGAATACTGCAACAATAAAGAACAAAGAAAAGACTAAGATGTGTTTACCATCCTTAATCATAAAAAGTATACCATCCCTTCAACGTCAAACTCAGCAAAAAATGTGAAAGCATGAAACTGAACTGACTGGATGCTTTGTCTCTTGCAATAATGAGTGACAGAATGCAAACTAACACTGCATGGAATGCTTATTGGTCGACCAATGCCAATACCAATGCCTACGTTATACTTTATAATAAAAATTCATCCCCAAAAAAGGACTTCCCCTGGAACGACTGCAGATGGAGCCTTTGGAACAATTACAAATAAAGATGAGATCTTATGTGATAAAACTAACTGTATGCATAAGCTATTTGTGTGCAGGAAAAAGAAAAGGAGCCTGATGAGGAGATGGAGATAAAATGCCATATTATGCCATGGGATCTAGTGTATCTGGGGGTCTTCAGGAGAGAGTGACATAAAACAAGGACCAAGGAGAGCAGCCCTAACAGCAAGCCAAGGAGAAGGAGCACATCTGATGTCATCTGAGCCATTGCAAAAAGTTCCTAAAATACCAGTCGAAGAAGAGGACAACAAAAACACGATACAGAAGAGGAGAGCTGAGGAGCAGAGGAGAACTTAAACACAATAATGAAGAAGAGAGCTGAGGAAAAGAAAATAATAAAAGACATGATACAGAAGACAACAACAGAAAAATTAAAAGCAATTCAAGTCTACAAACAAATAAAGAACTAAGTAATGACCACTCAGGGCATATCAAGCAACAACAACAAAGTTAAGAAAAATGTGTAAATGAGAAGAGACTTTCAGGAGCAACAATGAGTGCAAAGCAGTGGAGTTCACAAGCAATACACAGAGACAAAGTTGCTGGTAATGTGTAAAGGACACACAAGGAAAAGTTCAAGGAATTAGCCATGGAAATTGAAAAATAAAGCTAATAACCAGTTTGACAATTATCAGCAACATATGGTAAATTCACACGACTACAATCAATAATCAAACTTCCCTTCAATAAACTTTTCACCTATCAGCAAGGATCAGTAACACTTCAGCGAGGACCAGTAACACCAGTGAAAATTTATTCTACAATAATCTCTGCAGAAACAAAATCTAGATAAAATACTGAAGATACCACAACAACAAGGAGACAAGGACATCAAAAGAATATAAAGGACATCAACGGAAGAAAAAAATATGTTGGACATTTGATGGGAAACAAAAAAAAAACATTATGAATGAATAGTACAAATGGGTAACTTCTCAAAGCTAAGAGAAATTGGTATGAACAATTGCTTATTATGCTCTAAATCATAAAAGGTAGGAATTTCAAAGTCAACATGATATTACAGGGGTGTTCGATGTAACAAATTGACAAATTCTGGTTTAAATATCAATTTTATAGGGCATATTTTGGTAAATAGTTTCAATATTGGGAAAGTTAATAAAAGCATTAAAATAGGAAAAAAAGGCAAAATAGAGATAGAAATAACATAGAAACTAAGGAATATGACTGTTACAGTAAACCTTATGGAACTAAAGATGTGGGATATTTAAAGGGAATATTCTATAACATGAACTTGAACAAACCAAATCTAAAATTCCAAGAGCTATTATAAAATCCGTAATAATTTTGGCTTTAGGTATGGAAAGGGTGGACAATGCTGGTATACAGTAAAAAGAATGTGGGAATCAGATCATAGCACTGGACATATGAAGATCCAACAGTAATGTTAGCAGAATTCTTTTGGTTTAATTTTGATTTGATGGGAAATGATAACTTATGGTGGTTTTGCAATTAGAGAAGAAATATATATGTACAAGACTAAGGTTAATTTAAGAAATCATCATGATTATATTGAAGTATATTGAACAAAATACTGAGAAAACAAATGATAAAACTAAAATAGTTTATCCCTAAATTGGTTTGGTATTACCATATGTTACAATTTAAGCAAGAGATGAGATAAAATCATGGTTAGAATAAATATTGATTTAATAGAATTACTAAATTATATCTACTATAATCAACAAAGGTTTATTAAATTTAACTAATGATGTTTTAACAATTTTAGAAAAACAATGAGATACTACAAAGGGGTATAGTTTTATTGTATGGAGATTAATGTTATGCTAAAAATACAACATAGATATTCATTGAAGCTATCAATAAGCTTAAGAGTTTAGGATAGAAACTGCAACAAATACAGGAAGAAAAAATCTTAATGTGGAATTGGTGTGATTTAAAATTAGGAAAATGGGTGATTGGTTTGTCAAATTATCAAAGATATATTTTGGTATGTCAAATGATTTATAGGTTAAATGATGCAAATGATTAAAGGTATAGGTTAAAGGATGAATATTATCAAAGGTATAAGGTAAATGATGCAAATTATCAGAGGTTAAGGATTTGCAAGTTTAATTGGATGAATTGTTATTTTACTGTGTACTTCCTATATTGAAACAAATGTTAATGTTGAAATATCAAGATGAAAAGTTACTTCATATAAGAAATTACAAAGTGCATCAAAAATGGGTTTTGCAAAAGTTTGAAAATGGTAATATTACATCAGAAAAAGATATTAAGAATTAAAAAGGTATTTGACTAATTTACACTCTTATGATGAATATTTTTATGAGTTCTGATTTTACAGCAACAATGACATAATGAAGTATATTCCATGATCATAAAGGTTTGTTAATTTAAGGAGTAGGTTCTTTTACTTCTCCAAGAGAAGATGTTTGTTCCACACTCCACCAAAGTGCGGCAGCATGATTTAGTCATTGGTAAGGGAAAGATGGCTTAGTTGGGCCATTAATTAGCTTAACTTAATTGAACTGGATTATGAAGTTGCACTTTGGGTGAGACTTGTGAAAGTCTCAAAGGGTGGAATGAAGAAGATTTTTTAATTCAGAACTATATCTTTGGTGAACATGGTATTCAGATTCAAATGTGTTTTGCAAGTATGTATGTCTCATGCATGTAAGTTGAAGACTAGCAGTCTTAAAGACTGCAATGTATGCAGGGTTTAAAATATGGTAACTGAGAGCGGAGCTAAAAATGCATAGGCTGACATTTGGAAGGAATGAAGACACAACACCTGTCAAACATAAAAACATGCTAAAAACAACTACATGGGAGGAGTTTCAACTTTCAGAGAACTGTATATTAGGTTGAATTCTGAAAAAGACTCTTTAGTTGCTTGGCCACCAACTCGGCCTTATTGTTGTATGCAATAAAGTCATCTTTTGGCAATGGAACCCTCTGCTGAAAATTATTTTTCATAATCACTACAAAAATCCACAACATAAGTTCGAGTGTTTGGTAGAGGTGCCAGCATGGCTTTGGGTGTTTGTTCAACATGGCCTTATGCCTGAAACCCTATTTTGAGGAACATCATTGTTCTACAACTCAATGTAAGTCTAAGATTGTGTTATTCTATGTTGTTATTTGGTGAAGTCCATATTGTCATTTGTGTGTTTTTGTATATTTGTTCAAAGGGTTTTTGTTTGACCTCATCCATCATCTTATAAGGACTCTTCATTGGACTATGATTTGATCTAATTCTACACCTTTAATTATAACCTGGATGAACTCTTGGATACGGCTTGAGACAATTTATGTTTCACTGTCACTCCTGAACTTCAATTATCAACTGATATTATCTGGACTATTTGGATCACTGGGACATTGCCTATGTGTCTGCATTTAAGCAGGAAGACTGAATTATGCTAATGGACGGTTGTAACTGTTTTCTGTTTATTTTTGTGTAAATGCTTTACCATTGTCATCACTGTTTGTGTATATACATATATTGTTTGGGTTTCACTCTTAAAAACTTAAATACATCACCCTACTCTTAGAAGCAAGAATCTCCTCTTTATTTAATATGTGACCCAAATCTGAGGTGTTACATAAAATGGCGCCCAAACAGGGACTTTCTTGACTTTTGACAATTTTGGGAAGAAGAGTATGAGTAAAGTGCAGTATATTAATTGATTTATATAACTTGTTTGTGAATTTTATTCACCTGAGCTTAGTTTAAATGATGGATGCATTTCATGCTGGAGATGACGGGAGTGCGGAGCTAGACTTCTCGGCTGAACCTTTTACAATTCGTCGAGAACCAATTCAGGAGATAATACGATCCTTTGGTAGCCTGTTTTTGGAGTCTGAAGAGGAAGCTGCTGTGCAAGAGGAGGAAATAAGTTTGGATGATTTACCACCACCACCCCCGGTGGAAGAGGAAGATGAAAGTCTCATCAGTCTTGCTATAGCAGCAAAGGTAAATCAGTTAAGCATGAGAATGGATAAAATGGAAGAAGACATTATGGAGTGTATTGGTAGAGTGGAGCGAAATACTCGTGAGCATCTTCAACGTCACGACCATAGTTTGAGAACTATAGAAGAACAAGTTAGAGAATTGACCAAACAGATGACAACTCAAGCCCAGTTGGTTGAACAGAACCAGCAGAGTATTGAAGAAAAGCTTACAAACACAATGAAGAAACAATGTAGCCACGTGAAGCAACTATTGGAAGGACAGATGTAAGATATGGGTAAGGCCATGATGGATTGTATGAAGAGAAGAGACATTCAGTTTAAGTCTATAGTTCGTTCTACCCCAAATGCCGTGTCTACTCCCATAGCTTCACAAACCTTCACAACTTCATTACCAGTTGGTCAAACAACATCTACATATAGCACGATTCCTTATAAAGCAGCAGTCAGGCTGGAGTTCCCTATCTTTGGATCCACAGAGGGTGAGGATCCGATGACCTACCTAGAAAGGTGTGAGGAGTATTTATCAGTGCGACCAATGAATGATGGCGAGATCTTGGCGATACTTCCATCCGTATTGATGCATACAGCAAAAGACTGGTGGATGGCTGAAAAAAGCCATGTCAAAACTTGGAACCAATTCAAGGCTGCATTTCTGCGTTCCTTTGTACCTGATGACCATGAAGTGGAGGCAGAGAGAAAAATTAGAGAGAGAAAGCAAGGAATAGGTGAAAGCATCCGGACATTTGCTTTTCAGTATAGAGCCATGTGTCTGAGATTAAAGCCAACGATGACAGAAAGGGAAATACTTCAAGCTACATTAAGAAACTGCAATCCTCGAATCGCTAGTATATTGAGAAGCACAGTCAATACATTTGATGAATAAGTTTGTGTTGGAGTGTTGGTGGAAGGAGATATGGCAGAGGAAAGAGCTTATTGGAAACAACGTAATGCTGAACGAGCCAACCGAAGAGGAGGAACCGACTAGAGGTCTACACGGGTCCAAAAATTCCTACCCGAACCCGATCAGACCCGCAAATGTGCTACACTGAACCGACCCGGACCCGTCTGTTGTTTTGAAAGCTGGACCCGGAACCGACCCGGACCCGTCTATTATCTAAAAGCTGGACCCAGATCCGACGCGGACCCGTCTATTATTTAATATCTGGACCCGAACCCGTCCGGGAAGACACAGACCCGACCGGCAAATATTCTTTAGCTAAATGTTATTAAAAAGTCAATAAACAAGTAGCGAAAATTAAACTTTTTGTCTTACCCATAGAAGTTAGTCTTCTCCCTCCTTGTACCTGACTGTGTGATGTGATGCACAATCCTTATTTCCAAGAAAGTTCCATCCTGTTATTCCTCTCTTTACGATTGAAATGTTTAATGCTTATTCTAGCTTTAAAAGTCCACTTTACAGTCGGTGATTAATAACGCAGTTTTACATCGGGTCAACTTGCTTAAGAATGTTTGCCCATTTGGATTATAATAACGATTGCTCGCTCAGTGCCATGGCTGCTTTCGTTAGCTTTGCTTCTTTACTATCATCTCTGTGCTCTTTGAGCAGAGTCGTGAAAACTTTATATATAACAGCAAGACGGTCAATTTATAATATTATAAAAATTAGAGAAGTCAGTGCAAAACGTGCGGTATGGTGGAATAAGTCCCGCCTTCTAAATAAAAGAGCCAATTGTCAAAGGTAAAGTCATTGCATCTCACTGTAGAAGCTCCTGACTGATAGCCAGAGAAACATTACAAGAGCGCATGCGCGTTAGCTGCCTGGTTGGAGCAACCAAATATAAACTTTTTAACGCAATTTTAGCGTCATAGAAAAATGTATGCGACAGTTCATCTAAGTTTTTGTTGCTGTTTTTGAAATATTTTATTTAAATGTGAGTGTGTGTTCTCCGAGTCCGATTGACCTTGGGTATTACCCACAATGTTAAACAGACCCGGGACCCGAAGTAATAGATTGAGACCCGATCCGGCTGATCATTTAAAATATAGACCCGAACCCATACAGGTCCCGGGTCGGGTCCCGGGTCTTCCGTGTAGACCTCTAGAACCGACAGATCCGGTAAAGGCAAGAGCGGAAGCCATAACATCGCCATGATATCTGAAGGTAACATTCAGCTATTAACCTTTCCTGTAGTAGTGCAGAAACATACTTGTGATGCTGTTATAGACACTGGTAGCTCGTAATCTCTAATCCAAGAATCTTTGTGGAGAAAATGAAAGGAAGATGCTGAGACTTGGAAATCTAGCAAAGGACTTTCATTTGCTCTTGCCAATGGACAAATACAACGAGCATTAGGAGAAGTGACATGGGAATGTACATTACAAGAAACCACATACCCGGTGAGATTGTTTATCATGAGGAATCAGGAACTTTCATTTCCACTCATTCTCGGACTTGATTTCCTTATGTCAACTGGTTTAAAGCTCGACTTTAACAGTTCTTCTTATTCATTGGCTGGACAAGCGGAATCACCACAATCATTCTCCTGCTATCTTCAACCTACCACCATTAACATTCATTGTGCGCTATCAACAATACAGGTGTCTGAGAGTACAATAACCATCATCAAGAATCTAGTAACCCAAGCTGATATTTCACGCAATGAGAAAAGGCAACTGGAAGGTCTTTTATTAAACTGGCCTACTGTATGTACAGATGACCTAGGACAAACCTCCGTTATCAAGCATCAGATATCCACAACTGATTCCATCCCGGTGCGCAAAAGACCATATCCTGTGCCAATACACAAACAAAAGTTCATTGATGATGAAGTTGAAATGATGCTGAGCAAAGGCATAATACGACCATCTACTTCACCATGGGCAGCCCCAGTTGTCTTAGTGCCAAAGAAAGATGGGAGTGTACGTTTCTGTGTAGATTATCGACATCTAAATAGCAAAACCCCATTGGATGGATTCCCAATGCCTCAAATACAAGACATCTTAGAGTCAATGTACGTAGCCTCAGTATTCAGTACTCTAGATCTGAAGAGTGGATACTGGCAAGTTATGATGGATGACTGCAGCATCCAGAAAACTGCATTCATTACCCACAACAACCAATATGAATTCCTTCGTCTACCTTTTGGATTGAAAAATGCAGGAGCAACTTTCCAAAGACTGATGAACCGAGTACTGAAGAATTTACTTGGTAAGTGTTGCTTCGTGTACATTGATGACATTGTGGTATACTCCAAAAACATCCAACAACACATCAAAGATCTCAAAGCAGTGTTTTGCAAAATGGAAGCAAGTAATCTAACTTTAAATCTTAAGAAGTGTAACCTGTGTAGGAAATCAATATCTTTCCTAGGACATGTGATTTCTGAAGAAGGACTCAAAACAGAGGAAGCTAAGGTAGAAGCAGTGAAGAACTTCTCTATTCCAAGGAACTTAAAGGAGGTTCAGCGGTTCCTTGGCCTTGCTGGATGGTACCATCGTTTTATTTCAGGATTTTCAGAGCTTGCCGCGCCTTTACATGCTCTCAAGCGGAAGGATGCAACATGGAATTGGACCGAAGAATGCCAGAAAGCTTTTGAGAGGCTGAAGGATGCTTTACAAAAGGTCCCAGTTCTCGTTCCACCAGACCCTAGCAGACCGTTTAAAGTAAGACAGATGCAAGCAACATTGGTCTAGGTGCTGTTCTTACTCAAGAATCGGACCAAGGTGAATGTGTCGTGGCATACGCTTCAAGTTTGCTTCATGGAGCGGAGAAATCATATTCTGTATCAGAGAAAGAATGTCTTGCTGTGGTATGGGCGGTGGAGAAGTGGCAGAAGTATTTGGAAGGAAGACGATTCCAAATTATTACAGATCATGCAGCTCTAGTTTGCGTATTCAACCATCCCAAACCGACATCGAAACTCATGAGATGGGCCATTCGACTTCAGGGATTGGACTTCACTGTGCAATACAGAAAAGGATGGTGTAATGTTGTTCCTGATTCGTTATCTCGTGCCCTACCTGGAGAAGATATCCCAAGTCCAATAGCAGTCTGTCATGCACAAGATATGGGTAAAGATCTGCCCATAGACTGGGAAGAATTAGGAAGATTCCAGAAGGCATGCCCAGCACTGCAAGAACTATGGGACAAAGCAAAACATTCTACACAAGACACCGATCACATACACTATGTGGTTCAAAACCAATTTTTATTCCGATGTATACCTGATTCATTGGAAGGAAGTAGTTTATAGGTGATCATTCCCTCAAGCCTTCGACAGAAATTCCTCGAATTTGCCCACGATAACCCACTGAGTGGACATATGGGACGTATGAAGACGTTGCGTCGGTTACTTAATGTGGTGTACTGGCCAGAAATACGACGGGATGTATGGGATCATTGTAAACAATGTCAAGTTTGCCAAAAATATAAGCCTCGCATATCCAAATTCTCTGGACAGTTACAGTCTACGCCCATCAAGGAGCCTGGATATATGTTGGGCTTGGACCTTATGGGACCTTTCACTAAAAGTTCAAAGTTGAATGAATACCTTTTAGTTATTGTGGATTACTGTAGTAAGTGGGTGGAAGTTTTCCCCTTACGTTCAGCGAAGACCCATGTGATCGCGGACATACTTGTAAAGGAGATTTTTACTCACTGGGGAACACCAACTTACTTAGTATCAGATCGTGGACCTCAATTCACGTCCCAGCTACTCAATGCCACAT
This sequence comes from Misgurnus mizolepis, assembly GCA_025389145.1. Taxonomy (NCBI): domain Eukaryota; kingdom Metazoa; phylum Chordata; class Actinopteri; order Cypriniformes; family Cobitidae; genus Misgurnus; species Misgurnus mizolepis. The sequence continues at coordinate 1,898,218 of JAIFKI010000007.1, forward strand.
GCAAACAATGGGGAGTAGTTCAAAAGCTTTACCACAGCGTACCATCTGCAAACCAACTTGACAGAAAGAGTGAATCGCACTCTCAAGACTATGATCGCATCGTATGTCAAAGACAACCATCGACAATGGGATAAATGGGTTCATGAGTTTCGCTTTGCGATTAATTTGGCGTGGCAAGAGAGCACATCATATACACCATCTGAGATCGCCATAGGGCGCAAACTGAAAGGACCCATGGATCAGTTCCAACATCGTCATCCAGATCCTGACCACTCAGCCTACAATGTCATTGAACGCCAGCAATCCCTCCTGAGCAAGGTAAAGGAGAATGTCACAAAAGCCCAGGAGCAACAAGGGAAGTACTATAACCAGAAGAGACGACCGGAGACTTTTGAAGAGGGAAGTCTTGTCTGGGTTCGCACTCATCCGTTGTCTCGAGCAGGGGATGCATTCATGGCAAAGTTAGCGCCTAAGTGGCAAGGACCTGCTAAGGTAATTAAACAAGTGAATAAAGTCAATTTTGTATATTTGTTCAGATGGTTTTTGTTTGACCTCATTCATCATCTTATAAGGACTCTTCATTGGACTATGATTTGATCTAATTCTACACCTTTAATTATAACCTGGATGAACTCTTGGATACGGCTTGAGACAATTTATGTTTCACTGTCATTCCTGAACTTCAATTATCAACTGATATTATCTGGACTATTTGGATCACTGGGACATTGCCTATGTGTCTGCATTTGAGCAGGAAGACTGAATTATGCTAATGGACGGTTGTAACTGTTTTCTGTTTATTTTTGTGTAAATGCTTTACCATTGTCATCACTGTTTGTGTATATACATATATTGTTTGGGTTTCACTCTTAAAAACTTTAATACATCACCCTACTCTTAGAAGCAAGAATCTCCTCTTTATTTAATATGTGACCCAAATCTGAGGTGTTACATTGTAATACATTTTGATATTGCTTCACCAGATCCTTGCAATGAGACAGCATGTGCGCCAAGCAGGTTTCACGAGGACTTTTCGTTTTTTATTCACGTTAGTTAATTAAAGCCAAAAATATTCACCAAGTTGTCTACTCTATTTATAATGACAGATATTATATTTTATTTATTTTTATCAGACATTTTTAATTTCTGGAAATATTTAATACAGAATATGACAAATAATGCAGAATCACAAAAATTCAACATTTTGTTGATTTTGCGCTCTTCTGCAATTGCGAACAACTGTAGGAACTGACTGCCAGCCGACATCTAACTCCAGATTGTAAAATCAGTATTTTGTCTCTGGTAAGCCCTCAATTAAACTAATAAATGTGATCATTTAGTGCATTAGATATGTGTTCACTGCCAAGACGGACACAAATATGGTGGCGGTCATGGCAGAAGTGACGTCTTTGGTACCCATGAATTGCTTAATTAACCATGAACATACCTGATAGCTTTTTGTAGATGAATTCTGGTGAGCACGTCAACACCATTTAACACCAAAGTGCATCTGTTCCTATTAAAAACAGCTTTTAATTGCTCTTCTCCGCATAGGTTCATGGTAAGAATGTTGTCCCACCCAAGTTTTGATTCCTACTTAAACAAATGAAGTTATATAACCGCACTTACCAAAAAGCTACACAATAATCCCGTAAAGCTGCTCTCTGTCCATCCTGACTAGACCCCGAAGCCGCCGCCAGGCGCCGCCATTTCCACCATTTAGAAGTTCAGCTGCCGCCAGCCAATAATTTCCTAAGCCAAATTGAGCTGATAAAGTTTGGCTGAGCCGGCTAGAATTATTTGCATCAAATAATAATTCTATCACATAGAGACATACACACACAAAATATATAAACCAATACACAAGATCTATTTTCCGACTGGTTTCATAATTGCACAGTCTTGTGCTCACTCGTTGCTACGATACACAGAGGCCATTTCTCAATCCAAAGGTTGCAGCGTGCGGAGGTCGCATATGCAGGCTGTATACGTCATCAAGCCTGGTTTATTTAAGTTAACTGAGCATTACATTCACAAGCCATACGCATATTACAACAATTTACGATTAACCCTGGTGTGGTGTTCGTATTTTTGTTACTTAGACGATGTTTGTGGGTCTGGTGGACCCAGAGCATTATTAGTATCTTAAACCAATGCATTCATACAAATTTATGTAATATTGTTTACAGATGTTAACTTTAGCCTTATTGCAAGTAATATAGACAGAATTTATGGTTAATATTGGTCATTTACCACTGGTAGAGGACTATTTATAAACTAAAGTGCCATTCGTTTTTGTGGTAATATGAAATAAAAGAAGGAAATTCTATTCTGATCCAGATATTGGGGGAAAAATCATATTTATCTTAAATAAGTATAAATGAAACAAAGTTTTTCATCACTGTTGATGTTTAATTATTTGAACTTTTTGAAATTGTACACATTTGTGTCAGTCTACACAGCACAGGCCCCAAACTGAACAGATGCCGTATCATAAGACATAATCCATATAAACACATAACCTGTTCATGCCAGCCAACACAACACATAAGAAGCAAATTTTTAATGTGTAGCTATGTTATGTATGCATTTCTTGCATTTTACACAAATATACTGTGTCCATCTGGTCCACACACATTGAAGTACAATGTGTTGCTATTGGCCACACTTTAGAATGATGAAAATACGTGGATAATATTTTACTTTCTCTGTTGTATCCTTGCGGCATTACAGCAAAAGCAGAAGGAGAAAACTCTGACATGCATCCATCACATATGTACAGACATGTATACAAACACACTCATGCACTCACAGGAGTCCCATGTAGGAGAAAAACAGAGTGAAGTTACATAGCACATTCAATTTTTACACTTTTATTAACCCCGGGTCCAGTGGACCCGAACACCACATATGTAATATAAATGTGTAGGTGGGGTGTACAGTGTACATTAATTATAAAGTTGTTTATTTTTATGTTCTTCATAGAAAATGAGCCAAGGCCAATGAATCTGCGGTTGAAACAACAATTAATTGCATAATTTTTCTTTCAGTAAACATTCAAAACGGGTCCCACAGACCCGAACACCACACAAGGGTTAACTAAGAATAAACTTTATAATTGTTAATATTTTGAAATAAGACAGTCTTGATGACGTATGCAGCGTAAAAATGCGACCTCCGGAGGCTGCAGTCTTCGGATTGAGAAACGGCCAGAGACTCACAGGGATGACGACCAATTAAAATTGCTACAGAAGAAGCAATGCATTTTTTTCTCGCACTGATCTAAATGGCGGAAAGAGGCAAGCAAGGTAATTTTGATCTCACTTCTCACATACTTTCCTAATTCCTACTTACTTTTTTTTACTTAGACCTACCCAGACTTTTGTTAAATCTTCAGGGCACAGTTGCACAAACCTGAATCAAAGATTGATGTTATGAACCAAAAATTCTGGAATGGAGAGATTTATAGCACTGAACGTGATATAACTGCAGTAACAAACCATCATTTCCACATTGCTAATTCACGACGCATGATTCAGTGTACATTGAAGTGAAATGTGCAAAACTTTGTCCAAAATAATACTGATAACAGTGTGTGTTTATATTACAGTTTATCAGTCTCATTTTCTCATTACCTGGAAAGATTGAGATCTAGTTAATCAGTATAACATATACATCTGTAAACATGTAGTGACAGCTTCAGTCATTTGCAGCTATGAAAAGTTTGGCTGCTGCAGTCATTTAGGTTTTGGCTGAGCCGGCTAGCCAGCCAATAACTTCATCAGCCAGCCATTATTCTCAAAACAAATGGCTTCGGGCTCTAATCCTGACAGACAATTTAAGCAGAATCACAGAAAATAAACAGATGCACTCTGAGCAATTAAAGGAAAGTTTACACACACATGACTTGTATTAACAAAGTCTGGTTCTTTTGGAAATATTGCCTTGTGTATGCGAACTGAAACCAACATTGTAGCCATTTAACCCCCGATTTCAAAACAAAGCAATCGATCTACAGGTCTGAAAACACCCTAAGATTAACTTTTATGATCCACATTCAATGTTGACTAGTGTCTATAAATCCATTACAGATGTTATGATCTCTATCTAGTCTCACTATAATCTATATGTGATTTCTGTCTGATCATCAGATCATAATCTTACCACAGTATCTTCAGTTTACAGTCAGGATTCTTCAGTACATCAGAGATCAGCTTCACTCCTGAATCTGTGAGATTGTTCTCAGACAGATCCAGATCTCTCAGGTGTGATGGGTTTGATCTCAGAGCTGAAGTCAGAGCAACACAACCTTCATCTGTGATATCACACCGCTCCAACCTGTAGAGAACAGAGACTTTATGTGAATTATCCAAAACTACAAACACAAATCTCTAACCTCCATCTCTTCATGTCATGTTCCTCTTTCAATCCCTCAATAACTGAGACACTGTGTGTTTAAATGTCAAATAAATCCATCACACAGCTGACTATTAGTGTTAGATGTCCTAAACCACATGAACATTTCTTCATAAATCTGTATTGAGTTCATGACTCACACTGAATACTTGATCTTATTTCCTCAAGTGTTTGTGTTCATAGTGGACAAGAAGTTGTCTGACTCTCAGCTAACAGAGAAAAGTTCTAAGAACGTTCCCTGAAAGTTCCCCAAAAACGTTCTGCCAACATAAAAAGTGTTCAGTTTTCTTGATGTTCTAAGAATGTTTCTGGGTTGTCTGAATTAAAGATGAATGTTAGATTCTACCATTTTCAAACGTTATGTCAATGTCATGTTTTAATGTTCACACAATGTTTAAAACAACAAATGTTTTACAGACTTATTTGCTTGTTATGTAAATGATAGGGTAGAGCTGGACAATAATTTAACATCAATATATCTCGCAGTATAATATTTTTCGATAAGGGTGATATAGTTTCTAGACACATTTCCAATATTTCGATACATTACGGCGTCATGTGGCCGTTCATATGTCACATGTAAAAACGCATTTTAAACACAGGTCAAGGGGCTACTTCCCTCTTAAACGTGTGGTGTCTTGTAGTTAAAGGACAAGTTCGGTATTTTACACTTAAAGCCCTGTTTTCAGATTGTTTATGATGAAATAGAACGGTTTTGACTGAAATTTTGACATATGATGCTGGCCCGAAAACTTTCGGGTGTTTATTGTATTACCCCCCCACCTCTATAATGGCTGTATAAGTGCACTGGAACAATCCTTCCTAAAATGCATTAAACTTTCGTTTACAAAGACGTGAAACTCACCGGGTGGTCAGGGATGTTCACTGATATGCTCACACAAAAATCGCTGCAAAAGATGCTTTCCAACAGCTGTTTTAGCATTCGTTGTAAACTTGTGGACCTATTTTTCCAAACGCCTCACACCTGTACATTCTTCTGTTGAGAGCTTGAATAATAGACACTCCAGCCCAGTTGGTGGCGATAATCCGCCTTTGCCAATTGCAAGAATAGAAACAAAGTTCCCGGCGGCGGAGTAATACCGTACCTCACAGCACATCTAATACAAGTCAATGGAGTTGGACAATAACTACAATAAAACAGCTGTTGGAAGCATCTTTTGCAGCGATTTTTGTAGGGATGCACCGAATATTCGGAAAGACTTTTATCACCGAAAAAATACGGCCGAAATAATGTGATGACGCAAACAAAAACCGCGACCTGCACGTGTTTGTCTGAAGTAACATATCTGCGGTGTGGACTAGATTTCTCTCAAACCCGCGTCCGCCAAATTTCTGAACAGGACCTCCGCAACCTGTGAGTTCCACTCCCGCCTACGACCGTAATGTTTGTGTCCAAACCCGCGCATTTTCTTGGGCATTTGTGTACTGTTTTCACAAGCTCCGACTAAACATTTGTTCAGATAAACATCCAGAATAACAGACATTTAACATGATTGCTTTTAAAATTAGGGATGTGCACAAATGGTCAAAAATTTGATCTGCAATAATAATTAGAATGGGGAAAAATGATATTCAAACGTTTTTAATCCGCCACCGCAGCATTACGGCTACTGCTCATTTAATCCTTTTATCACTTCACCTGTACGGTCTTTTACAGACTTTAATGCTTTAATATACATGAAAATTAATATGTTTGTATTTCTGATTGTTTTGGTAATTCAGATTGCAGACTCATTTAAGTGTTTAGAGTTTAATGCCGGGTGTTAGACGTGCTTCTCCGCCGCCACATCCGTGTGCATCATGAGAGCATTAATTTTATCTGTGGATATGGTTATAACGAACCCGATAACTGCAAATGCCGTAACAGCAAACAATAGCTCCGTTTTGTGAAGTGTTGTTAAATTAAGCTTGTAACTTTGCACCCTCAGCAATAATGTATCAAGCCAGCTTGCGTTATTTGTAACATAATATTAAATTCAGATATATTTGTTAGATCCGTTTGTTGTTCTCACTGGATAACAACAGAGCAGAGTTTTTTTTCTGCAGCTGGCATTAATGAGAAAAACGGGTTTCACTGGAGAAGGTAAGCTAAATATGATTTTCTTTCTAAACAAAAACATGTCAGACTAAATAAAGAAGATATTCATATTTGACTGAGCCTTCGATCCATTCAGGGTTTTAACGTGCATTAAAATGCCATCATTTTTATCAGCATTTTGTAACATTAATGCTAAAACAAAACCACAACTAGCACATCTCAGTTTTTAAATGTATACTGCATGGCAAACAAGCACCAAAGGATTAATTAAACAAACAGTTTTACTTTTAACAACTGGATGTGTCACTAGTAGCCTACACTGTTAACGATTTCCCTGTATTTTTACAGTACGGTACTGGCAGCACGGTTGCCAGTAAGTTACTGTATTTTGGTTTTACAGTACTGTACTGTAATGCCATTTTACAGTACACAAACTAGTACTGTATAGTTACAAAGCAGTACTGTACTGTAATTTTACAATATTTTATTACAGTAGTCTATTTTTACAGTAATTTACTGTAATGTCTATTTTGACCCATAAATACTATTTATTACTTATTACAGTTAATACAATAATATTATATATAATAGCTAGATATTTAGGTTTAAATCTATAGTTATTAATATGGTAAAAATGCTACATTAAAACATAATGAATTAAAAGGCAATCCAAGCAATGTATGTATCAAAATTTTATTTAAAAAAAAAACATTTAATTGAAACAAAACATATTTAAAACAAGATTTTAAACAATAATAAACATATAAACAAGTTAAATAAAATAAAATCAACAAGTATAAACAAGTTTGGAGACCCCTGCTGTAACATATTTAACTCTGGCAAATAGAACACTGGTCCATAGTTTGAAGTTTTCAGTTTAAAGTCCATCATCGACTAAAAGGTAACATTTCACTGTGGTAAAAAGAACACTGGCCCATAGTTTTAAATATTCTACTTGAATTTCATTGAACACTAAAAATAAATTAAAAATTAAACTGTGGCAGACAGACCACAGTGGCCTTTACTTTGAAGTCGTCCATTCGAACTCAATCAGGGACTGCATGAAGCTGTTCACATGGGGGTTAATGGCCACAGCTTTTCTCTGCACCAAGTTCCTTGTCTTTTTGCTTGCTCCTTGTCTGGATGTGCACTTTTTCCCATCTTTGGAATTAATTCTATCCAGAAACCTGTTAGAAATATCATAAACATTAAGTCAACAAATATAAGATAGAAAAAGATTCTTAAAAAAAAACTAAACTCAGCCTTGAATTTACTCCTATTCTGAAACCTTTTACTCTTATTCTACTGTTCCACACCTAATTTCACTAAAATACAGAAGATTCACTTACCACTGAACAAACTCTTTCCTCAATCGACAGCATCCACCTGGATCCTGTCATGATTGAATGTCCTGAACAGAAAGTACAATTGTTACTGATTTGGACACAACTTTTTATTCTGAAAACAAAATCTTTTGTCAATAAAGTCCAGGGACACCTCTGCTAAATAAATACAATTATTAAATTACATTTCTTATAACCAAAGTCTGAATATTTCTGTTTGTATATTTCTACATGGCAAACTAAGACAATTGTGTACATGTTGTGTATGGTCGTGTTACAGTGTTGTGTGTGAATGAGTGAATGAGTGTATACATGGGTATTTAAAGAAACTGTAGTGGTAAAGTGCAAACTTACCGAAAATAATGTGCTTGGTGTGTGTCTGGTATCATCCGTTGTGCCTCCACATCTGCCTTAACTCCTGAAAAGTGCAATGACACTCAGGTAAACTACAAATAAAAAGTCAGCCAAAAAATACATGACTTGTAACTGTACATCATGTACTTGCCTGGTGCCTTTAAAGATGATCCATCTTACCCAATCCGACTTACAAGCAATGGTAAGACTGTAAAAAATACAAATGTTACAAAATCTGTTAGCCATAGAAATAAGTAGACATTGTGAAGGAAATGGTAAAAAAAATTTAGTAACACTTTACTACAATAGTTTATTCCTTAACATTTGGTAATGCCTTAGCTAATATGAACTTACAATGAACAATATATTTTACAACATTAATAATATTTGATAATGTTCATTGTGCAGAGACAAAGTGATTGATTTAAAAATGTATTAAGTGTTTAAATCTAATATCATGCTATGCTAACAAATAAAACCTTTCTGTAAGTGTTTAGTCAGTTGTAAAACAAATATATATATATATATATATTAGTTGTTATATTATATAAATATCTAAATAAGTCTTTTTTTATTATTATTCTATAACATCTTGTCTACAGAAAATCTCTGAAAATGTCTCGTTTAGTGCAGAAAATAGCGATTTATAGTGACAAGGTAAAAAGACTGCCCCTAATGTTTAACCCGGACCGGCTGCGGTGTAACACGCTATTTCACGCAAAGTTTTTTAACTAAGTTAGTAGCTAGCTGGCTGCTCACTTTAAAGATAAACATGATCGCCTAAATCTGAGCAATCCTGGTGATGCCAGTTTCCTACACGATGTTGTTATGGACTATTTTACATCCAGAGATGAAGGATCAGATGACAGAGACGAGAAGACAAAGGTACGTAAATGCGGAGCCCATTCTCTTTTCGTGCATTGATTTGATGCGTTTTGGAAACTTATATATACAGCGTGTAATGCATCTGAAGTGGTGGAAACAATATGCCATAAAAATGTATTGGACAACTTACTGGGCGTGTAAAACGCTTAAGAGAAGATATTCTCTGCTTTTGCTGATATACCGTAATATAATAACAACAACAATAAGTGCGGCAATCCCTTTCGTTCATCTGATATTAAGATGAGCCCAGGTCTGAATGATATTTGGTCGAAGTTAAAGCTGCGATGAGTTCGATGCATGTATCCAGTTAAATATGAGGTTTCTTGTTTTCACTTCTGTGGAGGAGTTCGGTACTACAGTATGCTGTGTACGGTGTGACAAGTCCTGACTGTTTACAACCACGAGTCAGCCTTGCCAAACAGTCGAACTTAATACTTTTCTCTGACGCTAACTGAACGGATGAAACGCCGAGATAAACGACCATTATGCTGGGACCGCAAGATCGCGCTGGCGGGTGGTCTTTGTCCATTTCGTTAAAAATAGTTTCATTGTCACCACACTTTCAACACAATATAAACTCACCAAAACCCTCATAATTTAGTTAAAACAATCCTATATTCATTAATAAAGGTGTAAAGCGAGTAAAAGCAGCGGTAGACATCTGTGTGTAACGTTAGCTTACTTTCTGAGGGAGATTGAAACTTTGTTGGCGACCGTTTTTCTCTCTCATTGCACGTTTAAAACAATATTGTGACAAACTATTGACAACATTCTTAAACTAAAAATTAAGTTTTCATGAAACAGAAATATTTCAAACTTACCGAACTGCCAGAAATCAATCGTCCTCCTTCAGCTGCAGCCAGGAGTTGTGCTCTCTCTCCCTCTGTGTGATTTGACGTTGGCGCACTTTCTCTGATTATTGCAAGTACACCTGGCACATTACAGCAATGGCTACAGCAAGGTTACATCAAGACCAAAAGATACTGTAAAATTTTCCCGCTCAAACAAATTTACCCAGAATGCATTATGAACTGCAGTACTGTACTGTAATGTACACATACAGTATAGTACTGTGGATTTTTACAGTAATGTACTGCTAAATCTACAGCGACATCTAACAGTGTACTCACCAGTTTTTCCAGAGGTGAGGCAGATAGCCTATATAACTGAAGTTGGGTTTGTTTATGCCACATGCTGTTTGGCTTAATTTTCTTCTCAAATTGTGTGTGTTGACTCCATTTCTATTACACGCAAAAATACCATAAGTGCAATGGTAGTACTAATAATTGGCATAATTTCTTTCGGTGTTTCGGCTTTCGGTATTCGGCCTTGGTTTCCTCTTTTTCGGTTTTCAGTTCGGCCAAGAATTTTCATTTCGGTGCATCCCTAGATTTTTGTGTGAGCATATCAGTGAACACCCCTGACCACTTGGTGAGTTTCACGTCTTTGTAAACGAAAGTTTAATGCATTTTAGGAAGGATTGTTCCTGTGCACCTATACAGCCATTGTAGAGGAGGGAGGTGAAACAACAAACACCCGAAAATTCTCGGGCCAGCATCATATGTCCAAATTTCAGTCAAAACCGTTCTATTTCATCAAAAACAACCTGAAAACAGGGCTTTAAATGTAAAATACCAAACTTGTCCTTTAAGCAACTATGAGCCGCGAATCTCCGGGACGACAAGCAAATGGTGCGGATTTAAATTCGCTCATCTGTACCTTGCGTCAAATCATATCATTGTCACCACCATGCGATCAATTAATCTATTCGGGACTTTGGAGTGTTTGCTCAGAGAAGAGCTGTCAGTCACTCAGAAGTATGAGAAGGAGGTGTGGGGTTAGTTTGCATCAAGTCACAGCTTCCAATGACGACATCATATAGAGAGGGAGAACAGGAGATGTAATAAACACAAACTAAATTACTGGTGAGAAAAAATAGGCTTAAGCCATAAGGTGCCAATGTTAGAAAAGAATAAAGACGAGGAGAAAAGATACAAGTATGTATGCTGCTGTGTCACCTGGTTATGAGTTATATGTATAATATAATTAAATGTCTAGTATCAAATCACTGATTCTTGAAACTTAAGCAAAAACATCTCCCACTAAGAAAAGTGCTAATTCTGTTGGAAATTAATAACATTTTCATGAAGAAAAAGAATCAATGTTATAATCAGGGAGTCCTTTGCACATATGTAAGATTCTTATAGGTTTATTTTTATTTTTTATTAATTTAATGATTATATGCTGGCCTATTGCCTATAAAATCAGCTGTCCTTGTTAAGAGATAATAATTTCAACTTGATTAAAAAAGCCAAAAAAAAAATAATTGAATTAAATAATATATTTACCACATGAAAGAGTACATTGTAATATGTATTAAAAACTACAAACCGTGAGTTTGAACAATATTTACTATTATTTTGTGATTGCTCAAAATGTGTCCCACATATTCGTCACCCCATCAGATATTTATAAAAAGCAATAAAATCAGACAACTACAGGGTCAACTGCATTCCTGAGGACTTCATTATCAAACCTTCAGCTCCACTGCATGCTTCAAGATCACTCAAGCTCCTGTATGTTTGATATTTTCTCTTAAACTTCTTCATATTTTTGGACACTGCTACTGTGACAACCATAACATGTCAACACCGTCATCTTTGTATAAAAAATATTAGATTAGATTATGAAATAAATGTATAATTTTTCACTATCTAGCTTGCTAAGCAATTACAAGTAGATCAGTAATTTTTATTTTTCTTACTTTAAGTAACATTAAATACTACAATAATATTAGGGTCACGTTGACTTATATTTTCTCCACATATTACTATAATAGCAAATTGAACAAAACTATAAACTAACACAGATGGAACTACGAAAGTCAATACTATGACTGAATAAATCCATAATATATCAAAACACAAACACAACCCGGTGGGCCAATTTTTTTTCAGAGGTTTGTTTTTGGTTCAGATATCCATTGCAGGCATTCTTGGCAGTTTTTCCTGAGGCTTTTTTAATATGCATACCGTCATCGGATTTAAACGGTACCGACCGAAATGAAGAAGTATATCGTAATAAAAATTTTGGCCATATCGCCCAGCCATATGATAGAGAAACATTGCATTTTATTATTTTACATTTTATAGGGGTGGTTTCCCAGACAGGGATTAGACTAGTCCTAGACTTAAGTAAATGTAATAGCTGTCCAAACTGAAAACAACTTGCACTGACATATTTTAAAATACATCAATGCCCTTTGTTTTGCCTTAAAATGCACAAAAGTAATGTTTTTAGTAAGGTGTGTTTGTTAAAACAATTTATATTTCATAATTAAACTAAGGCCTAGTCCTGGCTTAAGCTAATGCCTGTGAAACCACCCCATAAAACATTATTTCTGAATGTTCTGTAAAAATATTGCTGTAGAAAACACAATTCACTTATTAGGTTTAGATGTTGATGATTTGTTTCATTTAAAGTCACCATGGTGTTGATTAATGTTTGTTTTAGTTGGACTCTTGACCCTTGACTTTTTGTTTGCTAGTTCTTCCCTGGTTGTGTTAACTTTGTGTATATAATAAAACACATTTGTTATGGTAATGTAAAGTTAGTGTAATTCTGTAGCAGTTGGTAGATAAGTTGTTGTTTTAAACATTGTGTAAAAATTAAAACATGAAATTGTCATAACGTTTGAAAATGGTAGAATGTAACATTCATCTAACGTTCAGACAACACAGAAACGTTCTTAGAACGTCAAGAAAACGTCTCGGGTTACGTATGTAACCCTTGTTCCCTGAGAAGGGAACGAGACGCTGCGTCGCCATAGAGACGCTATGGGGAACGCCTTCAGGTGTGAGTGCGTCTGAATGTGTATATCAAATCCAACCAACGGTGGGGCGTGACGTCACCGGCGGGGTGACGCAGGAGCCGGAAAGCATAAAAGGCGACGTACAACCACGCCCACATTATCTGAAATATTGCCGAAGACGGCTTACAGGTACGCAGGAAGTATGGCAAAGGAGACGCAGCGTCTCGTTCCCTTCTCAGGGAACAAGGGTTACATACGTAACCCGAGACGTTCCCTTTCGAGGGAACTCGCGCTGCGTCGCCATAGAGACGCTATGGGAACGCTATACCCAATCCGCCAGACTACGAGTGCCTGTCTGTGTGTAAAAAGCACAACTAAGACCTAAGCACCAAAGATCCAGGAGTAGGAGTGAGATCCAACTCATAAAACTGTACAAAGTGAGCGGTGAGGACCAGCCTGCCGCATCACAGACATCCTGGACAGAGGCACCTGCCCACAGGGCTTTAGATGCTGCCATACCTCTAGTTGAATGCGCTCTGACGGTTAAAGAAGAGGGCCGTACAGAGGCTTCATAAGCAAAAGAGATAGCCTCGACTATCCATTTACTCAAAGTTTGCTTTTGTGGCCAGGAAACCTTTCCGGGCCGAACCAAAGCACAAAAATAACTGCTCTGCTTTCCTGAACTCTGCTGTTCTGAGCACATACATGTCCAGTGCTCGTACTGGACAGAGTAAATTAAGCTTTCTTTGGCTCGCGTCCTTAAATGGTGGAGGGCAGAACGCCTGCAAGACTATGGGGCATGGTATGTTGCTCAAAACCTTCGGAACGTAGCCCGATCTAGGGTATAGAAAAACCTTTACCATGCCTGGAGCGAACTCGAGACAGGTTGGCGAAACTGAGAGAGCCTCTAAATCTCCTACCCTCTTAAGGGAGGTAATAGCTAGGAGAAATATAGTTTCCAGAGTAAGAAACTTTCTGAAATTATATCAATGGCACAAATGGTGCCCCTGATAAGTCCTCCAGGACCAGAGACAGATCCCACGCAGGGATCCTAAAATGACTCGCAGGCCTCAGCCTCCGAGTGCCACACAGGAAACGCATGAATAGATGGTCTCTACTTAATGAGGGACCGACCACTAAGGTATGAAAGACAGATATAACTGCCACATAAGCCTTAATGTTCAAAGGAGGCAGCCCTGCTGCAAACTGCTCTTATAAAAACTCCAGAACTGTACCAAGGGGCAGTTAACTGGGTCATATAAGTGCTCTTGGCACCACGTAATTAAAGTCTTTCTTCAAATGCGTACAATTTCCTGGTGGAGGGAGCTCTGGAAATAAAATAGTCTGCACAACCTCAGTTGAGAGACCCATTTCTATGAGTCTGTCCTCCTCAGAGCCCAGACCCAAAAACTCTAGGCAGGGGTAAAACACAGTGCCCCTTGCCGGAGACTACCGATCCCTCCAGATCGGCCCCTGAAATGGGGAGCCGTCTAGGAGGGAGACCAGGTTCGAAAACCACACTGGGGTCAGCCAACACGGGGCTATGAGCAACAGCTGCGCCCGTGCTGCCGGACCCTCTCCAGAACTCCCGGGAGCTGAGCAAATGGGGAAAAACACACAGGAGGCCCTCAGACCCTTCCTGTGTCATGGCAACCAGTCCGAGTGGGACTGGGTGAAAAAGAGAAAACCAAAAACAGGGGTGCAAACTCATCAGGTGTGAAAAAGGTAACAAAGACACAAGCATTCATACATACATATATTATAATTTGTAATTTATTTATTTATTGTAAATCTTATTCATTTTAGCATTTTAATTTGATTTTAGCATTTTAGTTTAAATCAAATTTGAAACTGTTAGCATGAGTTAATGCAACATCAAGTACAAACGTCAATTACTGTAATGACATAAACAAGAATAATTGCTTATATACAATATAATGTTCATTTTTTGTTCATAATGCATATACTAATGTGAACAAATACAACCTTTTTTTTAAACTGTTACAGACATTTGTATTTTTATTATTATTTAGTAGTACACAACAAATAATTCATGTTCTGTTCTGTTCAGTCATAGCTCTAATACAGAATGAATATGAACCCTGAACAAGCAACTCGAATCAAACTTGTGTACAATTCGACGTACAAGTGTTATTAAAGGTAGAAAAGTGATTTAGTTAAGAGCAGTGAGAGATTTCTCTCAATGCTATTTGATTAACACGAGTGACAGACAGGAGTAAAATTAGGTAACTTCCCCTTTAAGACTGAAGTCCATATCTAATATACTGTTAACACATGCGTTTTCTCTTTTAGCTGTTTACTTTCTCTTAAGCCCTAAATTGTCGTGTTTATGAGGACACAAAAAAGCCGGGAATTTTTACGCATGTGTGTATTTAAGGCTAATACAGCGGCAAAAATACTCACAAGCTTAATAAGAAGCGGATATGCGGCTTGCACGCTCCTCTCAAACAGAAACAGGTATAATAGCGCATATAGCACTGTTGTTTGCGTTTCAACAGCTTAAAATCACTTAATTTAAAACTGCGGTGCGTGTACAAATGTTAAGCTTTTATGACCACGCGCACAGCAACTTGACGTGGGCGCGTAACCTCAAATGAGAAAATACTACGAGTTAAGTGTGTGCGCTCAATCTGCAGACTGCTTAAACTTCGGCAGCAAATGAGGTGACTATAAATTGTAAAACATAACCCGCCAAACTGGATAGTAATTTGACATCGTTACTACAATAGCTGGACATGATTTTCATAATTTCATTTACTGCTACCCTGTCGCAGACCCCCCTCACCCTTCATTTTCAAAAACTCATCGGATCTAGACGAATCACAAGAATGACCTATTTTGGATCAAAAACGGCGAATTTCGCAGAAAGGTGACAAGTTTGCACCCCTGCAAAAAGTACAATGTGAATTCTCCTGAATTGCAAACAGGTCAGCTTTCGCTTGGCCGAACCTGAGCCAAATTTGCTCCCCCACATGTGGGTGGAGTCTTCATTCCCCAAGCTCAACGCCTGCCGCAGCAGAACGTCTGCTCCTTGTGGACTTACATAGATTTTGACCTTATGGTCTTCCATAGCCACTTCCCGGCCTTAGAGGGATGCATCCGTCGTAAGCCTGATGTGACGACCTTGAGCCCCCGATATTGGCCTTCATGGGAAAGGAACCATGGTTTCTTCCATAATACTAAGGCACAAAGCATCTGCGTGTGACCTTGATCATGAGAAACGGGTTGCCCCTCAGGGAACCCCATGGTTAAAAGGATGGATTCTTTACGAGCAGGAGACAATCGTGCCTGCAGTCATTGAAATCCATACCACGCCCAGAAAAGAGGTCCTCTGTGCTGGAGAAACATACTTTTCCTGGCGTTTATTTGATGGGACATTTTTGTCTCTTTTGGCTTTCCATAACTGATCACAGCTAGAAAGGGATGCGTCTGTCATTAATGTTTTGCGGCGACAGACCGCACTTAACTTGGGGCCTGTAAACAAATACCCAAATTTTTTTCTATATTCTTAGGGCACGAAGACATATGCGCGTAACACTGAACATGTGAAAAAGCCAACACTGGCCTTTTTTGAGAAAGGAACCATTGTTTCTTCCATAATACTAAGGCACAAAGCATCTGCGTGTGACCTTGATCATGAGAAACGGGTTGCCCCTCAAGGAACCCCATGGTTAAAGGATGGATTCTATACGAGCAGGGGACAACAGTGCCTGCTATCGTAGAAATCCATACTACACCCAGAAAAGAGGTCCTCTGTACTGGAGAAGCACACTTTTCCTGGCGTTTTAGCTGATTGGACATTTTTGTCCTATTGGCCTTCCATAGCTGATCCGCAGCTTAAGAGAGATGCATCTGTCATTAATGTCATGCAGCGACAGACACCTCACCTCGGGCTTTGAGACAGAAACCCGAAATCTTTACATATTCTAGAGTACGAAGACATGTGCGCGTAACCCTGAACAGGCAAAAAGGGTTGCCCCTCGAGGAAAAACCCTGATTTTAAAACCATCACTTGGTGTGCGATTGACCTAGCTTCAACTCATTCACTTATGTGAAAAATGGACATGACACGAGCAGGAGACATCTGTGCCTGCATCATCGTAGAGTTCCATAATATCCCCAAAATGTGATCACCTGTGTTGGGACTAACATACTTTTCTTGGTGTTCAGTCTCAACGCTAGGTATCTAGATGTGCAAACACAACATCTCGATGCTGTGCTGCCATCTGTGCTGACTGTGCTAATATTAGCCAATCATCAATATAAATAGTATGCAAATGCCCTAAAGATGCAATGATGCCAGGGCAGCATTTACACATTTTGTAAATGTGTGAAGGGATAGATCTAGGCCGAAGGGAAGGCTGATATTGGTATGCCATGCCCCAAAGGCAAACCTGAGATTCTGTGAGCAGGAAAAATTCATTAACAAAAACCAGTCCTCGGATCTGATTTGAGATAAATGTGAGTGACTGTCAACATCATGAACCATAATTTTGTGACAGTTTTGTGTAGCCTTTGAATAAAAGGAACTCCAATTCCTGCTCTAAAATTAGGCATAGCCTAATTTTCTGTGCATAACACCCATTGAGATATGTTTGGAATGTTTTTCCATGCTATTATATTTTTTACCAAGGGAACCTGATTTACTGTGCTCTGTACTACAAGAGGCAGAGTGTTCACAGTTAATACAGGAGGGTACCGAGAAGTGTGGGGACCCATAAAAGGCGGATACAACCCACACTCCCCAGGAGGGCATACCCTGATAGGGCTTTATACATATATTTGACAATGTTGGAGGCTTTAGGGATGAAGCCAATCATGGCAACATAAAAACATCCTCTAAATATAGCCTATTATGTTTAAAAGCTAGCTGAAGTGCTTGTGTAAACATGGTCAGATGGTCTTTTCCATGACTTGCATAATAATGGAGATCAGGAAAGAAAGAAAGCCTCTGGTGTTGAGATTGCACTCATTTTGTAAGAAAACTCTCATCTAATTTACTGGATGATATAGTTTCTTTTATATATATATATATATATATATATATATATATATATATATATATATATATATATATATATATATATATATATATATATGCTGGTTCATACATATTAAAACTAGCAGTTACGAGAAATAACCTCGATAAACTTCTCATTTAATAGACCGGTCGAGGCGGGCCTCGAACCGCAAGACACGCGAACATCGTCTGACACAGTCAAACAGTAAAGCACGGGCTACCGATCGGGACGGGAGAAACCGACATGCGGGCTCCCGAATCCCTCCCGATAGCAATGATAAGTGCACACTGCCTTAGCGGACGCGGATCTGAACCGGTCGGTGAAGTGAAGGGCTGTGTTTACAACATATATCTCCTCAGAGGTAAAACATTGCATAGAGCTCCCGTTCGGGTTGGAAGTGACCGCAATGCGTGCTTCCAAACCCTCCCGAGGCAGAGCTTTCACGGTCAAAGTACACTAACGTTACACCACCTCAGTGGACGCAGGACTTAAGCCGCGAGAAACGCGATCATTGTCTTGACTCATCAAAACAACGACACACAGCCCGAGTGGTGTGTGGCTGAGTTTAAGCATTTTGGAAGGGCTCTGGCAGCTTATCGTGCGGACGCTCTTCCGGCCATTCGGATTAAACTTCGACACATACAGCTCGTATACTGAGCTTGATTAAATCATTACATTGCGGAGGGAGGATAGCTATGAGTCTTCACCACCCTGTACTCGAATACATCAACCCCCTCGGGGAAAGATTACACGAGATCAAGTCCCTCTCAATGAGGGGAAGTGACTGCAGTGCAGGCTTCCACACCCAG